>SJXQ01005826.1:201765-322425 GCA_006408695.1 Aepyceros melampus
CCAATCTGTTGTTCCATGTCCAGTTCTAAATGTTGCTTCCTGACCTGCATACAGATTTCTCAAGAGGCAGGTCAGGTGCTCTGGTATTCCCATCTCCTTCAAAATTTTCCACAGTTTATTGTGATCCACACAGTCAAAGGCTTTGGCATAGTCAATAAAGCAGAAAGAGATGTTTTTCTGGAACTCTCTTGCTTTCTCCATGATCCAGCAGATGTTGGCAATTTGATCTCTGGTTCCTCTGCCTTGTCTAAAACCAGCTTGAATGTCCGGAAGTTCACGGTTCATGTATTGCTCAAGTCTGGCTTGGAGAATTTTGAGCATTACTTTACTAGCCTGTGAGATGAGTGCAATTGTGCGGTAGTTTGAGCACTCTTTGGCATCGCCTTTCTTTGGGATTGGAATGAAAGCTGACCTTTTCCAGTCCTGTGGCCACTGCTGAATTTTCCAAATTTGCTGACACATTGAGTGCAGCACTTTCACAGCATCATCTTTCAGGATTTGAAATAGCTCAACTGGAATTCCATCACCTCCACTAGCTTTGTTCATAGTGATGCTTTCTAAGGCCCACTTGACTTCACATTCCAGGATGTCTGGCTTTAGATGAGTGATCACACCATCGTGATTATCCAGGTCGTGAAGATCCTTTTTGTACAGTTCTTCTGTGTATTCTTGCCACTTCTTCTTAATATCTTCTGCTTCTGTTAGATCCAGACCATTTCTATCCTTTACTGAGCCCATCTTTGCATGAAATATTCCCTTGGTGTCCCTCATTTTCTTGAAGAGATCTCTAGTCTTTCCCATTCCATTCTTTTTCTCTATTTCTTTGCAATGATTGCGGAAGAAGGCTTTCTTATCTCTTCTTGCTATTCTTTGGAACTCTGCATTCAGATGCTTATATATTTCCTTTTCTCTTTGGCTTTTCACCTCTCTTCTTTTCACAGCTATTTGTAAGGCCTCCCCAAACAGCCATTTTGCTTTTTTGCATTTCTTTTCCATGGGGATGGTCACCGTTTTCAATCTGATGAATGTGCTGATTTGTTTTTCAAATAAATGTTTTAGGGCATGTAACTTACTGCTCTTTATTGCTTTTTATCAAGTTCTCAAGTGCCAATGCACACATATCCATACACACAAATTTGTTCACAGACATAATCAGTGCTCAAAAACAGTTTGTTACAGTGATGACAGAAGTTAATATAAAGAAATAAACAGTTCTAAGAGCACTGGAAGAAAAGCATAGAACAAAATAAGCATTCAAGATTCAGTAAAGTAATTTGCCAGGCTTCCCAGGTGGCTCAGTGGTAAAAAAAAAAAATCTGTCTGCAATCAAGGAGACCCCAGTTCCATCTCTGGGTCAGGAAGGTCCCCTGAAGAAGGGAATGGAAACCCATTCCAGTATTCTTGCCTGGAAAAAAATCCATAGACAAAGGAGCCTGGCAGGCTAAAGTCTATGGGGTTATAAAAGAGTCAGGCATGACTTAACGACTCAACAACACCAAAGTAAGTCACATGATGAAATATAAAACAGAATTTCCTGATAGCTTATAAGGATATCAACAGGATGTATGCCCTGCTGGCAAAAGAGTGTGTCAAAGAGCTGAAATAGCTGCTCTAAGCCAAACTCATCCTGCATCAACTTACATTTCTTCTGTATTTCTGGCCCCTGAAACCTCTACCTGGGAATATCCTACCAAGATTGAATAAGCAGTAGTCATCTTTGTAATAGTGTCTATAAACAGGAAAACAATGGGTCTTGCAAGCATGTTAATGCTTCAATTAGCTAGAAAGTTATTTTCTGTGAAAATATTTTAAAAAAACATGCATGTTGAACTTCAGCTCAGTTGCTCAGTTGTGTCTGACTCTGTGACCCCAGGAACTTTAGCACGCCATGCTTCCCTGTCCATCACCAACTCCGAGAGCCTACCCAAACTCATGTCCATTGAGTCAGTGATGCATCCAACTATCTCATCCTCTGTCATCCCCTTCTTCTCCTGCCCTCAATCTTTTCCAGCATCAGGGTCTTTTCAAATGAGTCAGCTCTTCGCATCAGGGGCCAAAGTATTGGAGTTTCAGATTCAACATCAGTCCTTCCAATGAACACCCAGGACTGATCTCTTTTAGGATGGACTGGTTGGGTCTCCTTGCAGTCAAAGGGACTCTCAAGAGTCTTCTCCAACATCACAGTTCAAAACCATCAATTCTTCAGTGCTCAGCTTTCTTTATAGTCCAATTCTCACATCCATACATGACCACTGGAAAAGCCATAGCTTCGACTAGACAGACCTTTGTTGGCAAAGTAATGTCTCTGCTTTTTAATATGCTATCTAGGTTGGTCATAACTTTCCTTCCAAAGAGTAAGCGTCTTTTAATTTCATGGCTGCAGTCACCATCTTCAATAATTTTGAAGCACAAAACAATAAAGTCTGACACTGTTTCCACTGTTTCCCCATCTATTTGCCATGAAGGGATAGGACTGGATGCCATGATCTTAGTTTTCTGAATGTTGAGCTTAAAGCCAACTTTTCCACTCTCCTCTTTCACTTTCATCAAGAGGCTCTTTAGTTCCTCTTTCTTTCTCCCGTAAGGGTGGTATCATCTGCGTATCTGAGGTTATTGATATTTCTCCCAGCAATCTTGATTCCAGCTTGTGCTTCCCCCAGCCCAGCGTTACTCATGATGTACTCTGCATATAAGTTAAATAAGCAGGGTGACAATATACAGCCTTAACGGACTCCTTTTCCTATTTGGAACCAGTCTGTTGTTCCATGTCCAGATCTAACTGTTGTTTCCTGACCTGCATAGAGGTTTCTCAAGGGGCAGGTCAAGTGGTCTGATATTCTCTTTCAGAATTTTCCACAGTTTATGGTGATCCACACAGTCAAAGGCTTTGGCAGAGTCAATAAAGCAGAAATAGATGTTTTTCTGGAACTCTCTTGCTTTTTCCATGATCCAGCAGATGTTGGCAATTTGATCTCTGGTTCTTCTGCCTTTTATAAAATCAACTCGAACATCTGAAAATTCACAGTTCATGTATTGCTGAAGCGTGGCTTGGAGAATTTTGAGCATTACTTCACTGGTATGTGAGATGAGTACAATTGTGTGGTAGTTTTAGCATTCTTTGCCATTGCCTTTCTTTGGGATTGGAATGAAAACTGACCTTTCCAGTCTTGTGGCCACTGCTGAGTTTCCCAATTTGTTGACATATTGAGTGCAACACTTCAACAGCATCATCTGTCAGGATTTGAAAGAGCTCAACTGGAATTCTATTACCTCCACTAGCTTTGTTCATAGTGATGCTTTCTAAGGCCCACTTGACTTCACATTCAGGATGTCTGGCTCTAGTTGAGTGATCACACCATCATGATTATCTGGGTCGTGAAGCTCTTTTTTGTATAGTTTTTCTGTGTATTTTTGCTACCTCTTCTTAAGATCTTCTGCTTCTATCAGGTCCATACCATATCTGTTCTTTACTGTGCCCATCTTTGCATGAAATGTTCCTTTGGTATCTATAATTCTCTTGAAGAGATCTCTAGTCTTTCCCATTCTGTTTGTTTCCTCTATTTCTTTGTACTGATTACTGAGGAAGGCTTTCTATCTTCCTTGCTATTCTTTGGAACTCTGCATTCAAATGGGTATATCTTTCCTTTTCTCCTTTGCTTTTTGCTTCTCTTCTTCTTCTCAGCTATTTTTAAGGCCACCTCAGACAGCCATTTTGCTTTTTTGCATTTCTTTTTCTTGAGATGGTCTTGATCCCTGTCTCCTATACAGTGTCATAAACCTCTGTCCATAGTACCTCAGGCACTCTTGTCTATCAGATCTAGTCCCTTAAATCTATTTCTCACTTCCACTTATAATCATAAGGGATTTTATTTAGGTCATACCTGAATGGTTAAGTGGTTTTCCCTACTTTCTTCAATTTCAGTTTGAATTTGGCAATAAGGAGTTCATGATCTGAGCCACAGTCCACTCCTGGTCTTGTTTTTGCTGACTGTATAGAGCTTCTCCTTCTTTGGCATCAAAGAATATAAACAATATGATTTCAGTGTTGGCCTTATAGTGATGTCCATGTGTAGAGTCTTCTCTTGCGTTGTTGGAATTGGGTGTTTGCTATGACCAGTGCATTCTCTTGGCAAAATTCTATTAGCCTTTGCCCTACTTCATTCTGTCCTCCAAGGACAAATTTACCTGTTACTCCAGGTGGTTCTTGACTTCCTAATTTTGCATTCCAGGCCCCTATAATGAAGGACATCTTTTTTGGGTGCTAGTTCTAAAAGATCTTGTAGGTCTTCATAGAACTGTTCAACTTCAGCTTCCTCAGTGTTACTGGTCAGGGCATAGACTTGGTTTTACCGTGATATTGAATGGTTTGCCTTGGAAACGAATAGAGATCATTCTGTCATTTTTGAGATTGCATCCAAATATTGCATTTCGGACTCTTGTTCACCCTGATGGCTACTCCATTTCTTCTGTGATTCATTACCCCTTGGAGCTTAAAACTGATAAAAAGATGAATGAATGTACATTTATAAAGAGATGACTTATAGAACACATCCTACAGGAAAATGGCTTACTGAGAAGATATATGAATTAAGATCTGTAGGAGATAATTACTGAAGCTGTTCCCATCCTTGTAAGGCAGAGGGTGTGGCATGTACCAATGTCGTGCAGTGTGAAGAACCACAGTCTATTAGGAACACTGGGAAAACTCTATTGTGGCTGCCGTGCTGAGAATGAGAGGGAGCAGAGTGTGAGGTATGGCTGAAGACACAAGGCTGGGGATAGATAATAAACAGGCAGTCCAGAAATAAGCTGAAGTACCCTTCAGCATCTCTGGCATAGCATAGTTCTTAAGTCACTTCTCACATCTTCCTCTCAACATCAGTAAAAATCCTAGCAGAGAAAATGATTGTTAAAATAAAATAAATGGACTGAGTATTAGCCATGCTGCATTTTTCTTCTTTTTCACTTCATCCCTAGAGCACAAAAGGGAATAAAGGTTAGAAATGAAATACTGAGTTGTAAATAATAAAATTTCAGTATAGAGACAGTGATGAACTCCAGTAAATATCTAATATAAGAAAAGAATAATGGAATCAAAATTTAGCCTCTTGATTCCCATTTTGATCACAAATCTGTGCAGTGCTGTGAAGGTCACTTGAGAACAGGTTTGTTTGCCTTTGAATCTGTCGAATCGATGGTGGCAAAACAAAAAGTAGAAGAGAGAAGTGATCCTGAGAATTGCTCTTATAAGGATGGTGCTGTCTTAGGTTTTCTTGGGTAACAAGCATGAATTTTACATTTTATGACTCTGTCTCCTGATTGTGAAAACTGGCCCCAGAAATGTCATCCCTCTTACTCTATAGCTGATAAAATGAATAAGATTAATTGGAACATTTAAGCTGACTATATCCTCCCAGCTCTCAAGATGTCTTCCTTACAGACTTCTAATTTACTTCATACTGATTATCGTGATAATACCTCGTATTTATCTTTTGCAAATGCCTGTTTATATTCTTGTTTTCTCATTGTTCTTTGGCAAATGCTATTCTAATTAATACTCACATTTTCAGGTGGCACGAGAACTGATTTCATGTCTTCTCCCCATATAGTTTTCTTCACAATACAGAGTCCCTAATAATTACAGTTAGTTGATAAATATGCTAGTATTGATTTCCTGCTGAGTGGTCTCTGCTGGGCTCATTAACCTTACCTGAGGAAGAAAGACCAATGGTTACTGGTTATATAGGTTTAGTAACAAATGCCCAGTCTTAGGCTGTAACATTAGAGAGTCCACTGCTCTGCTTCCAAATCCTGTTGTAACATGTTGGGCTTGTATTTATAGTCCTTAAGTTACCAACTCTGAATCAGTGAAGACATAACTGTGCTTGTGGTATTAAGTAGAATTTCCTAGTAAGAATGGTGCCCACCTTTTTAATTTTTTCCTGTAGTAATAAGATTGGCCTGTAATTTTATCATGAAGGAGAGAGTCGGAAAATGAGGGAGCCAGGAAGAGAGAGAGAGCCTCTGTCTGTAAACTGAGTGCATGTTGATCTTATGAATTTATGATCTTGTGTCTTTGTCCTTTGCTCTGGTTAGCCAGAACCTGAATGGTCAGATTGTTCACATTTCATTTATCGGCTTTTTTTTTGTTGTTATATGATTTAATAGTAGCATGACCTTATGATAGAGCATATGAACCAAGATGTTTTGAGAATAAAAGGGGCACTTCTATAATTATCTAGAAATGAAAAGTATCACTGGAAGCTGTAGGGTCACCTTGTCATTATTGTCTTTTCCCCTTTAACTTCTTTCTTCGCTTGTGAGCCACCCTGTCTGACTTCCAACAGAGGCAGTAAGCGCTTTGCCGTGGTTCTGTTGCTCCTGGCCTGTGTGGCTCTGCTAAATGTTTTCTGGCTTTGTATCAGTGGAGCATCACTCCAAGAGACAAGAAAGATGTTGTCATCTCCCAGCAAAGGCTCTATCTGTTTTTCTGTGATATGGATGCAGACACTCTCATGGAAGCTAATCTGAGTCAAGCAGCAACTTTGTTCTCCAAGTTTAAGTTGTCACCATACTGTGATTATAGAAATGCTGTAGCATGAGTCGGCATGACTTCATGCCGCATGCTTCTCTTGAGCCAGTCCTCATAGACTCAGACTTTAAAAAAATCTCAACTTGTGGGTAACTATACTAATATTTCCAAAGTCAGCCCCTATTTTATGCCATACATTCTGCTGCTTTCTTACCTTATATTTAATAATTTTTCCAAAATCTGTAAGCTGAGTATCATCTCCCCATGTGAAATCTGAAGTAAAAGAAGAGCAGAGAGATTAAGAAAATTACTTCATCAATAAAATGTAGGTTCTGGTTTCCATTTTATTATAGAGCTGTCTGCCTCTAAATCCATGTTCTTTCTGCTAAACCCTGATATCTGTTTAATTAGCAAGTATCATCAGCTTGTAATAATAATATAGTAATGTCTCACTTTTAGTCGCTACCTCAGAGAAGTCATATTCTATAAATCAATGAATAAACCATGGTAGATCAAACAGTAAAAATCTACCTGCAATGCAGGAGATCTGGGTTCAATCCCTGGGTTGGGAAGATCCTCTGGAGAAGAGAATGGCAACTCATTCCAGTATTCTGGCCTGGAGAATCCCATGGACAGAGGAGCCTGTTGGGCTATGGTCCATGGGATCACACAGTTAAACACGACTAACACTTTCACTTTCATGAATAACTTTTTTGTTTATTTTCACATAACTTATGACCATTACCAAGTCATAAATTAGGAAAACTCGACAGTCACAAAATTAGTAAGTTCTCAAGTTTGGGTAAATAATTGAAAAATCATTGATCCTAAAATTGTCAACGCAGCAGCAGCTGCATAAGGGTTGACCTGTTTCCCGTGCTTTTTCTCCATGAAGATGAACTAACAAGGTTTTGTTCTCTTCTAAAAAAGATTATTTCAGAGCGTAGGATGCTTTATTATGATTATACACTATTAGTGTTCTCAATTCTATAAATATATGCTTTGAATTATAGCAGTGAGGTAGACTTTCAGCACCTTATCAACCAAGAAAGGAAGTATGTACCTAAATTACCATTACCACACTGACAATTTGCATCTTTAAATTATTCAAAAAGTTTGAAAGAAGTTGATCCCAACTTTATGGAAAATTAATATGAAAAGTAATGTTTTTATCTTATTGTAAGAAAATGTTTCCAATTCTAATACTGAACACATACTGAAGAATGAAAATAGCAAAATCCCAGAATGGAAAAAAAAAAAAAAAAAGTCTCTTTCAATATCTCTGCTCTCAGAAGTGAGCAAGATTAAAATATATTTCCCCAACAGCCGAAGAATTGATGCTTTTGAACTGTGGTGTTGGAGAAGACTCTTGAGAGTCCCTTGGACTGCAAGGAGATCCAACCAGTCCATTCTGAAGGAGATCAACCCTGGGACTTCTTTGGAAGGAATGATGCTAAAGCTGAAGCTCCAGTACTTTGGCCACCTCATGCGAAGAGTTGACTCATTGGAAAAGACCCTGATGCTGGGAGGGATTGGGGACAGGAGGAGAAGGGGATGACAGAGGATGAGATGGCTGGATGGCATCACGGACTCAATGGACGTGAGTCTGAGTGAACTCTGGGAATTGGTGATGGACAGGGAGGCCTGGCGTGCTGCGATTCATGGGGTCACAAAGAGTTGGACACGACTGAGCTACTGAACTGAACTGAAAGGAGGGGCACACGCATGTGTATATTAAAGAAACTATGAGATCTCCCCCTCCTCCACCCTTTTTCAACACCTCTGACTGGAGAATGCTCAAGCAAAGTTATGACTATTCCAGTTGGTCAGTTCTCTAGGGAAATGCACGCAGGCAAACACTCATCCACTCAATACTAGTGATATACATCTCAACTGCAGTGGACACTGGAAAGTCCTCTGTATCAAGTTTCCTTAAGATAATCAAGGCCAGGACTTTTCTGGTGGTCCAGTGGTTAAGACTTTGCCTACCAATGCAGCTGGTCTGGGTTCGATCCCTGGCTGGGGAGATAAGATCCCACATGCCTCAGGGCCAAAAAACCAAAATGTAAAAACAGAAGCAATGTTGTAACAAATTCAATAAAGACTTTAAAAATGGTCCACATAAACAAAAATCTTAAAGATAATCAGGGCCAATTACGTGGAGCGTCCTCAATTGCTCTCCACTCTGTTCAGTTCACTTGCTCAATCATGTCTGACTCTTTGCAACCCAATGGACTGAGCCTGCCAAGCTTCCCTGTCCATCACCGACTCCCAGAGCTTGCTCAAACTCTTGTCCATAGAGTTGGTGATGTCATCCAACCATCTCATCCTCTGTTGTTCCCTTCTCCTCCTGCCTTCAATCTTTCCCAGCATCAGGGTCTTTTCCAATGAGTCAGCTCACCGCATCAGGTGGCCAAAGTATTAAAGCTTTAGCAGCAGTCTTTCTAATAAATATTCAGGACCAATTTACTTTAGGATTGACTGGTTTGATCTCCTTGCAGTGCAAAAGACTGTCAAGAATCTTCTCCAACACCACAGTTTAAAAGCATCAGTTCTTCAGGGCTCAGCTTTCTTTATGGTCCAACTCTCACATCCATACATGACTACTGAAAAAAATCACACCTTTGCCTAGACAGACCTTTGTTGGCAAAGTAATGTGACTGCTTTTTAATATGCTGCCTAAGCTTGTCATACCTCTTTTCCCAAGGAGCAAGCGTCTTTTAATTTTATGGCTGCAGTCACCATCTGCAGCGATTTTGGAGCCCAAGAAAATAAAGTCTGTCAATGTCTCCATTGTTTCCCCACCTATGTGCCATTAAGTGGTGGGACCAGATGCTGTGATCTTAGTTTTTCGAATGTTCAGTTTTAAGCCGACTTTTTCACTCTCCTCTTTCACTTTCATCAAGAGGCTCTTTAGTTCTTCGCTTTCTGCCATAAGGGTGGTGTCATCTGCATATCTGAGGTTATTGATATTTTTCCCGGCAATCTGGACTCAAACTTGTGCTTCATCCAGCCCGGCATCTCACATGATGCACTCTGCATATAAGTTAAATAAGCAGGGTGACAGTATACAGCCTTGATGTACTCCTTTCCCAATTTGGAACCAGTCCGTTGTTCAATGTCCATTTCTAACCATTGCTTCTTGGTCTGCATACAGATTTCTCAGGAGGCAGGCAAAGTGGACTGGTATTCCATCCCTTAAGAATTTTCCAGTTTGTTGTGATCCATACAGTCAAAGACTTTGGCCTAGTCAATGAAGCAGAAGTAGATATTTTTCTGGAACTCTCTTGCTTTTCCTATGATCCAATGGATGTTGGCCATTTGATCTCTTGTTCCTCTGCCTTTTCTAAATCCAGCTTGAACATTTGGAAGTTCTTAGTTCATTTACTGTTGAAGCCTAGCTTGGAGAATTTTGAGCATTACTTTACTAGTGTGTGAGATGAGTGTGATTCTGTGTTAGTTTGAACATTCTTTGGCATTGCCTTTCTTTGGGATTGGAATGAAAACTGACCTTTTCCAGTCCTGTGGCCACTGCTGAGTTTTCCATATTTGCTGACATATGGAGTGCAGCACTTTCATAGCATCATCTTTTAGGATTTGAAATAGCTGTAGCTTTGTTCATAGTGATGCTTCGTAAAAGGCCCACTTGACTTCACATTCCAGGATGTCTGGCTCTTGGTAAGTGATCACACCACTGTGGTTCATCCATGTCATTAAGGTTGTTTTTTTACAGTTCTTCTGCGTATTCTTGCCACCTCTTCTTACTCTCTTCTGCTTCTTTTAGGTCCATACCATTTCTGTCCTTTATTGTGTCCATCTTTGCATGAAGTGTTCCCTTGGTATCTCTGATTTTCTTGAAGAGATCTCTAGTCTTTCCCATTCTGATGTTTTCCTCTATTTCCTTGCACTGATCACTGAGAAAGGCTTTCTCATCCCTCCTTGGTATTCTTTGGAACTCCTCATTCTAATGGGTATATCATTCCCTTTCTCCTTTGCCTTTAGCTTCTTTTCTTTTCATGGCTATTTGTAAAGCCTCCTCAGACAGCCATTTTGCCATTTGGCATTTATTTTTCTTGGGGATGGTTTTGATCACTGCCTCCTGTACAAAGTTATGAACCTTCGTCTTTAGATCTTAAGGCACTCTGACCTCGAATCTATTTGTCACTTCCACTGTGTAATTGTAAGGGATTTGGATTTAGGTCATACCTGAATGGTTAGTGGTTTTCCCTACTTTCTTCAGTTTAAGTCTGAATTTAGTGGTTCAGACAATAAAGAGTCTGCCTGCAATGAAGGAGACCCATTGGGTCAGGAAGATTCCCTGGAGAATAAAATGCCAACCTATTCCATTATTCTTGCCTGGGAATTCCCATGGACAGAGGAACCTGTGGGCTATAGTCTATGGAGTTGCAGAGTTGGACATGACTGAGTGACTTTCCTTTCCTTTCCTCAGCAATAGAGAGTTCATTATCTGAGCCACAGTCAGCTCATGGTGTTTTTTTTTTTTTTTTTTTTTTTTTTTGTGGCTGACTCTATCGAGCTTATCCATCTTTGGCTGCAAAGAATATAATCAGTCTGATTTCGGTACTTACCATCTAGTGATATCCATGCATAGAGTCTTCACTTGTGTTGTTGAAAGAGGATGTTTGCCTTGATCAGTGTGTTCTCTTCACAAAATCTGCTCTCCACTAATGAATACCTAAAATATACCACCAATAAAAGATGCCATCATTTTAACTTGAATCTTCCCTTGACTAAATGGCTATGTAAGGTGGTTAGATCAAGGTTTGACCACCCTGAAAGGTGCACTTGCTCTGAAGAGTTGGTTAAACAGGGCTTCTAAGCTCTGTATACACCATGTGCTGCTAGTTGCACATAGTTAAGGATCCAGAGCTTTTAGGTGAGCAATCAAATTGCTGTCTTTGTTAAGAATGCTCCCTTGTTTACATGGCCCAAATTAATTTGCAACATACAAGAATTTCATTGCTCTGTTTATCTTTCTAAGTTTCAAAAGAGAATGACAACCTTCCCTTACATGGTTATACATGTACTGTTTACAACACTAATAAAATGTTTAGTCCTTTACTTCTTTAGAGATGCAATGAAGTAAATATACATAGACATTTAGAAAAGCGAGTATTTAAGTTAGTTTTAAATTTTGTCCTGAAAGTATCTTGTAGTAGAAAGAGCATGTACGGTCTATTAGAAGCTCTAACTCTGGAGCTCTCCCTGCGTCTTACGGTTGTGAGTGCCGGTGTATTATGTAAATGTGTGTGTGTGTTTGTCACTCAGTCGTGTCTGACTCTTTGAGACCTCATGGACTGTAGCCCAGCAGGCTCCTCTGTCCATGGGATGTCCCAGGCAAGAATATTGTAGTGAGTTGCCATTTCCTGCTCCAATGTATTATGTATAATAATACATAATTACAATGTAATATGACATGATGTTACTGTAGAAAAACCCACTATGCATAGGATTTAAGCTACAGTACCAAAATTCAAGTTGATATAAGTAGCTAGGCTATTTTCCAGTGGGATATATGGATATATAAGGCACATGTTCTGTTAACTGACTTTGTTGGGGTTAAATTGTAGTCTTCCCTATGTCTTTCAATAGGAAGATGTTGTTTGGCTTGATTTTGACCTTCCTCATAGAATAAGTAGCAACTTGCTTGGCTCACTGTGTTGCTTAGTGATTCTTCCTATTGGGAGCTTTTTCTCAAATGCTGGCTTCTGCCTCAGCAAAAATAACCTCAAAGTTGAACTTTTCAAGAATGCACCCTTCCTCCCATTTATGCTGTTCTCCAGCCTTGTTCACAATGTTTCTTGTAACTCCTGTGTCATGATTTCTTGTATCTGTGTGTTTAATTTTCTTTTGTTCATATAGCATTGGCCCCTAGTTCCACAAAGGTCTGGTTTCACCCTCTTCAGGATATCATACTTCCACTATAATTAACTTTTCTTATCTTTATTGTCTTTGGTTGATCAATAATTGATCTTAAAAATTAAGCACCAAATATCTGTTGAGGGATCACAGCAGATGTCAGTCACACCAGATCCTTCACAGGAACTGATGCCATGTCCAATCCAGTCTCCCTCCACTCTGCACCACAGGCTTTCATACAGGTGTGTGTATGTGTGGAGGGGGTATGTAAACCACAGGTGTATCTCCCTATGAAAATATCAAAATAGCCAATACAGTAGATAAGATTTAGAGTGGACTGAAGCTGACAGTGAGAAAATAAACAAGAAAGAGAATAATTTTACAATGGTGGTGAATACATTGTCCTAGTTATTTATGCCAGTCAAGAAATTAAAGCAAAACAAAATCAAATAAGCAAACAAAAGCTTTATTATTCAAAGTTTTCATCCTCCTAGCATAACAGGTGGCAGCATGGGTTCATGAATAAAGTACCTCCAAAATATATTTCTAGCTGCTGATCATTTCTTTAGAAAAAGAATTAATAAACTGATGAAGTAAAAGTGAAAATTGCTCAGTTGTGTCCAACTCTTTGCGACCCCATGGACTATACAGTCCATGGAATTCTCCAGGCCAGAATACTGGAGTGGGCAGCCTTTCCCTTTTCCAGGGGATTTTCCCAACCCAGGGATCGAACCCAGGTCTCCTGCATTGCAGGCAGATTCTTTACCAACTGAGCTCTCAGGGAAGGAGTAATGATGTCAGTTATCAAACAGTTTTAAAAGATCAGACTTTTACTCACTCCCTTGAAGGAATTAGACATGTAATATGTGCATCCCTTTAGAAAGTGAATAGGCTTACAGAAGCAAGAATTGATTTGATTAATACAGGTAGTGCAGCGTTTCTCAGCTGGGGTATTTTTACCTTCCACTCCAGGAGGCATTCGGCAACATCTGAAAACATTCATGATTGTCACACCTAGCAGTTACATCTAATCAGGAAAAGCCAAGATGCAACCAAACATCCTACGTGTGTAAGTTGACCCCCTTCACACATCTACACAAACACACATGGACACACACACCAAATAATTTTCCAGCCCCAAATGTCAATAACACCGAGGTTGGGAAACCCGAGAGAGCCCAATACAGTCCTCAGAATCTGACTCTGCAGTCTTTCCCTAAAGGCATCATAAAAATTACAGTTAATATTTTCTAAGCCCCCTTACGGGGTATAATTCATTCAGAAAACCTTTATTAGAAATTCTTATGGGTGTGTAAGATATGTCCCTTCTCAACTGCTTCTGCAATATAATTGGACATGTTGGAGAGATGTTAGTGCTGAGTCCTGGGATTTTTTTGTAAAGATTGTATAACCATTTACCCATTTACCAAAAGTTCCTCTTGGTAGACACAAGAAGGACTCAGTCTCAACACTGTGGCAAGGGCCAGAGTCAGAAGGTTTTAATAATTTTGCTTCCATTAAATTCTCAGTCGTCGGTGAGATAATTGTGCAGATTACTTGTAATATATTTTTTCTCCTCCAGTCATTCTTGAAATTGACCCCTTGCTGTGTATAGACATGCATGATTATTGGGTAGCTTTGGGTGCCATCTGGGACACATGATTTATACTTTTAGCTGTCAGGAACTTGGAATTAATGGAATGTTATGACTTCTACCATATCTCAGAAAGTAAGTTTCAGAAGAGGTTGCTGCTGCTGCTGCTGCTGCTAAGTTGCTTCAGTCGTGTCCGACTCTGTGCAACCCCATAGATGGCGGCCCACCAGGCTCTGCCGTCCCTGGGATTCTCCAGGCAAGAACACTGGAGTGGGTTGCCATTTCCTTCTCCAATGCATGAAAGCGAAAAGGGAAAGTGAAGTAGCTCAGTCGTGTCCAACTCTTAGCGACCCTATGGACTGCAGCCCACCAGGCTCCTCTGTCCATGGGATTTTCCAGGCAAGAGTACTGGAGTGGGGTGCCATTGCCTTCTCCGTCAGAAGAGATTAAGCATAGAGATAAAACTGCAAGGTATAGAAAGAGTGAAAGGGTCTCCTAATGAGCTGCCACCCTGATGGAGAGCAGCGGCAGAGATAACTTGTTTAAATTACTCCCAGACCGTACTCCCTTTACTTAGATTACTTACTCTCCTCCAGTGCTTGATTCTAGTTCTTGATTTCCAGTTGTTTCATATGAACAGTGCTGTATGTGTGTGTGTGTGGGGGGGGGTGTACTCAGTTGCTCAGTTGTGTCTGACTCTTTGCAACCCCGTAGACTGTAGCTCACCAGGCTCCTCTGTCCATGGAATTTTCTAAGCAAGAATACTAGAGTGAGTTGCCTTTTCCTTTTCCAGGGGATCTTACCAATGCATGGATCAAACACACATCTCTGCATCTCCTGCATTGACAGGCAGATTCTTGACCACTATACCACCTGGGAAGACCACATGAACAATACTATTGATATATTATTAGGATTAATAACTATTATAAGTATTAGTGTTACCATATTAATAACATTTGAGCATCTACTAAAGGCCATTTACTTAATGTTTTATTTATATTTTCCCAAAGAGAAATGTTTTAAACAACCCAAAGAGACATGTTCCCTTTCTTATTGAAGGAGACAATGCTAATGTGTGCGTGCTCAGTCATGTTCGACTCTTTGTAACCGGCCAGCCTCCTCGGCCCCCGAGATTCCCCAGGCAAGAATACTGGAGTGGGTTGCCATTTCCTTTTCCAGGGGATCTTCGTGACCCAGGGATTGAATCTGAGTCTCCTGCATTGCAGGCTGACTTTTTACCTTATGGGCTACCAGGGAAGCCCCTGAAGGGGACCGTGAAGCTTTTGTAAGCTGTTTCGCTTTACAGGGTTACAGAGCTTGTAAGTGGCACATTTTCATTCAAGCTTAGGTTTGTCTGATTTTGTACATAGGCAGTGGTTCTTATTTCTGAGTGATTACTATACTAGAGTTCGTGGTGACTTATTTGAACATTCCAACAGTCTTTTTATTTTTTGTTTCTATCAGGCAAGTCATAAGTTTTGTGTGAACTTTAGAAGGGGAGGCTTAGAAATCAAAATATTATATTCCAGTTATGTATTTTGGTAAAGGCACAATAAGGATTAGGATCAGTAATTTAACATTGGCAGATAGCCATCAAGAACATGTAACATTTTTCTGAATCCTGTTGACAGTCACTGATTATAGTCTTTAATTATGAGTACATGTGACACCCCAGGTACATGCATATGTTGAAGACATTTACTGTCTTGAAAAGGAGCTTTACCTCCTTGGACGACAAACTTAGCTAATTTTACTGTTCCTAAAAATGTTCGAATCCTCTTGAAATTACTAATTACTATTACTACTCCTATACTGATTTATTTAAGATCTTATGATTGAAGGTTTTAATTAAAATATATATATATAATTTTGTATATTGCTTGCAATATTAGCGTGCACACAGTTGAAATGGCATAGTTCAGTGTTTTAATGGTAAGGACAACTGTAGTATAGAGTTTCTTTAAAACAAAGTGAACAATTAAATTGCACGATCACCTCTGGTTTATTTACTTAAATGTTCTTCCACATTTTGTGTTCTTTTCCCCTCTGACGATTTTGTGACATGTGCCTAAACATTCACAAGCTACTGCAAAAGGGTAAACTGAAAAGTGTGTTTCTCTCCATCACCAGACCCTAAAGAACATTCCCTGGAGTTACCCACTTGTGAATCTAATCTTTCCAAAAATTTTTTTTTGTATATAGACGGGCATAGATATAGTCAAAGATATGCACACCTTTACAAATGTATACACACATATACATATATTTGTGTATGTATGTTCTCTTCCTTTTGGCTATGAATGTGAGTATATTATATAAACACTCTTGTACTTTCGTTTTCTTTCACTTGTCTTAAAACACTGCATACTGACAGATACAGAGTTATTTCATTCCTTTTGAGGGCTGCAGGATGAATTGCTGAATAGACACTGAGATTTTTCTTTGGAAAACCAGACCGAGAAGCACTGTAGCTGTTTAGAATCAACTTTTAATGCCTTTTACATATATTTTCATTTGTTTCAGTTTGTAGCTCATGCCAGTCATGTTCTTTCATGACTCTCCACACTCCAAAATTTGATTTTATTTGTTGTTTGTTACCATCATTTTTCTCCATCTCCTCATATCACAATGAATTGGTTTCCCTAGATGTCAAAACTGTCACTTAAATGCTGTTTAGAAAGCTCTCAGGCTTTGCAAGTAGTGTTAAACTCATTACTCATTTCTCTGGAAATAGTGTTTCATGCAAGTGACTATGTCTTAATTATAAATTTCCTAGCAAAAGTAAAAAGACAGAAGATTATGTTGCCACCCTCATTAATCTTCAGACTCAAAAAGAAAAAAGTCAGAAACGGCCATTGTTATTTTGCTTAATAATTGTTTAGAGGCCATATGTTATCAATAGATTAAAATTGAGAACATTAATTTTTCTCCTGTTCTTAGAAATGTTTATGGAAGGCCCTCCATTTCCTAGGCATTATGCCATCCATGTGTCAAGGATTCATTTTAAGAAAAATTCCAGACTCCCACCTTCCATGAAGCCGATGAAGGAGACAAGCAAGTCAGTGAAAAATAACAGTACATGGTTTTGCATAATCCAGGTATACACTGAATACTGTGGGAATCTGAAGAGGTGTGTAGCCAGGTAGAGGTCAGAGGAAGACTTACTAATTAGTTAATACTTGATTTGAATCTTAATGGCTGAGTCCTTTAAGCCAGACAGAGAAAGGATTGGGGGAGTGATATAAGAGGTAGAGAAGAAATGAAAGATTGAGGCAGAGGAATTAGTTCAGTCCAAAGCGAGAAATAAATTTGGGAAACTCCAAGTTTGTATAACTGAAGCGTACTGCATGTGTGATGGCTACAAAGAAATCCAGGGAGAGTCATGGATGTTCATGCCAAGGAGCTTTGAGCAGCTTACGTTTTAAGGCAGGGAGCAACGTGAGTGGATTTTAACTCTGGCAGCTGTATGGCAGATGGTCTTGAGAAACGATGAGAGTGGGCCATTCCAGAAGCTACTGAAATAGTCCAGGCCAGATCTGATGAGACACACATCTGAGCTTTGGCAGGGATGATGAGGGGAAAGAAAGCTTGAGATTTATCTAGAAATTAAACAGACAGATCTTAACGCACTTCTGAGTCATTCAGTAAGAAGGTAGCCACCACCCACGGGCTAGTAGGTTCTGTCCTAAATATGGAGGATCGATGGAAGGTATGAAGAAAAGAGGCAAATTATCAAATAAGAGCAACAATATTTTCCATGCTGCATTGGAAGTTTATACTAGTGCAATGAGGACAGAGAGAGTAATGATTCTCTCTGGGGAACTGCCAGTCTCAGTTCGGCTGGAGCCTTGCATGTGAACAGCATGGAAAGGAGTCAGGGAACAGAGCCCAGGGCTTTATATGCCTCATTAAGAGTTTGGACTTTATCCTCTAGGCATGGCAAGCAATTGATGAGTTTTAAGGCAGACATGCCCTTTAAAAAGTTTCCCGTAAGAATCTAGTGCAAGACAAATTAGAAGTGGGTAAGACCTGAGGCAGGAAGAACAGCAAAATAGGCAGTTTAATAATTATAAGTGGGGTGACAATTACTAAGGAAGTGGCAGGAATGGAGGTCAGGACACAGATAAGACATGTTATGAGTCAGCGTCAGTAATACTCAGTCATGAACTCGAGGAGTGAGTGGAACAACACAATTGAGGCTGACTCCCAAATGCTGCAGTGATCAACTGGGTGAGCAGGGTCAGGGACCCCACAAGAGGGGCTGTGTCGCTGGGGAATGTGTGAGGTTTTGGTTCTGTTGAATTTTAGGAACCTGTGCCAACACCAACTGGAGAAGCTGGCAGGCTGAATTTATGTGACTGTCAGCAGTGTTGTCTGGTGAAAGATACAAAAAGATATGAGAATTATGGTGTGTAGTTGGCAGTTGTATCTATGGAGGTGTTATCACAGTGTGCAGGGAAAGTGTGTAGACTGTAGAGTGAGGCCAAAAGAAGCTGATCAATAAACTTCTGAGAAACTTCCCTATGGTGGGCAAGGCCACGTGACCTCCGCCTAGACACGCCTTCAGCTTCATGGCCTCAGCCAGATAGATCTGGCTCTGTTTTTCAGATACGCCAACCTTGATCCCATTCGGGCCATTTAACTAACAGATTTTTTTCCCTCCAGAAAATGTTATGCTTCATGGCTACTTCCTCAGAGATGACATCTCTGACCTCCATGTATCACTTGCCCCTTTCATCCCTGTCACCTTCCCCCTAGTTTATTATTATCTTCATGATTTTGATTTATCACTTACTTAGTATCCTATTGCCTCTCCTAATTCTCTTCATCTTAAGTCACCCTGAAATAGGATCCTGCCTATCGATTTTGCCATGTACTTCCAGCCACAGATTTGTTCCCGAGATATGACAGCTTAGAAATATTTGAACTATGTTAGAATACCAGATTCCTTACACCAGATGTGGCTTTATTTATCTATATATAAGATATGTAACTGTTGACTTTATTCCTATTTTGACTATATGGCCACTTACAGATAGATCATGACAATTTTTTTAAGTTCTTATATCTCATATATGATTTTTGTCTTAACATTTTTTACTACAGTACCTGACTTCAAATGTTTTTATAGTTAGTTTTTATAATCTAATGGAGATGTTGATTATCTTTAGACTTGAGTCAGAATCTCATTATTTGCAACACATGAACCACAAAACTTTTGACAGTTCTTTTCTGAAATTGATCAAATTTTACTTGGAATATGCTTTCTATTTTTGAATTATTTTGTGCATCAAAAATTTAAAAAAAACCACTTATTTAAAATATATGGTATAATAATAACAAACATTTTTGGACTTATCATCCAACTTAAACCAGATCATCATCAATAAATGATTCTTTGTATTTCTCTCCTAACCTACAACCATTGCCTCAGCATAGTATCTATTATATTATATTGGGTTACAGCACATCATTTTCCTGCTTTAAATACAAAATTCTTTCATGTTAGTATGTATGCCTTAAAACTATTTTAATTCTTCATTAACGTGTTAATGAATGAGTCAATTATATCTATTGAGCTTTTTAGAAATGATGCCACACTGTATAGAACTCTCTGCAGCTTGCTTTTATTGCTCAACATTACTTTTCTAAGATTTGCTCATATTATTTTGTTTATTATAGTCCATTAATTTTTACTATTGTTTGATATTCCATTGTGTTAATATACCATAAGTTACTTATCTAGACTTCTGCTAATGGTTTTTAAAGTTTTTACAGTTATTGTTTTGCTATCACAGCAATATTGACCTGGTTGTTCTTGATCGCTTCCCTAGTCAAAAGCTGTCTAGGGTCAAAGCACCATTGTTGAACGATCATTTTTCTTTTGTTGTTTTATGTTTAGTACTTCAAAGATTAAAAATATTCTTCTGTAAAAAGATAAAATTAATTTTAAGACAATGAAAAAGATATTAAATCCACCCTGTTTTTTTAAAGTCTTTATTGAACTTGTTACAATATTTCTTCTGTTTTATGTTTTTGCTTTCTTGATCATAAGGCATACGGGATCTTAACCCCTGACCAGGGGTTAAATCCACTCTTGCATTGGAAGGCAAAATCCTAACCAATGGACCACCAGGAAAATCCCTAAGCCTGATTTTTAATTAGGTTTATCACAAGTAAATTTACTCTGTCAACTTGTTATTAAAACATGTCAATACCAAGCTCCCTATCTGTCCTTCCCCTGCCCCACCTTGGTAACCATAAGTTCATTCTCTGAATCTGTTTCTGTTTTATAAGTTCATATTTTTTAAGATTCTGCATATAAACAGTATCATATGATATTTCTCTTTCTCTGTCTGACTTCCTTAACTCATTATGGCAATCTTTAGGTCCATCCGTGTTGCTACAAATGGCATTATTTCATTCTTTTTAATTTTATTCCATTGTATATGTATGTACATCTTCTTTATTCATTCTTCTGTTGATGGACATTTGGGTTGCTTCCATGTCTTGCCTATTGTAAACAGTCTTGTTTATTATTCTGTTTGGCTTATACTTTTTGTGTATACTGTATGATAAACGTGTCACTATATGTATTGCAGATATCTTCTCCCAGTTTGTGACTTGCCTTTTCATTGTAAAAGGCAAAAAATTTTAAATTATTTATTTATTTTTGGCTGTGCTGGGTTTTCATTGCTGCATAGGTAGGGTCTTCTCTAGTTGTGGCGAGTTGGGGCTACTCTGTGTTGTGGTGCGAGAGCTTCTCATTGTGGTGGCTTCTCTTGTTGCAGAGTATGAGCTCTGGAACATGCAAGCTTTAGTAGTTGCAGCACACGTGCTCAGTAGTTGCAGCTCCTGGGGTCTGGAGAACACGCTCAGTAGTTGTGACGCATCATGGGCTTAGTTGAACTGCTGCAAGTGGTATCTTCCTGGACCAAGGATTGAACACATGTCTTCCCATTGGCAGATGGATTCTTTACCACTGAGCCACCAGGGAAGCCCAGAAGGCAAGTTTTATTGCGTCAAGAGATATTTATTCTCATACTTCCAATAAATTCTCCCTTTCTGTGAGAAAGCATAAGATATCCATATTATAGCTATGTGTATGGTGTCCAACAGATGGAAACTTTACACATATCTTTTAAAATATTCAGATAAACAAAATAGTATTTTTTTCTTTTAAACAAATGAGCAAGTGTGGGCTCAGAGACAGAAAGAAGATAGAGCTCAACTGGTTCTTGAGATAGATAGATAGATGGATGGATAGATAGATAGATGGATAGATAGATAGATAGGTAAATGGATAATCAGTGTACAGATACACTGCAAAAAAGGACCAGCTAATACATTGTATAACCCGAAAACAAAGTCTTGGAATTCCCATGGAGACATCAGTCCTCAAGACTTAGATATGAGAGTGAAGGCTGTACAACTGGTAATAAAATGAGTTTTTCCCTTTTGTCTTTGACAATATTTTTTTTTCTATTTCTATATTTTCCTGACATTCCCTCCTTCAAAGACAAGAAGTTAGAACAGAAAAACAAACAATAAAACTGTGTAGAACGTGAATGGTCCCTGAAAGATAGCAAGAATAGAATGTTATTAAAATTGTCTATTAGAAACTTTGTTACTATGTATATCCTTTTGAAGAGTCTCACTCACCCTGGGCATGGGCTGGCCTTCTCCTGGGAGAGTGGCCCCATGTTACAGGCTGTGACAAAGCACCAACCATGAAGATCAGATGCATTCCAGACTCAGTAAAGCATTTTCATATCGTGTTGGAGAGAACTCGATTTGTGATTTGTAAGGCTATATATTTTGTGAAGGTAAATTTGTTTTTCTTACAATTCTTCTTCTGATTTAGAAAATATATTAAATGCTTACAATCAAGTTTCATCCTAATAACTGATGATCTATGTAATATATAATATTCTGCATGAGTGAAATAAGCTTTGAGATGTTAAAGTAACCCATAAGTATTGGGGATTTTGAAGCACAACAAAGCCGAACAACTGAAATTACCTGGAGCCACATGTAAAAATGTTATCAGGGTAGTTATATAAATTTCTTTAATAAATCTGGTCAATCTTTCAACAATACTTATTAAACTACCCTTTCTACATGACTTTGGGGTGTCTGCTACAGACCCAGAGGAGATGTACACCTTAGCCTATAAAACTTAATTTATATATAAAGAGAAAAAATAAAATGGAAATTATTACATTTTGAATTTTCCATTTCTTTCACTGAACAAAAAATATTCCAAAGTAAAAGATTTAATTGATATATGCAGAGTATTTTCATAGGGATTATTTTCAAAGACAAGAATATGTTTATATGTAAAATGACTATAATTAAAAAGAGATATATTATTTTTTATGATCCTAGCATATGCCTGAAGGAAGTGTGAAATAGCCTTGCTTTGACACTTAACAAGTACATAAGTGGTAGGTATCTTTATGATTAATCACCTTAGAGTTTGTTCCAGGAATCTTTTTCTCCTGCAGAACTTGTACCTTATAATAGGAAGGTAAAAAGTGTATTGTCTCTGAATTAATGAGTTTATTTCAGTGCCCAAAGCCTCATAAGCCTCAGGAAGTCAAGTATGCCTTCACAATTCTTGGGATTTTTAATTTTTCACTGGCTCCCAACAATACTCTGTATTTAAAACTGTTACCTCTCATTCTTTCTTCAGTTTTCCTTATACACATCCTTTATCCAGCCTCCACTCTTGAGAGAAAACTGAGGGAAGCACCATTGTTCTTAATACAGTGTCTCCTGCCATTTAAAAATCATAGCCATTTGGGGCTGAAAGAAAACTGGAATCTAGCTGTTCCTACAGACCCTGGTGGCACACATCCAGGGATGTAGAAGCTTGTTGTATCCTGCTGTTTTTCATGCTATTTAAAACACCCCAAATACATCTCCCTACAAACCCTTCCTCATTATTGGCCCTATGGAACCACAAAGACAAAGTTAGTGCTTCTTCTAATAGCTATTCAACATGAAAAGATTCTAAGTTTCTACTTTCTAAGTTTTCTCTTTTCCAGCTAAATATCCTACCAGGTATTCTCAGTATTTCTGCTTGATTTTGAATCCTTTCACCCTCTGAGCCTTTTCCATAAAGCACTCTATTATAAGGGTCAAAAACTTGAATGCGAACAGGAATCAGGCAGTTAAGGTGACTGACTGGAATGAATTTGACTGGAGGTATATCAGAAATGTTGCACATTAAACATTTAGGAATGGAAGGGTCTTCTCCTCCCTTAATAGGTATGCATCCTCTCCCTCTGTCTCTCTCTCTCCCTTTCCTTCCACCTTTGTGCTGTGTGCTAAGTCACTTCAGTTCAATTCAGTCGCTCAGCCGTGTCCGACTCTTTGCGACCCCATGAATTAGAGCACGCCAGGCCTCCCTGTCCATCACCATCTCCCGGAGTTCACTTAGACTCACGTCCATTGAGTCCGTGATGCCATCCAGCCATCTCATCCTCTGTCATCCCCTTCTCCTCCTGCCCCCAATCCCTCCCAGCATCAGGGTCTTTTCCAATGAGTCAACTCTTCGCATAAGGTGGCCAAAGTACTGGAGCTTCAGTTTTAGCATCATTCCTTCCAAAGAAATCCCCGGGTTGATCTCCCTCAGAATGGACTGGTTGGATCTCCTTGCAGTCCAAGGGACTCTCAAGAGTCTTCTCCAACACCACAGTTCAAAAGCACCAATTCTTTGGCGCTCAGCCTTCTTCACAGTCCAACTCTCACATCCATACATGACCACAGGAAAAACCATAGCCTTGACTAGACGGACCTTAGTCGGCAAAGTAATGTCTCTGCTTTTGAATATGCTATCTAGGTTGGTCATAACTTTTCTTCCAAGGAGTAAGCGTCTTTTAATTTCAGTCATGTCCAACTCTTTGTGATCCCATGGACTGTAGCCTGCCAGGCTCCTCTTTCCCTGGGATTCTCTAGGCAAGGCTACTGGAGTGGGTTGCCATTTCCTTCTCCAAGGGGCCTTCCCAACCCAGGGATGAACCGAAGTCTCTTACATCTCCTGCATTGGCAGGCTGGTTCTTTACCACTAGCGCCACCTGGGAAGCCCTTTTTAAATCAATTATTTGTTTTCCCACTTGTAGAAGAGACAGAGGTAGAAGGATATATGAAGTTTCCACTCAAATCTTCCATTTGAAAAAAAGCAGCAGTACAAACATGACCACAGACATTGACATTTGACTGCAGTTGAGAGAGACCACGGACTGCACATCAGTGGTAACATCTGGAGAGAGAAATAACACAACCTGAAGAATCAAAGACCGCTCGTTTCTGGCAGAAGATTGTTATGTGCCAACGTGGACCCAGCATATGTTATAGCTTCCACCTTCTAACCAGCCTGGAAGCCCAGTTTTTGATTTTTGTTTGTTTGGGGTTTTTATGTGAAAATTTCTATTTCTTAAATGTTAGTAGTGAGGTTTTTTTTTTTTTTTTTTTTTAAAAGAAGGGGGCGGTGGGAAATCTGTGTATCAACACTGAGCTGGCCAAACAAAATACATAAATACATCTGTATGCCAGACATGGCAGGTTTGTTACTCCTGCTTACCAATCACTGCTGCAGATGTTGTTTTTCAGAATTGGGGCTCATTTGGCCGAATTGTGGAGCCAAAGAGGCACAGCTGGGCTGAGGAGGCTGTTTGAGGGCCGAGCCAGCCCCAGGTGCCAGGGCATATGAAAAGAGCCAAGGGCAGCATCTCCTTAGGAGGCTGGCTGCAACCAGAGGTAGACACAGGCTATCAGCAACAGCCAGGAAATCTCCCACCCACCTGAGGGTAGGCAAACTTTCCCTCTAAAGCTGGTAGAGCAAGCAAGGGAGGACCCTGTGCATATAGGGCACTGGTAGTGTGCATAGCTTAGAGGTAAGGGATTCAGAGGCAGTCAGCCAGGCAGAGAATCTGAAATGGGAACCCATTTACATGGCAGAAAGTGAATATAGGTAACTGAAAGAAGTAGCTGATTTTATAATTTCAACATTGATAATCCCACTAAGATTCTGAATCCAACATATGAAAAGGGAAATAGCCTAGTGAAAAGTCTGAAGGGCAGTATCATGTCACTGAGTTTGCTTCTATGTACCTAGTCTGGTATGGTACATGGTGTATATTGGTGCTTAATTAATATTTTCAAATAAATGAATTTTCACAATGTGGCAAGTGGTTTATGGTCTTCTAAGGGAAAGATAAAAGAAAGCTTCCTCTTAATTTGTGCTTGTGAAGGATGTATTTTTATTGTTGAGAATGGTGATAAATAACAGGTTGAGATGATTTTGTTTTATGGCAAAAGACTTTCCAAGGTTAGCATTTATGTTATTTTTCCTTGCAGATCCAAGTGGTTAGGCTAATCCATATTAAAATGTAAACTATTAAATCATAGTCCTAAATCAGCACCCTTTTGAAAAACGATCTTTTGGGGAGTAATCGTATGTAGCAGATATGTTCCAATTTGACTCCATTTCATAATCATTGGCAAAGATAATGTCATAGAGATAATAGAGGCCACATAAAGAAGAAACTCTCGATCTGCTTTAACAATCAGCAAGATATTGCTAAAATAGTCATGAATTATGAGATAAGGATATATTAACTCAAGAGCTCATACAGTTCCTGTTGGAACTAAATCACTTTTGTTAAAATAGAGCATTGATGAGATTCTCAAAGCTATCTATCCAAACAGTAAGTCAGCCAAGGCTAGTCATCAATTGGCTCAAGGAGATCCCTCGGGCAAGACACATGGAAACCAACCTTGAAGAGAGAAGTAGTGATAACAGCAGGTGATGATTTTTCCTACTTTGTAAGTTCAGAAGCTGAGAGCAAGCTGTGTGGGCTCTGTCATTCTTTGGCAGGACACTGAAGTCTTAGTGTGAGCTACAGGTCTGAATGAATGTGATAAAGTTACATCTTGACACTAGTCAGGCAAAAAGCTGTCAACCATAATAACTGAAGCAACACTTTGTTAGAAACTCTGCACAAAAACAATTTTTTGGAATAGGATCCTCTTCATTTTGAGTTTGAGGTTTCCTTCTCTCCGGCTTTGGGACATGTGGCTACCTTCTGGAGTTTTTACAATAGAATATCAAAACCATGCAGTTCTACTTGAGTACTATATATTTGAAATGTGGCAGAGAATACAGTTATCATAAGATGTGTCATTAAAACAGATGCTGACTAATGTGAAGCAACTGGAAGCAGAATGCAGTATTTTAAAGGTACTATATTACTGGAATGCTTAATAGTATGACTATTTTTTTAATTTATTGGGATATAGTTGATGTTCAATGTTGTGTTAGTTTCAGGTGAATAGCAGAGTGATTCAGTTATACATATACATATATTCATTCTTCTTCAGATTCGTTACTCATATAGGTTATTACAAAATACTGGATAGACTTACCTGTGTTATGTAGTAGGTTCTGGTGGTTATCTAATTTATATATAGTAGTGTGTGTTTTTTAACCCCAAATTCCTAATTTATTGCTCCCCCTCTCCCACGTTTCCTCTTTGGTAACAATAGGTTTGTTTTCAAAGCCTATGAGTCTATTTTGTAAATAAATTCATTTGTATTAATGTCATTTCAAAAGTTAGCTTCCACATATGAGTGATATATGATATTTGTCTTTCTCTGTCTGACTTACTCTACTTAGTATGATAGTCTCTAAGTCTATTCATGTTGCTGCAAATGGCATTATTTTGTTCTCTTTTATGGCTGAGTAATATTGCATCTTATATATGTGCTTCACCTTCTTCATCAGTTACTCTGCTGGTGGACATTCAGGTTGCTTCCGTGGCATGGCTATCGTAAACAGTGCTGCGGTGAGCGTTGGGGTACATGTGTCTTTTCGAATTATGGTTTTCTCCAGATACATGCCTAGGAGTGGGATTGCTAGATCATATGGTAGTTGCATTTTTAGTTTTTTAAGGAAATCCATACCGTTTTCCATAGTGGTTATACCAATTTACATTCCCATCAACAGTGTAGAAGGGTTCCCTTTCCTCCACACCATCTTCAGCACTTTTTGTTTGTAGACTTTTTGATAATGGCCATTCTGACCGTGTGAGATGATACCTCATTGTAGTTTTGATTTACATTTCTCTGATAATTAATGATGTTGAGCATTTTTTCATGTGCTTTTTTGGCCACCTGTATGTCTCATTTGGATAAATGTCTATTTATATCTTTTGCCCATTTTATGACTGGGTTGTTTTTTGGACATAGAGTTGCATAAGATATTTGTGTATTTTGGAGATTAATCCCTTGTCAGTCACTTCATTTGCAAATATTTTCTCCCATTCTGTGGTTTGTCTTTTCATTTTGTTTATGGTTTCCTTTGCTGTGCAAAGTCTTTTAAGTTTAATTAGATCCCATTTATTTATTTTTGTTTTTATTTTCATTATTCTAGGAGGTGGATCAAAAAAGATCTTGCTATGATTTATGTCAAAGATTGTTCAGCCTATGTTTTCCTCTAAGAATTTTGTAGTGTCCAGGTTTACATTTAGGTCTTGGATACATTTTAAGTATGATTTTAAAACAGTTTTTAGCCAATGATTGTGTTTATAATAGACCTCACCTCAAAAATGTAAATGCATGTCACAAAATTTAGTTGTGAAGTCAGGTGCAGTGACAGAGTTTGAAGCCTTTTTAAAAAACATTCTAAAATAATATGGTTTTCACATCACTAGACTACCAATCAATATTTCCTGAATCTTATTTAGACACTGGCTTATATGGCCAAGCCACAAACTGAGGAAATAGGAATCTTAGTGTACTTTGCAACACACACATACATATGTAATTATTTCATTTATTTAAAGTAAATCACGACTTCATTTGGTAGCAATGATTTTATTTGCTGGCTCTCAAAAATGTATTCTCTGATGTGAGAATCTTGGCTTTTGCTTATATTTTTTATTTTCCAATTGGAAAGTTGAAACCTTTCTTTTCTGAAATGTTACTCTTAGCTAAATAAGAAATAAAACATTTCAATGTGATTAAATTTGAAGAAAATATTTTGAAGTAAGGTATCAAAATCTATCTTGTTTTAAAGGCTTTTGTTGTTTTTGTGGGAATCAATTAATAATGTCAAGAGGCAATGAAAGCATAAACTCAAGATCATCAAACTCTTACTTTTAAAGCTGTCTCTGAGCGGAAATTATCCTGGCAGTTGCTGCTGCTGTTAAATGTGTAGGGATCTTTTAGACCATCTGGTTGAAAGTCTCAAATCTCTACTTTCCAAGGGTGGAAAAGCAGCTTAATAGCTGCTTTGGTGAGTTTTCAGAGGGGCCATGCCCCAGGAAACAGGGCAGAATCAAGTGAACCTCTGTGGGTGGAGCTTCTCATCAGCCAGAACACAGGAGATAGCAGGAAGCAGGATAGACAGAAAGAGGAAAGGGAGCGATTGTGAAAGAAACAGGAATAGTGTGCATGAAACTGACCCTGCATTCTGTCTTCTGTAAATGTTTGGAAATGTGTGACACCTCAACACACAATCTATCACTCGCTAATACTGTTTTCTTACTAATATGCGTTGCTATGACTTTCGTGTGTACTAAAAAAAAATCTATAATGACAACAGAAAATGTTTTTGTGGATAAAAGTACAGTGATAGCTAAGCATAAAAACTAGCTAGGTCTTCTTCAGACTGTTTCTTTCCTTTGATCATTTTCACAACTGGTCTGATGACACTGGCTTGAATTCATCAGCTGAAGCAGAAAGGGACTACTCCTCCAGAGTTAGTTAAGTGTGAGAATGGTTGTAGTAGCAAGACATAATACTGAATTTACTAATGAAAATAAGCCAAACGGGGGAAAAAAAAAAAAACAAACCTTAAAAGCCCCTCCAAGGTACCAGAGTTCTAAGCAGGCCAAATTAATCTCAGCTATTTGAACTTTAAATCTATGAATTCATGTAGTTATGCTTTTTTGTATCTGGCTTCTGTCATTCAGCATTGCATTTGTGACAGTCACCTATATTGTTGCATAGAGTTACAGGTTATTCATTTGGATGATACATTCATTCATTCTAATGGTCAATAGATACTTGACCATTTGGGGCTATTGCTACTCTTGGCAGCTATTGCATTCTATTGCTCTTATGAAATTTTATACATGGCTTTTGGTGAAAAGATGTACATATTTTTTTACATAGATTAAGGAGTAGGATCAGTGATCATGGGATATACATATACTTAGCAGTACTGTATACTACCAAACAGTTATCCAAAGAGGTTGAGCCAGTTTTGCAGTCCTACCAGTAGTGCAGGAAATTAAGTATGACCTTTATATTCAGGGAAAAATAATATCACAAAATAAACATCAGAATGGCACTTTTACATTGCTCTATCTTCTTTTTTTTGAAGTCAATCTAAGCGTAACTAGATACTAGTGAAAATGACTTGTAGGTGACTATAGGTCACTATTGCTTAAAAGATTCTAAAAGTGTTTCTTCTATAAAGATATTTTTTCCAAGCTGAAAAATATTCAGAAGCACTTTCATATTTGCTAATGGCACTTTTAATGACTTTTTATATAAGTAATAGTACTTCAGAACACAGAAAAATCTTCCCAAAACCTCCAAAGTTTTTCACATATTGTTACCTAATGATAATACTGTTTGCCGCATTTTCACATAATGCAGCTGAGATCCAGAGAAGTTAAAAGGTGAAAATCTTTGTTTGCAGAGTATCATTCCACATCAAATCTGGGCCGATGATTGAGATTTTTGTAGTATAGCCTGAGATCCTGTTTTTCTCAGATACAGATATAGTTCTGTGAGCCAGTCTTAGAAGTACATGTGAATTGTGATTGTTTTAGCTGAACTTTATTTCAGGCAGTCAGCACCACTGCTGATTTGCATGACAGCTTTATCTTCATTTATACATCATTTTCCCTTTTTAAAAGAAATTAGAAATCAAGTCATATGGAGAAGGAAATGGCAACCCGCTCCAGTATTCTTGCCTAGAAAATCACGTGGGCAGAGGAGCCTGGTGGGCTACAGTCCATGGTAATACAGAGAGTCAGACCTGACTGGGTGCACACAAACATTCATTCCTTACAGTTACTGATCTATCATTTACTGAGAAATCTACAGTAAACTCTCCTACCGTAAGTATGGATTGCTAATGGGTCTTCTAATTCTTCTAATTTTAAATTTCATATGTTTTGAAAGAATAGAATTAAATGAAAATATTTTTGACACTTTATTTAAAGAGAATAAATCAAGTCATAGAAAGATAAAGTGCTTTGCTTAATGTTACTAGTAGGTGATATTCTATTTTTGAAGTTTCAGTTAAAATGTCTTTAACTTCTAAAACATCCAACATTTTAGCTGCATGTGTAATGGCTTCTCATTATGACAGATTATCATGTTAAATAGAACTGATTTATTTGAAGAATGAGAACTGCATTATGGACAAACAGCCTGGTATATAAGGGTCAGATCTGTTTCCCAGGATTGGAGTTACACAGAGTTGCTGCTTTGCATTTATTGCTGAATACATCAGTGTCTGTGCCTAAGTTTCTTTAAGAAAGTGACAAGTTACAGTAATTTTTAAATATAAATTATGATTGAAGTTTTAATGCAACCATTAAGATGTTTATGAACTATTTGAACTAGCTATCTTTAATAGTAGATTGTGAAATTGCATGTGCCTTGTATTCAACTGTATACAAATAAATAGAAAAAGATTGAGAGTATGTATATAAAAATATTAATGGTGATGCTCATGTGATTTTGGAAAAATGGATATTTTGACTACTTTTTTATTTCCCACATTTTGTAAAACAAATATTTATTATTTCAAAATGAAAACTGGAAGTAATGTGCTAGAGAAACCATTGAAAATACCGTCAATAAACGGAGAAGTATGCAGTCAACCAGTATTGATAAATAACAATGCTTGAATATATACTATCAATAGAATTCTAATGATTACACAATATTTAGGGCTAAAGCAATCTCAGGATTTTTTTAGCCTGGTGTTAAGAGCACTGTGAACTTTCACGCTAAGCGTGCTAACCTGCAGGATAGATTAGGACCTCAGAAGTCTAAACTATATTAGTGCTTATGTCCTTACAAACGAAAAGCACATTTGAAGTAGCACTGGGTCAGCTCCAGTGGTTAATGGCATGGGTTTTCCATCTCTCTGAATCTCTAAGGAGGAGTAGAACTTGCAACTGTATTGGTTTCTTCCTCTGTGTTTTATGTAACTTGAAGGTTTCATAAAAATATTTCCATGTGCCCTAGAGAAATAATAAAAATTTTGTAAAAGAAATCATGTGTTTATGTGGGCCTACCCCCTTCACCTCTAGTTGCAGTTGCAACATCACACCAAATTGGTTTCAGAACATGACTGAACTAATGCAGAAACATTTCACAAGCTCACAAGATCTGGAAAAAAAGAACCTCTGTGGTTCAATATCATTCAGATGTACACAGCATTAAACTAGAACTATGGGTGCTGTATCTTGTATGATGTGTTAGAGAAAGCATTTGAAAAACAAATGCTGATGCATCATAATCCACCTAGGTGTTGCAAGTTTGTCAGATATATTCTCATTTTGTGAGTGGTCAGAGAAGAAACCTAATCAGCATAAATGTCAAGACTGCTGATGACTTGGCAGAATGTCACTGTTCTGAGCCTGCCAGTGTGCCTTTTGATGCGCAGGTTGTGACATGACTCCGTTACCTGACTGGTTTAATTTGAGACAGAGGACCAAGTAAAGGGCCTGGAATCTAGAAGCAGCTGCTGACATGGTCAGTTCATTCTTTCATGAATTCACTCGACAAATGGCTATGGAGTCCCCACTCTGTGCCAGGTGCTGACCTCAGTACTGGGTTCATGACTGTGAACAGGTCAGACAAGTCCATTCCCTCATGGAACTCGCATTCACTGGCATGATCACTGTGGATCTATCTCAGAAGTTTTTCATTTCCTTGAAGATTCCAGACACTCAGTGCATCAGCCCAGCATCATTAAAAATGTAATTCTGGGGCCATTTGCATCAAAATCACTTAGGGCTCTTTTGAAAAATCAGAATTCTATTGTATTTAGATAAGACCGGAAAATCTGCATTTTTTTTTTAAACAAGTGCCTCTCCCCCTAGCACAATCTTCACACTGAAGTTTAAAACTACTGATCCAAGAGGGTAGTTTTTTTTTTCTCTAATTTTTAATTGGAGGATGATTGTGTTACAGTGTTGTATTGGTTTCTGCCATACATCAACATGAATCAGCCATAAGTACACATATATTCCTTTTTCAGCCTCCCTCCCACCTCCCATTCCATCCCACCCATCTAGGTTGTCACAGAGCAGCAGGTTGAACTCCTTGTGTTAAACAGCAACTTCCAAGAGGGTAGTTCTCAAGTGCCTTTAATATACATTACACACTGTGCACACACAGACTATAATAATATAACAGCAACAACAGGGGGAGGGAACCTTTAGCAGCTGATGACTCTGGCTGTGGCCTTGTTGGTGGCATTGGTTCCATGGATGCGTCCGTCAGTTCAGTCACCCAGTCGTGTCCGACTCTTTGCGATCCCATGGACTGCAGCATGCCAGGCTTCCCTGTCCTGGACTTCCCTGGTAGCGCAACTGGTAAAAATCCAGGGATACATACCAGTCCACAAACTCACAAATAGTATACATCAAATATGTCCAGCTTCTTACATGTTAATCACATCTCAGTTGAATGATTCAAAATTTTAAAACCTTTTAAATTTGAAAACTCAAATAAAAAGCTTTTGTTCTAAGCATTTATTTCTAATATTTGCTATGAAGAAATAATAGCAAAATATCTGAAGGCCAGAGAAATTTGCAAACCTTGTGACCGTAACCGAAATCGTTGACTTGCCATGAAAGCTGTGGTCTTCCCATTCTTACCCTCTGTATTCAAAAAGAAGCAGCTGCAGACTGACTACATTAATGATTTCCAGAACACATATTGAAAAATTAAATAAAATATGCTTAACAACATGTTTTAATAGTCTAATAAACTTCATCATTTCTCTTCTTTCTGAAATTTTTGTAGATATTTTTATGTTGAGCTTTTTTCTTCACCAAAGAGCATTTAATTTTTTTTTTCTATGATAGTAAGTAAGAGGGAGAGAGCTATTTAAGTTCCTAATCAATGCTTTCTTGCTAATATTGGAGGTTAAATAAATAATTTAAAATCACAGATGGAAACTTACAATTAAAATGACAGATATAGCAAGACATAAAAGTTTCTCTTAAAAAGCAGCAAATAAAAGAATCACAGCTGTTTTTAAAAGCTGTTCAAGAAGAAATATGAAATCAACTTGATTGATAATATTTCATGTCCCTTGAACATCTGTTAAAAGCCTTTCTTTCATTTTTTGGTAATGTAGGGGAGGCAAAATAATTTCCCTCAACTCTGCTATGTTCTTGGCTAAGACCTGCTCCCATACTCACCCTCACCCCTCATAACAAAAGACAGATTAACAGGAGAAAAGTAAGTAGAAGTTTAATAACATGCCTACCTCCTGTATACATAGACGAGACCCAAGAAAGCTAATTGACCCAAGTGAGTGAGCTCAGTTCAGTCTGACTCTTTGCGACTCTATGGACTGTGTAGCCCACCAGGCTTCTCTGTCCATGGGATTCCCCAGGGAAAAATACTGGAGTGGGTTGCTATGCCCTCCAGGTGACCTTCTCGACTCAGGGGTCAAACCCACAGCTCCTGAGTCTCCTGCATTGCAGGCAGATTCTTGACCACTGAGCTACCAAGGAAGACACAATTGGCCCAAGCCACCACTTTAAATACCATCTCCAGGGATAGTGGTGGGGACGGTGGTCAGTTATAGGAGGATACCAGGAAAAGTGCAGAAAACAAGGGCAGATGGGCATATAAAAAATTTATGCTTTCTCCACTGATACAGGTTTCCAGAGATTTAGTCATCTTCCTCTTCAGAGGTCAAGAGAGAGAGACACTCTAGCAAATGGAGCTTTCCCTTATAAATGTAAATATCTCTTACAAAAGAGTAACTTCTTACTTGGTTTTCAAAGCTTTTCCTACATCTGCTATTTCTTAATGTGAATTCTTTGGAGAAGGCAATGGCACCCCACTCCAGTACTCTTGCCTGGAAAATCCCATGGATGGAGGAGTCTGGTAGGCTACAATCCATGCTAAGGGTTGGACTCGACTGAGGGACTTCCCTTTCCCTTTTCACTTTCATGCATTGGAGAAGAAATGGCAACCCACTCCAGTGTTCTTGCCTGGAGAATCCCAGGGACAGGGGAGCCTGGTGGGCTGCCGTCTATGGGTTCGCACAGAGTCGGACACGACTGAAGTGACTTAGCACCAATGTGCGTTCTTTGGATTGAGAGCATATCTGTTTCATTTTTTAGTGAAATGCACATAGTAAGATGTTCAATAAATAGCAACAGGTTTATTAACTTTGACATGAGGTGTCAGTGTGGTATGGCTTTGTAACTCTCAGCTTAAATTCTTTCTTATTTAATATTATATTGTAGCCATTCCCTTCTCCAGGGTATCTTCCAAACCCAGGGACTGGACCCAGGTCTCCCACATTGCAGGCTTATTCTTTACCAGCTGAGCCATCAGGGAAACCCTATATTGTAGCAGGAGGATTTAAAGTTACTGTTAGGACTGTGACAACTACTAAGGGAATTAGAGGTCTTACTAGGGAGACAGAGAGTTGGACTGAAAGTGAGTAACTCTGTGCACCTAAAACTTGGACTTGCATCCAGGCCACTTGGGAATGTTGAGAAACTGTGGCTTCTGATTCTGTAGGTCCAGCATGGGACCCAAAAGTCTACATTTCTAGCAATCTCCTAGGCAAAACCTTGAGTGCAAGTCCGACATATTTGATCCTTTAATAGAGAATTTAAATGTTGAATAAGTGGGAGACTACTTCTCCAGGACACATTGCTATCTGAATTAAAACTGTAAGAGGCGTTTCCATGAGTGTATTTTGCTTGTAATTATTCAGTGTGCTGAGAAAACCTAGTACTGAACTCTGGAGAGGAAGTTCGTGATGGGGCAATGGATTCCCTTTGTGTATTAAACACAGAACCTTTACATATTTAGGAAGCCATCACTTTGAAAAAATGCTCACATAAAAGAAGGCCCTTTGATTTCAGTTCAAGGGCAAGCCATCTGGCCCTGTTCTTACATAGTAATCAGGCTAATAGTGCCAGTGGCTTCATTGGAGAAAGCATAGAATGGCACTTTAAAATCTGTTCAGGGCCTATTTTTAGATTCTGGCAGCTCAGGAAGGCATATTTACTTCATGTTTAATGCAACCTTCCACTTCAAACTAAAAACATTGCTTTTCCTCAACTGAGTTTGTATCAAGTCTCCTAAGAAACACTGCCAGCTTTGCACATCCCTATTCTCTAAGATGATTAACTGTTTAAAATTGAAAAGCTTGGAAAATACAAATCCTGCCATAGTCCCCTGGTGGGGTAAAAAGACAACTCAAAACGTTTCCAGATGGTTTAGGCATTATGTTCTATATGTCCTGGGAGCAAGGGGTGGGGGGACCCTACCCTGGATGAGTTGGTGAAAAGTCCTTTGGAGGAATATTTAGCAGCTTCCTCTTCAGAAGCCTCTGCAACCCTCCGCCTAGTTCCTAGGGTACAGTGCCATCAGTGAGATTCTGCTAAACAGCTGTTCAGCTCCTGTAAGGTCTGCCTTAGCAGAAGGCTGAGATAACTTGAGTTGTCTCTTGTTTTTAAACCATTTTACATTCCTAATCTATTTGGCAATCCCCAAAACATTTTCTTACCCTGACAGTTTAGAATTTGAGAGCAAGTTGTATCTGTTGATCCAAATCAATAGATCTTATTGCATGAGTAGAGTACTGTTAAACCTGTATTGGTAATATTGAGTTTTTACAGAAAAGAGTCTTGAACTGTCAGATTTCTTAGCATATCATATTCTACCTGGAGTCATTTTATTCCCGCCTGTGCAATTTAGTAACTTCTCTTTCTGACAATCCTTGAAAGTGCATCCTGCACCTTTTAGAAAGAGAGACATTCAAGTTACTGCTTATTTCTAGCTTTCAGTCACAAAATCCATAAAAATTGTGTTGCTTCAAAATAGAGTGAGGGTATGGATTTTGAGCAGGTGTCAGATTTGTTTATAAGGTTTTCCGGTTTGAGCAAGACAAGGCCGTTTCAGCATCTAGGACATCTTACTCCCAAGTTACACTTGTCCTCTATTGAATACACATATTTAGCCTTTAAATAACAATTTGTGTTTTCAAGGGTTTCATGAACATTAATTAGCATTTCTTCACAGCCTGCCTGTGAGATGGGTCAATATTATTATCACTATTTTATAAATCAGAAAAGTCAGATGGCAGAAGCTGAGTGATTTGAATGAGGAAATATAACATGTCAAAGTCAACCAGGAATGGATTCCTAGTACCAGCCTGGGAGATCACACCACATATCACATCAGTGCTCCTGCACCCGGTGCTCAGAGGACACATGATGTTATTAAATGCAAGGATAGTTTTGTTTAAGTAGTGCAGAGACAAATTATTAGAGAGTTTAGTTGATTACTACATGAGCTAGTTGTGCCACATGCAAGCATGCTGCATTGCAGGGAGAACTCCTGACTGGAACTGGAATCATGGACTTTTTGACAGTCATCTCTTGTGACTATCCTGGAAAGCTTTTTTTGTGTGTGTGTGTTTTTTTTTTTTAAACAGCAAGTACTTTTTCTTAAGCATCTACTCTGTGTGTAGATGATCTTCAGTTCAGTTCAGTTCAGTCGCGCAGGTGTGTCCGACTCTTTGTGACCCCATGAATCGCAGCACGCCAGGCCTCCCTGTCCATCACCAACTCCCGGAGTTCACTCAGACTCACATCCATTGAGTCCATGATGCCATCCAGCCATCTCATCCTTGGTCGTCCCCTTCTCCTCCTGCCCCCAATCCCTCCCAGCATCAGGGTCTTTTCCAATGAGTCAACTCTTCGCATAAGGTGGCCAAAGTACTGGAGCTTCAGCTTTAGCATCATTCCTTCCAAAGAAATCCCCGGGTTGATCTCCCTCAGAATGGACTGGTTGGATCTCCTTGCAGTCCAAGGGACTCTCAAGAGTCTTCTCCAACACCACACTTCAAAAGCATCAATTCTTCAGCACTCAGCCTTCTTCACAGTCCAACTCTCACATCCATACATGACCACAGGAAAAACCATAGCCTTGACTAGACGGACCTTAGTCGGCAAAGTAATGTCTCTGCTTTTGAATATACTATCTAGGTTGGTCATAACTTTTCTTCCAAGGAGTAAGCGCCTTTTAATTTCATGGCTGCAGTCACCATCTGCAGTGATTTTGGAGCCCCAAAAAACAAAGTCTGACACTGTTTCTACTGTTTCCCCATCTATTTCCCATGAAGTGATGGGGCCAGATGCCATGATCTTCGTTTTCTGAATGTTGAGCTTTAAGCCAACTTTTCCACTCTCCTCTTTCACTTTCAACAAGAGGCTTTTTAGCTCCTCCTCACTTTCTGCCATAAGGGTGGTGTCATCTGCATATCTGAGATTATTGATATTTCTCCCAGCAATCTTGATTCCAGCTTGTGTTTCTTCCAGTCCAGCATTTCTCATGATGTACTCTGCATATAAGTTAAATAAGCAGGGTGACAATATACAGCCTTGACGTACTCCTTTTCCTATTTGGAACCAGTCTGTTGTTCCATGTCCAGTTCTAACTGTTGCTTCCTGACCTGCATACAGATTTCTCAAGAGGCAGGTCAGGTGGTCTGGTATTCCCATCTCTTTCAGAATTTTCCACAGTTTACTGTGATCCACACAGTCAAAGGCTTTGGCATAGTCAATAAAGCAGAAATAGATGTTTTTCTGGAACTCTCTTGCTTTTTCCATGATCCAGCGGATGTTGGCAATTTGATCTCTGGTTCCTCTGCCTTTTCTAAAACCAGCTTGAACATCAGGGAGTTCACGGTTCACATATTGCTGAAGTCTGGCTTGGAGAATTTTGAGCATTACTTTACTAGCATGTGAGATGAGTGCAATTGTGCGGTAGTTGGAGCATTCTTTGGCATTGCCTTTCTTTGGAATTGGGATGAAAACTGACCTTTTCCAGTCCTGTGGCCACTGCTGAGTTTTCCAGATTTGCTGGCAAATTGAGTGCAGCACTTTCACAGCATCATCTTTCAGGATTTGAAACAGCTCAATGGGAATTCCATCACCTCCACTAGCTTTGTTCGTAGTGATGCTTTCTAAGGCCCACTTGACTTCACATTCCAAGATGTCTGGCTCTAGATTAGTCAACACATCATCATGATTATCTGGGTCATGAAGATCTTTTTTGTACAGTTCTTCCTTGTATTCTTGCCACCTCTTAATATCTTCTGCTTCTGTTAGGTCCAGACAATTTCTCTCCTTTATCGAGCCCATCTTTGCATGAAATGTTCCCTTGGTATCTCTAATTTTCTTGAAGAGATCTCTAGTCTTTCCCCTTCTGTTCTTTTCCTCTATTTCTTTGCATTGGTTGCTGAAGAAGGCTTTCTTATCTCTTCTTGCTTTCTTTGGATCTCTTAGAATCTACAAATGTCATTGTTAAGATGTCTATGAGAAGGTACTATCATTCCTAACTTGAGAATTTAAAAAAGTAAGCTTAATGGGTTAAATTTCCTTGCCCAGATCACTTGTCTGATTGAAAGTGAGGCTTAGATTCAAACCTGAATTTGTGAATGGTTGTTTACCTGTGGTGCCCAGACATGCCGATGATGACCTTGTTGATGGAGAGAGCGAGCTTTGTAGGCATGCTACCCAGTGTTGACTTCTTTCTCTCTTGTTCTTATGAGAGGCTCAGGTGGAGGTATAGACAGGAAGCACATCATGTTTAGGAACCCTGTGAAGATTAAGAGTGTAAATGTTAGTTAAGAGAATAAGTATACAGTACATTTTCGAAAGGCCAAGATAAGGAGCCAAATGGAATGCTGTTCTGATCAGGCCGTGCTTGGAGTGCGGCTGGTTATTATGCTTGAAGAGGACTAAAATCCAGCAGAACAATGTTTAGAGGTGAAGAACTGGTGTGCCAATAGGATCTATTTAGGCTGCACTGCAGCAGACTTGAGAAGGCAATGGCACCCCACTCCAGTACTCTTGCCTGGAAAAATCCCATGGATGGAGGAGCCTGGTAGGCTGCAGTCCATGGGGTCACTAAGAGTCGGACACGACTGAGTGACTTCACTTTCACTTTTCACTTTCATGCACTGGAGAAGGAAATGGCAACCCACTTCAGTGTTCCTGCCTGGAGAATCCCAGGGACGGGGGAGCCTGGCGGGCTGCCGCCTATGGGGTCGCACAGAGTCAGACACAACTGAAGCGACTTAGCAGCAGCAGCAACTGACTTAGTCATAGTCATCATTCATGTGAAAGGATGTTGTGTGGAGTAAGGAATCTCATCTGTATTTGGCACTAGAACACAAGATATTAGAACAAAACACCAGCAGTTAAGAGTTAAAGGGCCAAAGACTAGCAGAGAAAATTTTTCTGACTCAGATCTGTTCAAGAAATAAATCAGTTAGCCAGGAAGCTACCAATCCTAATCATTAAAGTTTCATTAGACTGGTTGAGTGGGAGGAGCATGCCTTTGGAGTCTGACTTGCCAGAGTTTGAATCTCAACTCTACAGTCTTCTCTGATTCTATCTTGTTCCTAAAGAATCAAATAACAATAGGGTCTATTCTATGTTAAATTTATTGGAGTTCTTCAGGGCCAACAAGAGCACCTAGTAAACATTTAATGTCAGTTTTGCAGTTTAGATGGATTGAGGCTTAGACGAGGTATGTTCTAAAGAGCTGGACGACCTTTGATTTCTAAATCAGGGGCAGCCATTAATCAGGGGAATGAATTTGTAAATAGTGATATTTCATAAAGGAAAGTACAAATGAGTTGAAAGTTTGTTCCGAAGCTTTTGCAACATAACCTGGAAAGTATTACTTAAGTGTAAAGGAAGAAAGAGAAAATTGAAGTCAGAGATTTTCAGTGTATTAAAAAGCATTTATTCCTTAATCCTGTATTAAGATCTTCTAAAGAAGGTTTCACACAAAAGTTGTTATTAAGATGACTTTATACGTATTTATATATTACGATGACATATACACATGGACAATATTATTCAGCCATAAAAAGAAACACATTTGAGTCAGTTTTAATGAGGTGGATGTACCTGGAGCCTATTATACAGAGTGAAGTAAGACAGAAAGAGAAAGACAAGTACTGTATATTAGTGCATATATATGGGATTTAGAAAGATGGTACTGACGATCCTACATGCAGGGCAGCAAAGAAGACAGATGTAAATAATAGACTTTTGGACTCAATGGGAGAAGGCGAGGGTGGGATGATTTGAAAGAATAGCACTGAAACATGTACATCACCGTATCTAAAACAGATGGCCGGTGCAAGTTCACTGCATGAAGCAGGGCACTCAAAGCTGGTGCTCTGGGACAATCCAGAGGGATAGAGTGGGGAAGGAGGTGGGAGGCAGGTTCAGAATGCGGGGGAGCACATGTACACCTGTGGCCGATTCATGTTGATGTAAGGCAAAAACCATCACAAATTGTCAAGTAATTATCCTCCAATTAAAATAAATCAGTTAATTGAAAAAAAAGAATCACTAAAAAAGATGACTATATTACAAGCACTTTTGTTTTACATATATTTCTCCTCCTTTATCAACCCTTTCAGTTGAGGCATCATAAGTAAATGAAATAAATGCTTGAATGCAGTATCTTAATTATGAATTTTCTCTGTGAGATGGCAAATTAAATCTAATAACTTTACACAACTGAATTAGTGTATGTCAGTTATACTTATTATAGCAGTTTTGCACACATGACTAGATGTGTGAGTGGTGAGACTTAGGATATTGGTAGTGATTGAAAGGGCAAGTAAGAACAGGGATGGGCACCATTAATTGCTGTAAGGCAGCCAAGAAATGCATCCAACATAATCTTTTCCTGTCCATCTAATGTGACACATGACATTTCCAACTGAAACTCCATATTAGTAGGCTTGGATTTTTTCCCTCTAAATCATAGGCAGCACAGTGGTTTGAAAAGAGTTTGAAGGTGTCACCCTGCTTTCAGAAAAAAAAAAAAAAAAGAGGCATATGTTTTGGATATATACTCTATTTTGAGATTCATTAGCACCATTTAAAGACAACTTCATCTTAGGAGATGATTTCTGTCAAATCTTTCATACCATTTTGGATCTAAATCTGGAACAGATTGAATTTTTGCATCCTATTTTTGTTCAAGGGAAGATTATGAAAGTCACAACTACAGCTTTACTCATTTCAACCAAGAAGAGTTAAACTGTGAACAAGCAAGTTCTCTGACCATCTTACTCCCGATATTCTATGCTACTTAGAAGTAGTTACTTGCAAAACATGCCATGGGCCTTCCCTTTTCCTGACCCTCAGTCCTGCCTGATTCTGCACCCTTTTCTCCTCATTCCCTTACTGTAACACAGGAAATGTCTTTTATCCCAGTAAAGGCCCGTTCCTGCCCGCAGTAGTAGATATAATAGTCATCTGAGTTAAATTCACCCATTCCAGTCCATTTTAGTTCGCTGATTCCTAGAATGTCAACGTTCACCCTTGCCATCTCTTGTTTGACCACTTCCAATTTGCCTTGATTCATGGACCTGACATTCCAGGTTCCTATGCAATACTCTTCTTTACAGCATCGGATCTTGCTTCTATCCCCAGTGACATCCATAACTGGGTATTGTTTTTGCTTTGGCTCTATCCCTTCATTCTGTCTGTGGTTATTTCTCCACTGCTCTCCAGTAGCGTATTGGACACCTAATGACCTGCAGAGTTTCTCTTTTGGTATCCTATCATTGTGCCTTTTCATACTGTTCATGGGGTTCTCAAGGCAAGAATACTGAAGTGGCTTGCCATTCCCTTCTTCAGTGGACCACATTATGTGGCAGGAATCCCTCAGAAGAAATGGAGTAGCCATCATGGTCAACAAAAGAGTCCGAAATGCAGTACTTGGATGCAATCTCAAAAATGACAGAATGATCTCTGTTCGTCTCCAAGGCAAACCATTCAATATCACANAGAGGAGTTGAGGGGGCAGAATCTGGAATATTGGATATCCAGTATAGAGGGAGATACAGGACCCAGGAAATGGGAGCCAATACAGCAGCAAGGCTTCCTGGGTGGTACAGTGGTAAAGAATCTACTCGCCAGTGCAGGAGACTCAAGAGTTGTAGGCTTGATCCCTGGGGTGAGAAGATCCCCTGGCGTAGGAAATGGAAATCCATTCCAATATTACTCAGCCATAGAAAGGAATGAAATTGGGTCTTTTGCAGAGATGTGGATGGACCTAATGACCATCATACAGAATGAAATCAGAAAGATAAAAACATTGTACGTTAATGCATATATGTGGAATCTAGAAAAATGCTACAGATAAACCTATTTGCAGGGCAGGAATAGAGACACAGATGTAGAGAACAGATTTTTGGACAAGGTGGGGAGGAAGGAGTGGATGGGATAAATTGGGAGATTGGGATTGACGCGTATACACTATTGTGTGTAGAATGGATAACCAGTGGGAAGCTTCTGTATAGCACAAGGAGCTCAGCTTGTTGGTCTGTGCTAACCTGGATGGGTGGAATGGGGAGTGGAATGGGAAGGAGGTCCAAGAGAGCGGGGGCATATGTGTTCATATAGCTGATTCACTTCGTTTTACAGCAGAAACTAACACAACATTGTACAGCAACTATACAACAATTTTTTAAAAAGATATAGCAGTATAGACATGTTATTTAGACATTTGAGTGTAAATACCAGAACAGCCAGCTTAAAGATTTGAAAGCAGTGACTCACGGGAATGGAGGGAGGAGGGTAGTCTTGGAGGAAAGACAGGTCCAGAGATCACATTTTTCATTAAAAGCCTTATAATATAATTCGACTTTTTAAACTATGTACATCCTATAATGTGACAAAAATTTAGATTAAATAAAAACCTTGAAAACTGAAGATTTTTCTTTTACTAAAACAAAATTAAAATATAGCCAACTCCTTTATATAATTATAGCAAAATACACAAAATCTTGTTTGTCTGACCTTCTTCCACTTCTATGGTTTCCAAATTTCCTCTTCTCGGTGCTCTACTCCCTCAGATTTTATTAAATGAACACTATTTGCCACCTTCACAAAGAATGAGGAAAAACAAAAAAATGGCAAGTATAAAGAGGCTCAGTTAGAATTGGACATGGAACAACAGACTGGTTCCAAATAGGAAAAGGAGTACAACAAGGCTGTATATTGTCACCCTGCTTATTTAACTTATATGCAGAGTACATCATGAGAAACGCTGGACTGGAAGAAACACAAGCTGGAATCAAGATTGCTGGGAGAAATATCAATAACCTCAGATATGCAGATGACACCACCCTTATGGCAGAAAGTGAAGAGGAGCTAAAAAGCCTCTTGTTCAAAGTGAAAGAGGAGAGTGAAAAAGTTTGCTTAAAGCTCAGTATTCAGAAAATGAAGATCATGGCATCTGGTCCCATCACTTCATGGGAAATAGATGGGGAAACAGTAGAAACAGTGTCTGACTATTTTTTTGGGCTCCAAAATCACTGCAGATGGTGACTGCAGCCATGAAATTAAAACACGCTTACTCCTGGGAAGAAAAGTTATGACCAACCTAGATAGTATATTCAAAAGCAGAGACATTACTTTGTCGACTAAGGTCCGTCTAGTCAAGGCTATGGTTTTTCCTGTGGTCATGTATGGATGTGAGAGTAGGACTGTGAAGAAGGCTGAGCGCCGTAGAATTGATGCTTTTGAACTGTGGTGTTGGAGGAGACTCTTGAGAGTCCCTTGGACTGCAAGAGATCCAACCAGTCCATTTTGAAGGAGATCAACCCTGGAATTTCTTTGGAAGGAATGATGCTAAAACTGAAGCTCCAGGACTTTGGCCACCTCATGCGAAGAGTTGACTCATTGGAAAAGACCCTGATGCTGGGAGGGATTGGGGGCAGGAGGAGAAGGCGACGACCAAGGATAGGCTGGATGGCATCACGGACTCAATGGACGTGAGTCTGAGTGAACTCCGGGAGTTGGTGATGGACAGGGAGGCCTGGCGTGCTGCGATTCATGGGGTCACAAAGAGTCGGACACGACTGAGCGACTGAACAGAACAGAAAGGCCCGTTCATCGCTGGTGTTTTGGGCCTCATTTCTTCTCAGATGCCTTTCTCCTTCCCCTTCTAATTTCCTCCCTTTGCCTCTTGCTTCCTTCTCTCAAAATCCATTAAGCAGTTTGAGGAGCACCTACTATGTGCTGTCCTGGTGTCCTCTGCATTTGGAGATGCTTCTTTGAGCTAGAGAGTTTTAATTCTTTATTCTCACAGAAGGGAGGAGTCATGGAAATCTCCTTTCCGTTTCTGGCGTTAAATGCACCCCTTAGTAGCAGAAAAAAAACTACACTGGTTTCAGTTCTGTGCTTCCAAAAAAGGAATCTTCAGTTCCTAAAGGAAGGTTATCATCTAGATGGTGTGCTCACTTGGCTAATGAAGGTAGGAGTAGAGGATGAGAGGCGTCGTCAGCAGAACTCACAACAGCTACAGTTAAACCTCTGGAGGGAATACCAGGAGCACCTCCATAAAGTGGGATGAAGTCCAGCTTGTTTTTATTATTACTTTCCAGGGAGCATAGTCTATGGGCTGTCTGTGATATTCATGGTGAAATATTTATTGAGTGATTACTGTGTGCCAGACATTCTCCCAGATGTGTATGTATACTAATTAATTTTCATGATCACTACAATATTTTCTACCTTTTACTGATAGGAAAATTGGGATAAAGGAATACTGAATGATTTATGCTAGATCACAATAGGTAGAGCAGGATTCAAACCCAGAGGGTGAAGGACAGAGGAACTTGGTGTGCTGCAGTTCAAGAGGTCACAAAGAGTCCAACACAACTTAACAACTAAAGGACAGTCACCAGATCCCATAGCCAGCCCTCTCACCCCTGTGGCAAGATTCTCCATAATCCATTTAGGAAGACTATACCAAAAAGTCTGAACAAATAGTTTCCTGCCTTCCCTCAGGCAAGTATATTCAATGACTTTGATACAACTTACTTAAGAGAACAAAGAGTGAAATTTATTCATCTGAGTCTTATGAAAATAAAGTCCCAGAGTGGCAGAAACAAAGAATTCTTGGGTTCCATTTGGGGCTTTTTCCCGTATATACCCTTAACATATGTAGTCTTTTCCTCTTTGAAAATCTTTTCTCTCTTTATTCAAAGTGGTCTCTGAAGTTTAATAAATATATTTTTTTAAGATAGGGAGGGAAAAAGTAATTTATTCTAATACATCTATAGTTTTGTATTTCTGCATATAGATTATTAATATCTAAACATATATTTCTAGGTGTGGTCTATATTAGGAATCAAATTTATTTTTCCTAAATGATGGACAGTTGTCCTAATAACAGTTGTTGAATGGTATATCCTTTACCTACCTATTAGAATTACTAAATTGCTACCTTTAGTTTACCCAAATTCTGAATATATATAGGACTTTTTGTGGATTGTTTATTCTACTCTGTTAATCTATTTGTCTGTTCTTATACTTCTACCACACAATTTAAGTTACTCAAGGAAATTTGATGTCTTCCATTTCAAGCTTTTGTTAGCTAGTTTTATTCAACCACCATAGCTATTTTAGGGTAAGCCTATCAAGTTCCATTTTTTTTAAGCTGATATGTTTTCTGAAATTACATTGTATTTTAAAATAAATTATAATAAATTTAATTAATTAATCAGTTTTTAACTAACTTAGAAATTATCTTTCAAAGAATTGCTTATTCAGAATTATGATAAGTTGGGCAATTCATTCAGAGTTTGCTCTTATGTTCTTAAATTCTCTTTAATAGTTGTATAGATTTTTGTTAGGATTTTAAAGGTACATCATAATAGTTATCACAAAGTTGGCGTGGTTATTTTGGAAAGGATATCAGTCAATTATACAGTTATTACAAACTCGTTGCAGTAAAAGAAGGCTTATTGCATTTTCTCACCACTTTGGACTTAGCATAATGTTTTGATGTAGAACTGAGTGGGGTGCGACTTTACCCCAAATTCTAGCATACCATTATTCCATTGAGGATTACTGATTTCTACTGAGCATTCAATTTTATTTTACTTGAAAAATACTAGCTGAAAATGTAAAAGTGTTAATTTAAGATTTATACCAAAAAGGACTTGATTTTACTCTCTGATAGATCTTTTCTCTACAGATCAGTTCAGTTCAGTTGCTCAGTTGTGTCCAGCTCTTTGCGACCCCATGGACTGCAGCATGTCAGGCTTCCCTGTCCATCAACAACTCCCGGAGCTTGCTCAGACTTTTGTCCATTGGGTTGGTGATGCCATCCATTGTCTCTGTTGTCCCCTTCTCCTCTTGCCATCAGTCTTTCCTAGCTTCACGGTCTTTTCCAGTGAGTCAGTTCTTCACATCAGGTGGCTAAAGTATCGGAGTTTCAGCTTCAGCATCAGTCCTTCCAATGAATATTCAGGACTGATTTCCTTTAGGATTGACTATATGATCTGCTTGCAGTCCAAGGGACTCTCAAGAGTCTTCTCCAACACCACAGTTCAAAAGCATCAATTCTTCAGTGCTCAGCTTTCTTTATGCTCCAACTCTCACATCTATACATAGCTACTGGAAAGACCATAGCTTTGACAGATGGACCTTTTTCGGCAAAGTAATCTCTGCTTTTTAATATGCTGTCTAGGTTGGTTATGTCTTTTCTTCCAAGGAGCAAAGTGAAAGTGAAGTCACTCAGTCGTGTGCAACTCTTTGTGACCCCGTGGACTATAGCCTGCCAGGCTCCTCCGTCCATGGGCTTCTCCATCCATGGGATTCTCCAGGCAAGAATACTGGAGTGGGTTGCCATTTGGAGTGGGTTGCCATTTGCTTCTCCAGGGGATCTTCCCGACCCAGAGATCGAACCCAGGTCTCCCGCATTGCAGGCAGATGCTTTAACCTCTGAGCCACCAGGGAAGCCTTATCTTTTCTTCCAAGGAGCAAGCATCTTTTAATTGCATGGCTGAAATCATCATCCACAGTGATTTTGGAACCCAAGAAAATAAAGTCTGTCACTGTTTCCATTGTTTCCCCATCTGTTTTCCATGAAGTAATGGGACTGTATGCCATGATCTTCATTTTTTGAATGCTGAGTTTTAAGCCAATTCTTTTACTCTCCTCTTTCACTTTCATCAAGAGGCTCTTTAGTTCCTCCTCTCTTATCTATAGATAGTTCTGTGTTTATATCATTCCTTGCCTTGTTGGGACATTTATTAAAAATTAACATTTAATCGGAGATAAATTTTTCTATATCTTTTCTTTCAAGCTGCTTATTTAAATAATATATCATGTATAAGAATATATTTAATGTTTTCAATAATTGTTCTTCTTTGACCTTCACACCAATATTGTATATTTGAAAGGCAATGGTTTATTCTTACCATTTAATGGGTAACAAGATTGACACAAATAAAATTGCTTGCTCACTATCACATAGCTTACTAAAAGATTACCAATCCGATCGATTGTCTTTCTTGTAAAATCAATTCCTTCCCAATATTGCTTTTTAAAAAGCCATGAAACTACCTCTCCAGATTCCTGTCTTGTTTTGTTTTTAGTTTGTATGTTATTTCTCATTACATTTTCTACAAGTGCCAGTTTTTAAGCAGAGCTGTGAGGACACCGTAAGAAGGGAATCTTGAGGGGTGATGGAAAAGCCACATGGCAGTTATAGTGTGGATCTCACAATAATACAGAAGGAATAAATTACAAAGCTGCAATCAAGTTAGATCTAAATTCAGGTGATGTGAATATAGCAATATTGTACCTTCTCTATGTAATTGCAATTACTTTCAAGTTTATTTTGTCATCAAACAAGCAATTTTTCAATCAGTGCCGCTTCTGCAGATTAGCAGTCTGGTATATGAATTATTGAATTCATTTATTAGGCATTACTTAATGCTTAGCCCCACCCTTCCAAAAAACCAAAGGATCAAGAAGTTTGAGGAAGGATTACATGGAAAGCAAACATTTGGAGGACAAACGTAATATCACATAATATCACAGTGGTTCTCATTATTAAAAAAAAAGTTTAAATTTGAGAAGAGTAGAATAAGTCTTTTCGTGTCATACGTGATATTATTATATAGAGAAAGTATTTGTCAAAATGCACATAAAGTATATTTTATGCTTGGTTAATTTTTTTTCTTTCAGATAACTTACATAAACATACATAGGAACTATTTGTTTTGACAAAGAAGACATTTAAGCAAAACAGCGTGCCTCATATTTCATGTCCTTGCACAAATGACAGAGTCAGTCCCATGGGACTCACTCCGAACTTGTCAAAGCACTTTTCTCTTCAACTTATGAAACTTTCTCAACTTACAGTACCAAAGGCCACTTCCATTTATTCTAAATTCTGTGGTAGGAAAAATCTATTTATTTTTTCTAAGATAACATATTTATTTTTTTCTTCATTAAAAACATTATCATTTAATCAGATTTTGTCATCCTTAATTACCCAACACTAGTCATAGTGAGTTAAGTTCAAAATCTGCTAGGTAGTTTCTTTGCCAAAATAAATTTACAATCTAACTTTGGATAGGAAAGGAGTGAAAATAAGTAAATAGCTAATTAGCTAAATGAATGACTGTCTAATGACAAAAGAATAAATTAGAAAACCAAGTATTATAGTAAACACCAAACTGTGTAATACAATGAGCTCTGTCATACCTTGCAAAAAAAAGAGTCAGACTGTCCTGGAATTAACAGAAAATACATTTGTGTGGTAGACATTTAGCTAGATTTAAAAGGATGTATAGTGTTTGAATTGGCCAGGGTGTGCAGAAAGGGCAACTTCAGGTGATAGAGAATAGTGATTTTTCAAATTGCTTTTTTCCTGTTTGCAGAAATTTTTTTCTAATAAGCTGTTGCTTTAAAATTTAATATATAATAATACAAAGCAGAGCTGCTCTGATTGAAGTAAGGAGAGAAATGGGCTCCAGAGTCCTGTGAAATTTGTCCTCTTGGTTTCTCCTGGAGTTCTGATTTAGGCATGTTCAAAATTATACACTTATATTTCATCTTTTCTGTATATTCTGTGGCACCTTTGAGTGTTACTGCCTGTGTCCATAATGGAGATGTTTACAGTAATCCAAACTTGAACCAGGGTCCAAGCAGTAAAAGGGAGGAAACAAAAGGATAATTAGGAAGTGGTTGTAAAAGAAATAAATACAACATGTTGAAAGGGGTTGCTGGGAAGAGGAAGAAAGGAATCTGCAACATTGCTGAAGTAATGAGTGTATATATCAGGAAGAAAATCAGTGGTACTAGGCAGAGAACTAGAAAGTCAGGGGAAGAAACTAGATTTGTTTCTTTTAGTATGTATATGTTTTATTCATTTTTTCCCCTTCACTTTTCACTGTGCTGAGATAGGCTTTAAAGCAGAGAATTAAAGACCAGATTTATTCTAGTAGGATCTTTAACTCTCTGTCTTTTCTGAAAATCTGGAATCTACTCAGAGGCATGTGGTTACAGACAGCCCTGATCCTGCATTACTTACAGCATAGTGTGAAAGCGTTAGTCGCTCAGTCATGTCTGACTCTATGCAACCCATGAACCCTGCCAGACTCCTCTATCCATGGAATTCTCCAGTCAACAGTACTGGAGTGAGGACCTTCTCCAGGGGATCTTCCACACCTAGGGATTGAACCTGGGTTCCCTGCGTTGCTGGCAGATTCTTTACCGTCGGTGCCACCGGTGAAGCCATTTACACCATACCAGGAACTGAAGATACTTGAGTGAAACTATGACATACTCTTAGACTTCAGAAAACTCCCAAATGTGTGATAGAGACATATATTTAGATGAATAAACTAATGTAAAATTAAAACCGAGTCAAATCGTGGGGAAGAATGGTGCCTAGTACCAGGGGAATATATACCAGGCCTAATCTTTTCAGAGAAGGTATCCATGCTGCTAAGTCGCTTCAGTCATGTCCAACTCTGTGCGACCCCAGAGACAGCAGCCCACCAGGCTCCCCCGTCCCTGGGATTCTCCAGGCAAGAACACTGGAGTGGGTTGCCATTTCCTTCTCCAATCTTTTCGGAGAAGGTATCCATGAGCGAGTGATATTTAAACTGATAGCAGGAAAGCATGTGCAAAGGCAATAAAGAGAGAAAGGAAGCCAGTAGGACTAGAGCTTAGAGGGTAGGAGGTAAGAGAGAAAGCTGGAGAGGAATGCAGGATCATTCTAAGAGCATTGGCTGTCATCGATGGGGAAAAGGAGGGTCACATGATCATATGTGCATCTTGGAAGTTGACTTATGTTGCATCATACAGAACCATTTGGAGAGTGGTCAGATGAGGCATAGTCAAAAAGGTGATTCGTACAGAAATACAGAGAAAGTTCTTGGTATCTTGGACCAGAGTGGCCATCCTAACATAGAAAGAAGAGAATAATGATTCAGGTGATAGTTGGGAGATGGAAGAGATTGAAACTGGTGATGAGGGTTAAAGGAGAGCAAGGATAGATTAATGATATATTAAGGATAATAACTCTTGACATGGCATCATTATTGCAAAAATCACTTTTCCAATTTAATATTTGGTTTTAAGTTTTATTTATGGAGTTTTGATATGGTGATGTTTTACAGTTAATATAATACTACATATATTTTTATTTATGTTTTTGCTTATGGTTTTGTTTTTGCTTAAGGATTTATCCATGTGCTTAGAAGATGTAAAGGCTTACCTACATTTTTCTGATTCTTTTACAATATTTTTTCTTGTTTTAAGGGATGACACTAGTAGGATTTAGATCTTTAATACATCTAAAATACAGACATATGTACACACATACATGTATATAATATGTATAAGACATGAGGTAGGTGAGGATATAAATTTATTTTTCCTTGTAAATAGATAATTGTTCTGTAACTCATATATTAAATTATGATTCCAAGTCATTTACCTTTTTTTGAAGTATTTTTTACAATGAATGTGCCACCAAGATTAGCCCTACACAATACTGAAAAATTAGACATAATATTATGCTTGGAGAAGGCAATGGCACCCGACTCCAGTACTCTTGCCTGGCAAATCCCATGGACGGAGGAGCCTGGTAGGCTGCAGTCCATGGGGTGGCTGGGAGTCAGACACAACTGATTGACTTCACTTTCACTTTTCACTCTCATGCACTGGAAAAGGAAATGGCAACCCACCCCAGTGTTCTTGCCTGGAGAATCCCAGGGACGGGTGAGCCTGGTGGGCTGCCGTCTATGGGGTAGCACACAGTTGGACACGACTGAAGCGACTTAGCAGCAGCAGCATTCATTAAATAAGTGATCTATTTTCTTAAATAGCCCTGTAAAAATTATGTAGAAAATATTTTAAATGCCCTTCAGTATTGAGAGGAATAGCATTGAATAGTCATGAAAATAAACCTCAAAGCTAGTGGGTTTGGAGTGTATAATTTTGCTTATTTATAAAATACATCTTTTTAAGTCATTGCTTGTACTAAGCATAGTTGTATTGCTCAGCTCTCGTCTGTTTTCTTCTTGGAATTCTACCTTTGCTTCTTAGGACTAAAAAGTCATTTATCTGTTCAGACAAGATGACTTTTAAAAAAAAACTCCTTTTAACCTAGCTTGAAAGATAACTCTGCAACTTGAAACCCAAATTATCCTTTCTCTTTTACTAAAGCTAATGAGTGTACTATAACACTAACTGGATCTCATGAAATAATTTTATCAATCCCTGAAGCAAATTACATTTTTCTGTTGTGTCAACTTGACATATGTGATACAAAAATGCCGTATACCCAGTCTCCAGTAAGGAAATATCAGCGTAATTAAAAAGGTCAAAATGGCTCAAATCATTGTCTTTTCATTTCCAGAAAACTTGACTTTTAAAAGATGATGCTTTACTTATTTTTAGTTTAGCACCATCTTGGAAACACCTACCTGTTAATTAGAGCTGTGATTCCCTTCCATTCCCACAGCAGTGCTGAGCCCATGCAGAAGTCTACAGCACTATAATTAGGAATTTTCTTCCAAGAAAAACATTATAATAGACATCCTGCCATGCTTATTTTATTTTAATTGGATGTTTAGCTCTAGGGATCTTCATAATTTTTCATAAAACTTTAATGTTAATAAAATCAGCTGGAAGGAAGCACTACTTATCTCCTTGATTACACCATAAGGAGTAGGATCTTAATTTGAGCCTTTCTTTTCTTTTCTTTTCTTTTTTTTTAAGCTAATGAGAGCAAAGAGTTTTAAGTGAATCAACACAGTGCATCACCAAGTACTGCTTATGACCCAAGTGAAAGAAAAATTACACATGACAGAGTTAAGCAGGGCTGCTGCTGCTGCTAAGGCGCTTCAGTCGTGTCCGACTCTGTGCGACCCCATAGACGGCAGCCCACCAGGCTCCTCCATCCATGGGATTCTCCAGGCAAGAACACTGGAGTGAGTTGCCATTCCTTCACCAATGCGTGAAAGTGAAGTTGCTCAGTCGTGTCCGACTTAGCGACCCCATGGACTGCAGCCCACCAGGTTCCTCCAGGAAGACCTTATTCAAAACTGTTGCAATAGAGGAGAGAGACTGAATTCAACTACCTCTGAAACACAAGGCAGGAGAGTTTGTAAGTGCCGGGATGAGGTCATGAAAAAGTTCTGGAGGACTTTAGCCTGGACATTGGTCAGTGATATCAGAACATCTGTGCTTGCTAACTGGTGCTTATGAAGTAAACCTCCTACCTTCCCCTTAAGATAGGGACATAGGATTTGTCTTTCTGGATGATTATATTTCAAAGGGCTGCTGCTAAGTCGCTTTAGTCATGTCCAACTCTGTGTGACCCCATAGATGGCAGCCCACCAGGCTCCCCCGTCCCTGGGATTCTCCAGCAAGAACACTGGAGTGGGTTGCCATTTCCTTCTCCAATGTATGAAAGTGAAAAGTGAAAGTGAAGTCGCTCAGTTGTGTCCAACTCTTAGCAACCCCATGGACGGCAGCCTACCAGGCTTCTCCACCCATGGGACTTTCCAGGCAAGAGTACTGGAGTGGGGTGCCATTGCCTTCAAAGGGCTACTTGATTTCAAAGGGCTACCAGCTACTTGATAAAGAGTCCTGGGTTATAAAACTGGCAAGAGGCTGAAAGATTTATTACTCAAAGGAGCAGAGGCAGCATTTATAATCACAAGTTTTCTAAAGTGAATGTTCCAAGAGAAGAGAGGTAAGGGACTTTTTTTTTTTTTTTTTTTTTTAATTAATTTTTATTTTTTAGTTTGTTTTGCTTTACAATACTGTATTCGTTTTGTTACACATTGACATGAATTAGCCATGAGTGTACATGAACTCCCAATCCCGACCCCCTCCTCCACCCTCCCGCCCCACACCCTCTCTCTGGATTATCCCCGTGCATCAGTCCCTAGCATCCTGCATCCTGCATCAAACCTGGACTGGCAATTCATTTCGCTTATGATATCACACATGTTACATTGCCACTCTGCCAACCCATCCCACCCTCTCCCTCTCCCACAGAGTCCAAAAGGCCATTCTATACAACTGTGTCTCTTTTGCTGTCTTGCGTACAGGTTTATCATTACCATCATTCTAAATTCCATATATATGTGTAAGTATACTGTATTGATGTTTTTCTTTCTGGCTTACTTCACTCTGTATAATCGGCTCCAGCGTCATCCACCTCATTAAAACTGATTCAAATGTATTCTTTTTAATAGCTGAGTAATACTCCATTGTGTATATGTACCACAGCTTTCTTATCCATTCATCTGCTGATGGACATCTAGGTTGCTTCCATGTCCTGGCTATTACAAACAGTGCCGCGATGAACATTGGGGTACACGTGTCTCTTTCAATTCTGGTTTCCTTGGTGTGTATGCCCAGCAGTGGGATCGCTGGATCATAAGGCAGTTCTATTTGCAATTTTTTAAGGAATCTCCACACTGTTTTCCATAGAGGCTGTATTAATTTGCATTCCCACCAACAGTGTAAGAGGGTTCCCTTTTCTCCACACCCTCTCCAGCATTTATTGCTTGCAGACTTTTGGATCACAGCCATTCTGACTGGTGTGAAATGGTACCTCATTGTGGTTTTGATTTGCATTTCTCTGATAATGAGTGATGTTGAGCATCTTTTCATGTGTTTGTTAGCCATTCGTATGTCTTCTTTGGTAAGGGACTTTTAAATCAGGTAGAAACACGTCCAGAGTTTAGTCCAGCTAAAGGGAGTATCAAAGCCATTTTGGTTACCCATTGATGATCTACTAGATTGTAGCTGATGATCTGGAAACCGATCTAAAAGTACAAGTCTTTTCTTACAGGCAAAGTATATACAATTGTAAAATCCTTATGCTTTATGTATATGAAAGGCTACTATGAGTAACCTATCAAATTAGATGTTAGCATATAGCAGGAAAATCTTTGAGTCTGCTTTAAAGTGCCAGAAAGTTCACTGTCTAGAGTTTATGAAATAATAATAATAAAGATACCCATTGATGCCAGACACTATTTTAAGCATGTTTTATATAATGTGCACAACAGTCCAGGAGCTCTTCTTTTCCCAGAAGTTGTAATTTGTCCGGGGTCAGATGGGGAATGGAGGAGCAGATCTCAAAGCCAGGGCCATGACTCCAGAGCCAGGATCTTGACTCAGAATAGACATGCATGAGCACAAGCTGAAAGAATGAGAGATAAATGAGCAGGAGAGGTTCCTTTTTCTTTCCTTTAAGTAACTGAAATGTACCCCCAATTCAGTTCTAACTCCACCCACTTTAACCTTAGTTGTGTCCTATTTCTTGAAAGAAAGACTGCTATGTCTCCATGCAGGTGTCAAAGACCTTCTTCCAGCTTTGCTTTCATTCCCATTTTCCGTGGTCTCTCAGCAGCACTTCATTTACTTGTGCAGGAATTATTAATGCGACAGAGGCCAGCCTGACTTAGACTCGGTTTGGACTCTTACAATCATTTCACATTCCAGTGGCACAAAGCAGGAAAGATGATGGGTATCCTTCACCTTTCACCCTGCTTAGGTGACTACATCAATTGTGAAAATAGTAAAAAGATATATGACCACCGTCAGTTATGGTCTAAAGTATTGGAGTGCAAGTGAGTACTTAAATGAGATGTAAAAGCTTTAAGTTCAGTTCAGTTCAGTTCAGTCACTCAGTCGTGTCTGACTCTTTGCGACCCCATGAATCACAGCATGCCAGGCCTCCCTGTCCATCACCATCTCCTGGAGTTCACTCAAACTCACGTCCATCTAGTCGGTGATGCCATCCAGCCATCTCATCCTCTGTCGTCCCAAATCTTGTACAACAAAGATGTGTGAAGACTTCTGTTACATTGCATTTTTAAACTTAAACATTCAAAAGCCTGAGAAATAATGCAGAATGCTGAAATTTTCCATTTGAGAATCAGAGTTCTTAGAGTAAGTGTTTTGAATCCTGTTTTGGTTACCAACTAGTTTGGGAGTGAATATGTGAATTTATTAAAAATTAATTATAAATACTTTATTAAGTACTCTACCAAGAGACCCCTGGGAGCAGGTTATCTAGAAAGGTATATAGAGTCAAGTAAAATAACAGGTACCAAATGGCATAAGTAATAACTTGTCAAAATTAGACAGCTGTTTATGAGTTTATATATTTAGTGCTTGTCTCCCCCATTAGGCAGTCAACTCCATGAGGGCAGGGACTAGGCTTCTTTGTTGCTCTACATACCAACTGACATGTTGTAGAAACACAATGAATATTTTTAAATGAATGAATGTGTCATTCATTCTACAATTATGAGAGGCAGACAAAATGACGGAAAGGATCACATCAGGAATGGTTTGGTCAGGGAAAGTTACTGAAATTGTCATACTTTCATAGATCTGTTATCTTTCTCATGTTTTCAGACGTTTTGTTAATTGGATTCCACTAGGTTTCCCAAACATCTGCTATGCACATAACATGGTACTATATTCTTCTTCCCAATGTATCCAATAAGACTGTACTCCATAATGTAGTGGCAGCCTAAGTCAACTTTCTACATAATGAATATTAAATATTCATTCTTTAATCTTGAGAAATAATATTGTATTTTCATTTCAGAGTATATTTAAACATAGACCTACTGACATTAAACATAGACCTACTGATATAAATCAGTTAACATTACATTGCATGATGCCTTCTTTTTATTTGTTTGAAGATCATCAACTTATAGCTTCTTACAAATGGGGCTCCAAATTACCCTGAAGTTACTTCCCCAGTGCTCAGATGATAAAGCATCTTCCTACAATGTGGTTCAATCCTTGAGTTGGGAAGATCCTCTGGAGAAGGAAATAGCAACCCAGGCCAATACTTTTGCCTGGAAAAGCCCATGAACAGAGGAACGTGGTAGGCTATAGTCCATGGGGTCGCAAAGAGTCAGACAGACTGAGCAACTTCACTTTCACTTTCTTTATCTGAGGAACATTAATAATGATCACTAAAAATGGTCTTGTAGCCTGAGTTCATAATTATAGATGTACATGTCATTCTCTAAGTAAAATATCATGTCCGCTCCATTCTTGTACCTTCTACCTTATTGGATAATATGATGTTCATTCAAATTAATAAGCTTATGATCAGTCTTTTGGGCTTCCCTCATGGTTCAGATGGTAAAAAATCTGCCTCCACTGCAGGAGACCTCGGTTTGATCCCTGGGTTGGGAAAATCCGCTAGAGAAGGAAATGGCAACCCACTCCAGTATTCTTGCCTGGAAAATCCCATGGACAGGGGAAATCCTTCCTACCTGGAAGGCTACAGTCCATGGTGTCATAGTCAGATACGACTGAGCAACTAACACTTTCATATTCAGTCTTTCATGAGGGTAAATGATTGGTAGCTTGAATTTCAGGAGAATGGAAGTAACAAATCAACAGCAACAACAGAAGTCTTTAACGGTAGCTTTAGCATCTTTATAGTTAAAGAGGAAACAACTTGGGCTTTCACAGCTTTCATAACTGGAATAAAATTCATGAGCTAGAAAACAGACTGCTTTCTTTTTTTTATTTGGAAAGCAAGGTATAATTTTATGCATGATAAGTTCCAGCATATAGTTAATATGTTTCCTTCAGAGGATAAGATTCATTAATTGTGTTCATGTCTTTCAAAATTGCATGCAACGACTATCTTTCCATTTGTTTTTCAGAGGTCTTGAAAGTCTAGTTTGGAAGTGATAACCTCCTTCTTTCCCATTGTCTCATATAAGTTATTGTGTGGTAATTAAATCACCAGTGAAGGGCATAGTTAAGTTATATTGGTATGAGATCAAGAAAGAATGTGTGTAGGTTTGCAAAGAGGCAGCTTGAAAATTTCTTCAAAATTCTTCTTCACTCGTCACTGTACTAAATTGTGAACAGAATAAAAGCTTTAAGGTAATATTGAATGCAAACAATTTACTTGACTATTTACAGATTTAAAAATATCTACAGGGGAAGTGAAAACCACTATGGTGTCGCACAGAGTTGGACACGACTGAAGTGACTAAGTAGCAGCACCATAGGGGAAGTAAATTGTATAGGTTTCAACAATCATCTGCTATTATCTGAACAGTAATATCAGGAAGCATTTGTATGATCACTGCCTGAATGTGTGTATGTCAGGCTATATCTAGCAAATTGATATGCAATCAAGTTCAGTTATCATTAGTTTTATTTCCTTCTCCAGGGGATCTTCCCGATCGAACCCAGGTCTCTCACATTGTAGGCAGATGCTTTACCCTCTGAGCCACCAGGGAAGCCCATATTTAATCATAGTATTACTTTATTTCTAACAGGTTAATTTTAATTAAGGTATATGGATTTCATGACATTGTACAGGAGACAGGGATCAAGACCATCCCCATGGAAAAGAAATGCAAAAAAGCAAAATGGCTGTCTAAGGAGGCCTTACAAATAGCTGTGAAAAGAAGAGAGGAGAAAAGCAAAGGAGAAAAGGAAAGATATAAGCATCTAAATGCAGAATTCCAAAGAATAGCAAGAAGAGATAAGAAAGCCTTCCCCAGTGATCAATGCAAAGAAATAGAGGAAATCAACAGAATGGGAGACTAGAGATCTCTTCAAGAAAATTAGAGATACCAGGGAACATTTCATGCAAAGATGGGCTCGATAAAGGACAGAAATGGTATGGATCTAACAGAAGCAGAAGATATTAAGAGGTGGCAAGAATACAAGGAAGAACTGTACAAAAAAAATCTTCATGACCCGGATAGTCATGATGGTGTGATCACTCATCTAGAGCCAGACATCCTGGACTGTGAAGTCAAATGGGCCTTAGAAAGCATCACTACGAACAAAGCTAGTAGAGGTGATGGAATTCCAGTGGAGCTATTTCAAATCCTGAAAGATGATGCTGTGAAAGTGCTGCACTCAATATGTCAGCAAATTGGGAAAACTCAGCAGTGGCCACAAGACTGGAAAAGGTCAGTTTTCATTCCAATTCCAAAGAAGGGCAATGCCAAAGAGTGCTCAAACTACTGCACAATTGCACTCATCTCACATGTTAGTAAAGTAATGCTCAAAATTCTCCAAGCCAGGCTTCAGCAGTATGTGAACCGTGAACTTCCTGATGTTCAAGCTGGTTTTAGAAAAGGCAGAGGAACCAGAGATCAAATTGCCAACATCCACTGGATTATGGAAAAAGCAAGAGAGTTCCAGAAAAACATCTATTTCTGCTTTATTGACTATGCCAAAGCCTTTGACTGTGTGGATCAGAATAATAAACTGTGGAAAATTCTGACAGAAATGGGAATACCAGAGCACCTGACCAGCCTCTTGAGAAATCTGTATGCAGGTCAGGAAGCAACAGTTAGAACTGGACATGGAACTAGAGACCGGTTCCAAATAGGAAAAGGAGTACATCAAGTCTGTATATTGTCACCCTGCTTATTTAACTTGTATGCAGAGTATATCATGAGAAACGCTGGACTGGAAGAAACACAAGCTGGAATCAAGATTGCCGGGAGAAATATCAATAACCTCAGATATGCAGATGACACCACCCTTATGGCAGAAAGTGAAGAGGAACTAAAAAGCCTCTTGATGAAAGTAAAAGAGGAGAGTGATAAAGTTGGCTTAAAACTCAACATTCAGAAAATGAAGATCATGGCATCTGGTCCCATCACTTCATGGGAAATAGACGGAGAAACAGTGGAAACACTGTCAGACTTTATTTTGGGGGGCTCCAAAATCACTACAGATGGTGACTGCAACCATGAAATTAAAAGACGCTTACTCCTTGGAAGAAAAGTTATGACCAACCTAGATAGCATATTCAAAAGCAGAGACATTACTTTGCCAACTAAGGTCCGTCTAGTCAAGGCTATGGTTTTTCCTGTGGTCATGTATGGATGTGAGAGTTGGACTGTGAAGAAGGCTGAGTGCCGAAGAATTGATGCTTTTGAACTGCGGTGTTGGAGAAGACTCTTGAGAATCCCTTGGACTGCAAGGAGTTCCAACCAGTCCATTGTGAAGGAGATCAACCCTGGGATTTCTTTGGAAGGAATGATGCTAAAGCTGAAACTCCAGTACTTTGGCCACCTCATGCGAAGAGTTGACTCATTGGAAAAGACTCTGATGCTGGAAGGGATTGGGGGCAGGAGGAGAAGGGGACAACAGAGGATGAAATGGCTGGATGGCATCACCAACTCAATGGACGTGAGTCTGAGTGAAGTCTAGGAGTTGGTGATGGACAGGGAGGCCTGGCGTGCTGTGATTCATGGGGGTCGCAAAGAGTCGGCACAACTGAGCGACTGAACTGAACTGATGGATTTATCTAAACTAACAATCGATTATGTGCCATAATATTATAAACTGAATACTTATGAACTTGGTGATTGTTTTTTTTTTATTTTAAATCCCTTTGAAGTTTGCCTATAATGGCATGTGTCCAGAATATACCCTGCTGGGAAATCTGTATCACTTGATGATTTTCTATGTTGTCTGAAAGTACTTTTAAACTGCTGCAAATATATACTGCTGAGAAAACTTACTCACAACTAGGAGTATCTGGAAGCTATTTTCTGTGTTGTCTGACAGGTTGTTTTTTCTTAAACTAAAATAGCTAACAAAATTAAATGTAACAGAAAAAAAAGGACCAGTTTTAATGGTACAGATTGCCCATATGAGATTGTTTAGGATTTCAACCAAAATTAAACTAGCTAATTAAACAGAGGCAAATCATACAGATTATTAATACAGAGCTAAAATTAAAACACATCCACTTACCAGATTGTTTTTGACAGGATTCCTGTGGTTGCAAGTGACAGAACCACAGCTAAACTACCTGAATGAGAGATGAAACTACTGTCCTAGGACACTAGGAAATCTGGGGGTAATCTTAGGCACAGCTCAGCATGTGTTCAGCACTGTCAACAGTGCTGTCTTTCTGGTATTGCTCTCTGCCCTTGTCTGGGTGCAAGGTCTGCTCTTCTTTCTGAGGAACTATAATATGCAAAATCTGAGCCTGTAGCCAAAGGAAAAATTTTTTTGTTCATACGCAGGAATGAAACTAAACTGCCTGCAATGTAAAGAGTCTGCCTGAAATGCAAGAGACCCAGGTTTCATCCCTGGGTCAGGAAGATCCCCTGGAGAAGGGAATGAAGGCCAGTGCACTCCAGTATTCTTGCGTGGAGAATTCCATGGACAGAGGAGCCTGGCAGGCTACAATCCCCATGGTGTCGCAAAGTCAGACATGACTGAGCGGTTCACACTTCTCACTTACTACATACTAATTGTCCAGATTGTGATTTGTAATTGACCGATTTCCTGTTTAGGAAAGATGAGGCTCATGTGGAATAAAAGGAAAAGATTTTTTTACCGTCTGTCATTTTCAAGGGTACAGTTTAGTGATGTCAGCTATATTCACGTTGTTGTGCAACAGCAGAACTTTTTCATCTTTCAAAACTGAAACTCGGTACCCACAGAACAATTCATTTCCCCCTCCCCCAGCCTCTGGAAACTACCATTCTAGTTTCTGTCTCTATGGGTTTGACTGCTTTATAGATCTCATACAAGTAGAATCATAGTATTTGTCTTTTTGTAACTAGCTGATTTCACTTAGTGTAATGTCCTCAAGGTTCATCTCTGTTGTGGCATGTGACAGAATTTCAAAAGGAGAAGACATTTTATGATTATTTTTTGTTACTTTGAAAAGGTAGTCAAGAACATAAATGCCCTCAGGCAAATTTAAATTCATAAAACAAACATAAAGAAACTTTATGGGACTGAAAATTACTGGAAAATGCACTGCTCACTTAACATTTTTCAAGTGTATTCAAAACACTGGGTTTACCAAGTAAACAAAGGCAAAGTCACAGTTTTAGACCCACAACCTTTGAACTACAAGTTTTAACACCTTCCAGGTAGACTTTGGGATGACTTTTTTTAATGATATGATCTTTAATTTTTGCACATATATTTATGAAATCTTTTACTTTCAGATAATTATTGATAGTAGCTAAAAAACAATGCAAGGAAATCCCATGGATTTGTTAAAGCAGTTTCTCCCAGTGGCAAAATCTTGCAAAACTATAGTGACATATCCCAGCCAGGATATTGGCATTAATATATTCCACTGATCTTATTTAGATTTCCCAAGTTTTACTTATGTTTACACATGCAGTTTCATGCAATTTTATTACTTGTGCACATTGAATTTTTTTAACTAGAATTTGTGGATTAGATGTGGCTATTGCCAAGGTACTATTATTTTATAAATCTTCAGTGGCAAAATATATAATGCTCTCAATTTTATGTGACAAGCATGAAGAAGGGTATATCTTTCATATTTAGTTCTTTGCTGTCAAATTCTAAAACTTATTCAAACTGTATACCTTTAGCATTTTTTCAGTCTATTTATAATTATAGAATGATATATGGATGTTTATTTTTCCCAAACTTATTTCTTCTCCCTAATATTTAGAATTAGTACTGTTTTCATTATGTCATTATTACCAGAAAGGCAAGATATAGTTTAAGAACTTTACTGTTAATATGTGAAGATAATAAATGAGGAAAAATAATAGTGTTAATTCAAAAATTCACTATTTTGCTCTAAACCTTCATATCTACTAGTCTTAAAAAATAAAAGAAAAATCACTAGGTATTTGCGTCAAGGGCACTAAGACTCTCCCTTTAGTTATGTACAACTGCATAACTAAATCATAGTAAAATGAATTAAAATATTTGCAAGGCAAATTTCCCAGCCTTAGGTACCTAGTCACCATTATATTTTACACATATTTAATGATTTATTATTTCCTTGTTCACCTTCATGAATTATTCTATTTGAGTCTGTACTTCCTCGAACAAGAATACCTTCTTTTCCCAAGTCCTCCTTAGTCTGATATGTAGGAAGAGATTTTAAGAGAATTTTCTAAATTAGAGAATCCTTTTCATGAAAAATGAAGTAGCCTAATGGGGACAAAGGAATTTGTAATAAATTGAAATAGGTTCTTTATATAAATAAAGACATTTTCTCTTTCATAGAGAAAAAATAATTAAATTATTTTCTTAATAAAGAACACAAAGCTTTCTGATAATGGCATGGCCTTTTATTTCCACTTCATTTCAACAAAGACCTCTTAAAGACAATTCAGTCTTTTAGTTTTTAGATGATGATCTGAAATTAAATGATGGCTGTAGTGAGCAAATTTGAGTTCTTTTCTAAGGAAAATGAGGCCATTCTCCTTTACTCATTTATTCAATACTCATACTGATGATAATAGTAGTAAAAAAAAAAGTAACAACTATAGTAATAATAATAGCTTACTCTTATTATAACTCTTATTAATAGCAGTTACTCAAACAAAGTACTTTTCTAAGTCCTGAGTTATTTCTCTTAAACCATCATAACTTTATTTATATTTCATTTTTTAGCTTTCTTAATTTCTTTTTCCCCTTTACTGAGCCTTCCACAGTGTTTATTCTTTATTTTTCTTATGATTTAATTTTCACATGTGAGTTTATTTTGTATAATATGCAAAGATATTATATATATAGGTAACAAAGATATGTAATAAAGACAGTCTATCTTTATTTCTTAGTTCTGTGAACTGACATTTTATCTTATCATCACATCCCTGAGATCTTATATTTCTAATTTGTTGTTTTCCAAGAGAGAGGAAAATTCTTCTTAGGACTTTTAGAACTGTCCCTCAATATTTTCCTCAGTTTCATGAATTCTTTTCTTGGTGGAGTGAGGCTATTTTTCATCTAGTCTTTTTCTCTTGCAGAGACTTTGAAACACAGAAACTTGCAGAAACACTGAAATCGGTCAGGACCCATTGATGTCAGTTGCCTCTGTGATTTTGTTAGTGGGAGATGATTTTTACTTTCAGCATGAGGTTGTGGAGGTACCATGAAATCAACTGAAAATTCTCTAGGGAAAGGAAATTCTGAATTATTTTAAACAAGCTAATATAATTTTAAATGTGTATTTTATACTTTTTCTTAAAACAATTTTGCTGTATTCAAAATTTTGTGTGATAAGTAGCAAAAGTGACTGCTTATTCTAGTTTTGGTCATAATCTCATTACTCTCAGTAGACCCTTGGTTAAATCACTTAACCTTCTTGAACCTTGGTTTCCCAAAAATCCCCACAATACTTTATCTCTCTTGTAGTAAAATGTTGAGGATTTTTATCAGCAGAAGGTTCCTCAATGATAGGGTTGATACATTGAAGCATTGAGTGTATATGGCCAAATTATAACTGTTCCCAATGAAACAGAAATGAACAAAGACGAGGCAAGCCTAAAGAGAGCTGCTCTCATTCTCTGAAAACTCCTAGTTAAAAAGAGGAATCTCAGGAGGAGGCTGGCAAATCCTGTCTTGATTGTCTTGATTGATACCAGATATAGTACTAAGCAATGTATATATATTTTTTTCTTATTGAGCAACATTTTAACATACATTGAGGTGGTTGGCATTTTCTCTATTATAGATTAGGAGACTGAGATTTAGATAGATTGGCTAGGAAATGGCTTAGAAATGGTGGAGCCAGTACTCAAGTCTAGATCTGGCTAATTTCACAGCCAGGCTCTTAAACATTCTCCTGTCTATGCTACAGAGCTTGATCCTCCCTACATATATAAGCAGAAAATTTGGATATACTCTATGTTTCTTAATGGAAAATATAACATGAATTCAAGATGATCTTAACTACCTAGAGTATGTATGAGTGTGCTCTTTTTAAATATTGCCCCCCTCACTGACTTTGCTTATAATATTTCTGCAAAGGAATACACTAGAAAAATAAGCACTATATAGGGAACTTGTGTTGTAATGATATGAGTGGTGCAAGTTACTTAACCATTTTAATACTGATAATTTTTGTTCTATAACAAATATCACCTTTATCAAGTTGTGCAGTATTAATCACTTCAGTATCACTAAAGGAGCTAGATAAGTCTGCAATTTAACAGTTCACCTCTGAGCAATGTCTCCTATTTAATTTAGCATGGTCCTGTTTTGTTAGCAATGTAAAGTGGGCTTTAAGAAAGAATAGTTTCAGAGAGCCAATACTTTGTAGAGGTGGTAAAATTAGTATTCTATATGCCAATAGAATTTTTTATCTTATTGCATACCAAAAAACCCCATAGAAACCTACCTAAAGTAATATGTTGAGGCAATTTCAGGTGAAGGATAATAATACTAAATTAGAGATGTAATAGTCCATTCGTGTGGATTTAATTTGATTTAACATCAAAGTTTCAAATAAAAATTGGTATATGTTTTTAGGAAAAAATATTGGATGTAACTAAACTCTCTTGCTGCTGCTGCTAAGTTGCTTCAGTCGTGTCCGACTCTGTGTGACCCCATAGACGGAAGCCCACCAGGCTCCCCTGTCCTGGGATTCTCCAGGCAAGAACACTGGAGTGGGTTGCCATTAAAATCCATATCAGAATATCTGCTGTTACATTCTTCAAGATCAGATGATGTTGATTTGAAAATCTAAGAGTATAGAATAAGAATCGGGCAAAATACTGGAGATAAAGAATCTGCCCTGGTATTGGTCTTACATTTTTTAGGTCACCTTCACTAGGAAAATTCTGATATTCATATTTTCCCTCTCTCTTCTCACATATCCCCACACATTTATGTACATACATATCAAAAAACCTATCTGGTTTTATATACATGTATATACATATTTTTAAAAGAAAGTTATTTATTAATTGGGGGATAGCAAATACATCTTAATAGTTGAGTGAATGTTCACAAATTAAATGCATATGTGTCACCATGACTTAGATCAGCAAATACAATACTGTTAACACTGCAGAGCTTCCTGCCCCCTTTCTGGATTTTTGATCAGTATTCTTCTAGCTAACTGCATCGGTTAGCTGTACCTGTTTCTTGATTTCATATGAATAGAATCATATAAAATGTATTCATTTATACATGGCTCTTTTACTTGTTTGTGAGTTTGTGTTGTTGAGTAGTAGTATTTCATTTATCTTAATTGATGTATTATTTTCTATTAGATTTATTTATCAATTCTTGATGTACATTCACTTTGCTTTCAGTTTGGGTGTATTATGAATAATACTGCTTTGAAATACATATATATATATGTATTTAGGTAAATGTATGCGTGTATTTGTATCGGGCATATTTCTAAGAGTAGAATTACTGAGTAACAGGGAATGCATTTGATCACTTCAGTCAATACAGTTTTCCACAGTGGTTGAACCAAGTTACATTCTTACCAGCCATGTATGAGAGTTCCAAATCTGCTATTAATACTTTGACAGTGCATTATGTATCATTAGCCATTTTTGTAGGTTAAATATCACATTGGGACTTTAAATTGCATTACACTGGTGATGAATGAGCGAGAGAAATGTTTTGTATGTTTATCAGGCATTTAATATTCTCTTTTGTGAAGTGCCCATTAAAGATTTTTCCCCCATTTTTCATATGTTACATCATTTTTGTTATGAAATATGGTATAAGTAATTCTTATTAAATATTTTAGCTTAAATGTTGCATTGCTTAGTTTCTTTTTAAATTTATTTTAACATCTTGATTTCCTTCTACTTTTCAGATGCAACAACTGTTCCATGAAAATTATGAACACAATCGCAAGGGTTATATCCAAGACCTTCATAACAGCAAAATCCATGCAGCCATAACACTTCATCCAAACAAAAGGCCCGCCTACCAGTACAGGCTTCATAATTACATGCTCAGCCGCAAAATTTCTGAACTGCGCTACCGCACCATCCAGCTCCACCGGGAGAGTGCGCTGATGAGCAAGCTTAGTAATAGCGAAGTGAGCAAAGAGGACCAGCAGCTGGGAGTAATGCCTTCTTTCAACCACTTCCAGCCTCGGGAGAGAGATGAAGTGATAGAATGGGAGTTCCTGACAGGGAAACTCCTTTACTCAGCATCTGAGAACCAGCCTCCTCGACAGAGCATCAATAGCATCCTGAGAACAGCGCTGGATGATACCGTCCTGCAGGTGATGGAGATGATCAATGAGAATGCCAAGACTAGAGGACGGCTCATTGACTTCAAAGAAATTCAGTATGGCTACCGCAGGGTTGATCCCATGCATGGGGTGGAGTACATTTTGGATTTACTTCTCTTATACAAAAGACACAAGGGGAGGAAACTGACTGTGCCAGTAAGACGCCATGCCTATCTTCAGCAGTTGTTCAGCAAGCCTTTCTTCAGAGAAACTGAAGAGCTGGATGTCAACAGTCTTGTAGAGAGTATTAACAGTGACACTCAGTCATTCTCCTTTATATCTAATTCTTTAAAGATACTATCTTCCTTACAAGGTGCCAAAGAAGTGGGAGGGCACAGTGAAAAGAAAATACACATTCTTGTTCCTCTTATTGGAAGGTATGAGACTTTCTTGAGATTCATGGAGAACTTTGAAAACATTGTCTTATCCCCAAGCAGAATGTAAAACTGATCATCATCCTTTTCAGTAAGGATTCTGGCCAAGATTCCAACAAGCATATTGAGCTTATACAAGAATATCAGAACAAGTACCCCAAAGCAGAAATCACCCTGATCCCCATGAAGGGGGAGTTTTCCAGAGGTCTTGGTCTTGAAATGGGATCTTCCCAGTTTGACAATGATACTTTGCTGCTATTCTGTGATGTTGACTTGATCTTCAGAGGAGATTTTCTCCAACGATGTAGAGACAATACAATTCAGGGACAACAGGTGTACTACCCCATCATCTTTAGCCAGTATGACCCAAAGGTAACCAATGGGGGGAACCCTCCAACCGATGACGACTTCGTCTTCACAAAGAAGACTGGATTTTGGCGAGATTATGGATATGGAATTACCTGTATTTATAAAAGTGATCTTCTGAGTGCAGGTGGATTTGATACCTCAATACAAGGCTGGGGACTGGAAGATGTAGATCTCTACAATAAAGTCATTCTATCTGGCTTGAGGCCCTTCAGAAGTCAAGAAGTAGGAGTGGTCCACATTTTCCATCCAGTTCATTGTGACCCTAACTTGGACCCTAAGCAGTATAAGATGTGCTTAGGATCCAAGGCAAGTACTTTTGCCTCAACCGTGCAACTGGCTGAACTATGGTTGGAAAAACATTTGGGTGTCAGGTACAATCGAACTCTCTCCTGACAATCCAGGCAACACATATTGCCTTTTTAAAGGGGAGTTTACCTCATTGTTGGTTGTTGTTGTTTAATTTTATTATTGTTATTTTTATTATTATAATTATTATTGTTATAATTTTATTTTGTTGTCCAGGTCTTAAACTACTCTTGGTTGTCTTCCAAAGAGTGTTTGTTGACCTCAAACAAGAAGAGTCTGCAGTTCACTGATATTTCAGATTTCTACTGAAGTCAATAGGCATATTACTTTTATATATCTTTATTTGAGATTGAGTTAAATCGTGGCAATCAAATGACTTTTGAAGCTCATTCACATGAGAGACAGCTTAGAAGAATGTTCTCTTGGGGCTTTAAGATGCAATATCGACTTTTCTTTCGTTTGTCAAATTCAATGTGATACAAATATTTACTGGTGAAAGGTACCACAAAAGTGCTTTATGCTTCCTATGGGGAAGGGACTCTGTAACATAAACTTGAGTTTTGTAATTTATACAAGGACTTAAATATATAGACAATAATTTTCTTCATCTTTAGGATTTTTAAAGTAAATGAACACTTATGATTGTAAGTTTATTTTTTAAAAAATGTTTTAAAAATTTGAGGAGTTTTGTTCCACAAGCAACCGGTACTGGCTACCCTGGTCTTATGACAATTATCTTACTCCTCACAACTGTCTGCTATAAATGCGAATGAACTTTATTTTCTCAAGGAAATATGATTTAATTAAATATTCGTGTACATTTTAGAAGCTTTATGAAACAATGTCCTTCATTTGCTGGCAAGAAGATAAAATATGACAGAACCTGGTTATTTATAATAAAACAGGTATGACAGTATTCTTTTTCAAAAACACTGAAAAATTTGTGTTGTTTCCTTTTGGTCAAATTTGATGTATTTCTTAATGGTCATAGTCACCAAACATGCTTGCTACAAAGGCTGGAAGCATTAATAAGGGATTCTTGGCATGATAGTTATATCAATATGCTTTAAGTTCTAGCTTTCATAAGTGATTAAAATGAGCAGTTGTTTAGTCAATAATTTACAGTCTGGAGGAAGTATTCCTCCTGGATCTCATTAGCTTTGTGATCAAACTGAAACAAGAATAGGTCAAAAAGATTTTAATACAGGTTGGCAGATGGCACAAAGATATGAAAATAAATGCAGAAATTATAAATATAAAATTAATTTTACAATTATATTGCTATTTATAAAACACATAGGAAAATGTTTCATTTCTATACCGTTCTTTCTCAAATCTGAATCAGTAGTGCCCAGTTTGTAGAAAAATATAATCTTATTCAATAAATGTAAGAAAAAATGAAAATCTGTATAAGAGCTCTTGTGAAAGCATATTTTTTAAATTTCATCTTGTAAATAAGTAGTATATTTGCATAGTTCCAAAATCAAACAAAAATTTCAAATGTCTACCGCTGTCAGTCTCACTCTCTATTCACCCAAATCTGCCTTTAACTGCACATAACCCCCATTTAAGGTGTATGTATGACTGTGTGCATGTTCTTCTACAGTTTCATAAGCAGAAAAGACATATATTTATTTTCTTCTCCCTTGATACACAAAATGTAGCATATTATACATGCTGTTTTATACTTTGATTTTCTTTTTTCAAACTAGAACCCTAAAATTTGCATCAAAGTTGATTTGAAAGCATTGTAAGTTATTGCCATTATTTGGAACTGATTGTCCTGAGGTCATATAGCATTCGCCTTAGTAATGACTTTCTTATGTGGCAACTGTCTCTTTTAGCAAAGACCTTTTAGGGGTTTCAAAAAAATAACATTGCTTAATATTGTGACAAATATGGCACTTTCCTTGACTAAACATATAATCTTAATAATGTAAGATTCATTAGAGAGGAGTTAATGGCACTTTCAGATGTTAAAAATCTTGACAAGGCCGACATTTCAGAGTTGATCTCTGCTCTCATGTTGTCTCTGCCCTTCACAAACCTTGTCTAATAGCTCTTTTCCTGCATTGTGCTCTTAGCTCTTTTGCAGATTTTATTTTCCTTGTAATAAGCATACTTATATTCAGTAAAGATAGTCACTTGGGAAGATTTATTACTAAATAATAATTAATAATGATATTATTAATGGAGGAAAGAAATCAGGATCTCCTCTTTAATTAGGGCAACTGAAATAGCAGACTTTTACTGAGGAATAAATGCAAAGGCCTCATTTAAAACCCCTCCAAGTGTTAGAAAGTTGTGAGGCACCTGCCCAGGGATGAGGTGGCATTCTCCACTTGTGTCATTTCTCTGATGAAATTCTTCTGATGACACAAGGGAATGCAGAGATTTCATTTGGACTTAATTACACACATGCACGCTGTACTGAAATAAAATAAATGTACTTAACTTCTATTTTATAATTCTGCATTAGCTTTCCTATGAGTTTTTTCAGGTACTGCAATATTTCTTTACTGAAAATTTATTGAAATGATACTAGCAAAACTAAGAGTGTTTTTCTGTCCATGGGGTATCTGTTAGTTAAAACCCCATGGTTGAAGGGCAACACAGTGTGAGTGCAGCCTGAAGTACAGTATGTGTGTGCTATTGGCATTACTTTATTTGGACAGCTATGGATGTTCTATTTAAATATCAGCTCAACAGCCATTTCATTAACCTTCAGCATCATCTTATTGATCATCTTCTGTTCACTCAATATAACACTGTACCTTTTACTTATATTATCTTTTTATATGTAATCCTCTCGATAGCTCTCAGAATATTGATTCTCTTTCTTCATTCAACAGATATGGAAACTGAGGCCATGAGTCATGAAGTAACCTATCCTGAATTCACAGAGTTGGCTTGTTTTAGAATTAAGAAATTTATGCTCATTACTGTCTGAATCGAAAGCACCCATCTGTCTACTGTAACCCATGGCTTTTCAGTTGTTGGGGAGAATGTAGGGGACAATGAGGGAGCAAAGATCCAGCCGACTCCATAGCCACATTTGATCTGTCATTCAGCTTGATTGGCTCTTTGCTTGTTCTCGACAGAGAGAAGTTTGCTGATCTTTTGCTCAGTTAGAGCCTCTTTAGGCTTTGCCTGGAGAATCCCAGGGATGGGGGAGCCTGGTGGGCTGCCATCAGTGGGGTCGCACAGAGTCGGACACGACTGAAGCGACTTAGCAGCAGCAGAGCAGCAGGCTTTGATCCTAGTCTTTGCCCACTTTGCCGGCTCTCTCTGAGTAGCACTGTGTTGGAGCAGGATTTCGTCTATCTACTTGCTTGCAAGTCATTGGACCTCAGCCAGCAGGAAAAAATTTTCAGAATTCCCAGTGCCAGCAGCAGCCCTTTTACGTGGATCAGCCAGCTAAGAGCAGAAGCTGTCCACAATGAATGCCACTGCATAACGCTTGACTATGTCACTTTACCCTTACAGAATTAGCATGATGCAGCTGATATATTTCTGAATCTAAGAGTTGAGCCTTTTGTGCCTAGTTAATAAATGGGAACTACTGGAATGAAATATCCAAGTGTGTGAACTGATAGTCCAACCCAGAGACTAAATGCTCACTGGAAAGGTAAGTAAACAACATCCCCTTGTTTTTCATATGAAAAAGCTGAAGCCCATAGTCAGTAGCCCCATAGCTGGGCCTCTCTGACTTTTCATGGTTGCATTTTCAGATTATCCCTGGGCAATTCCTTCTTCTGGGAGGAGGACTCAGAAGATGAGGCCCCTTTTCTTTTCTTTTTTCCTGGTTTTTAATTTATTTTTTAATTGGAGTATAATTACTGTACAATGTTGTGTTAGTTCCTGCTGTACAGCAACATGAATCAGCTGTTAGTGTACATGTATCCCCTTCCTCTTGAGCCTCCCTCCCACCTCTCTAGGTCGTCACCGAGCCCTGAGCTGAGCTCCCTGTGTTATATAGCAGCTTCCTACTAGCTGTCTATTTTACACATGGTGGTATATATATGTCAGTGCTACTCCCTCAATTTGTCCCATCTTCTCCTTCCCCCACTGCATGCACAAGTCTGTTCTCTGCGTCTGTGCCTCTACTCCTCCCTGCAAATAGGCTCACCAGCACCCTTTTTCTAGCTTGCATACGTAAGTGTTAATATTGCTCAGAGAGAAGTGGTAGTGCTGCCAGGCCTATTGAGCCCTCACCTAGGACTGCCTTGTCCTGGAGGGAGTAGCCTAAGGCAGACCTGGACCTAGAAAGAGATTTAGTATCTTCCTTCATCTCCTCTTTTTACCCAAAAGAACGCATGTTGAATCAGGGGGAAAGAAATGTTTAGTCAGGTAAAATACATCAAGATGAGTCTCAAATAGCCAATAAAGTATTTGTAGCTTCATCTGAGCCGCAGTGATGTGATGTGCATGGGGGAATGAAGGTATCACCATACTTTTCATTATGTGGCCGTCTGCCTTTCTCCCCTAACTCCTCATGCTTTCTGAGTATCTGCATCCGTGGTTCTGCACCCCATAGGCACTTTGTGTGAATATCTAAGAGGGGATTATAGGTAATCCGAGGAATTGGCCACTTAAACTCCCATTTGTTCTTAAATATTGATGGCATATCTCTTCAGAAGTAGTCTGTAATTATGGATATTACGGGGCAAAGTAGTGTCCTGAAGGATAATAAATGGATCTGTTCTCAGTTTTTAGTGCTGCTGACTTGCCTACCTTCCCCATCTGTGCTTTTATTAGCATCCTAATCATTGTCAGGCATGTAGTACTGATAGTTTGTGCTGAGGCCAGAAGCCTCCTAGGCCTTCTATTTAGAGCAGCAACAACTGTAGAAGCAGGATGGAGTCCCAGAATATACCAGTGGGCGCTGCCTCTGTAGCCCACAGCCTCACTCAGGCACCAGTCACGCTGCAGGGGTTGACCCAACAGATGGCGGGATAATGAGTCCCCAGCAGCAATTCATGCCCCCAAGTGATGACACAGCCACATCTGCAGCAGGCAGCAAGCCGCCTGGTGCTGGCACAGTGCAGCCAGGATATGCTAGTATTGCCTGCAGTCTGACAGCTACTTGCTAGTCTCCCTTTTCCTTTCTCTCGCCAGAAGCTGCCAACCTCTGTGCCATATTTGGAAGTCTCCCCCATGCAGGATTTTATTTCAGTCAAATTCAACCACTCTTTATTAGTCCATAGGTTGGTATCAAAGCTGAGAGTGCTAAGTTTTGATTATCCATCATGCTTTGGTAAGTGTTCTTGCTATTCTATCAGCACTCAACCTCAGTCTTTATTTATAGAATCAGTTCTGAAGGAATCGGTATGTCTAAGATTAGAAGGATAATTTTTTTATTTAAATTGGATCGACTTCAATAAGAAAGGGTTTTTTTTTAACTCCTAGAATATTTGCTTTTATCTGTATATTAATTGATTAGCAAACATTTATTGAGACCTTGCTCAGGAATAATGTTCTCCAGTAAAAAAATTTAAGACTAAAATATACATTACCTGAAAGCAAACCTCTCCCTAGTACAAGGGTTGCTTCTGTGGGGCTGGTCTCCATCTCATTCTCAGTTCTTCCTCAAATTCTATTTCCTAAATTCCCACAAGCATCACATTTTCTCATTCTCTCTTAATGGGTGGAAGTAGGTGGATACCTACATGAATTTCAAATAGAGACATACAAATCTGCTTTGATTCTTGTTACTGGATCTTGGCATCAAGTGTTCAACTTGAGAGTCAAAACTAACTCAGTCCAAAAATTCATATGAAAGTGAAAACAAGTAACAACAACTTAAGGATTAATTAGTTTATCACTTTAGTTGCTCTGTTGTGTCCAACTCTTTGTGACCTCATGGACTGCAGCACACCAGGCTTCACTGTCCATCACTAACCCCTGGAGTTGCTCAAACTCATGTCCATCGAGTAAGTAATGCAATCCAGTTATCTCATCCTCTGTTGTCCCCTACTCCTCCTGCCTTCAGTCTTTCCCAGCATTAGGGTCTTTTTCAATGAGCCAGTACTGCCCATCAAGTGGCCAATGTATTAGAGCTTCAGCATCAGTCCTCCCAGTGAATACTCGGGACTGATTTTCTTTAGGATGGACTGGTTGAATCCTGTTGCAGCCCAAGGACTCTCATGAGTCTTCTCCACCACCACAGTTCAAAAGCATCAATTCTTTGGCACTCAGCCTTCTTTGTAGTCCACCTCTCATATCCATACATGACCACTGGAAAAACCATAGCTGTGTCTAGACAGACCTTTGTCAGCAAAGTAATGTCTCTGCTATTTAATATGCACTCTGGGTTGGTCATAGCTTTTCTTCCAAGGAGCAGGCGTTTTAATATCATAGTGGCAGTCACTGTCTGCAGTGATTTTGGAGCCCCCCAAAATATAAAGTCTCTCACTGTTTCTTTTCTTTCCCCATCTATTTGTCTTGAAGTGATGGAACTGGATGCCATGATCTTTGTTTTTTGAATGTTGAGTTTTAAGCCAACTTTTTCACTCTCCTCTTTCACTTCATCAAGAGGCTCTTTAATTCTTCTTTGCTTTCAGCCATAAGGGTGGTGTCATCGGCATATCTGAGGTTATTGATATTTCTCCTGGCAATCTTGATTCCAGCTTGTGCTTCATCCAGCTCAGCATTTTGCATGATATTCTCTGCATATAAGTTAAATAAGCAGGGTGACAATATACAGTCCTGATGTATTCCTTTCCCACTTTGGAACCAGTCCATTTTTCCAGGTCTGATTCTAACTGTTTCTTCTTGACCTGCATACAGAGTTTTCAGGAGGGAAGTAAGGTAGTCTGGTATTCCCATCTCTTGAATTGTCCACAGTTTGCTGTGATCCACACAGTCAAAGGTTTTGGCATAGTCAATAAAGCAGAAATAGATGTTCTTCTGGAACTCTCTTGCTTTTTCAATGATCCAGCGAATGTTGGCAATTTGATCTCTGGTTCCTCTGCCTTTTCTAAATCCAGCTTGAATCTGGAAGTTCTTGGTTCACTTGGAGAATTTTGAGCATTACTTTACCAGTGTGTGAGTTGAGCAATATTGTGTGGCAGTTTGAGCATTCTTTGGCATTGCCTTTCTTTGGGATTGGAATGAAAACTGATCTTTTCCAGTTCTGTGGCCACTGCTGAGTTTTCCAAATTTGCTGGCATGTTGAGTGCAGCACTTTCACAGCATCATCTTTTAGAATGTGAAATAGCTCAGCTGGAATTCCATCACCTGCACTAGCTTTGTTTGTAGTGATCTTTCCTAAGGCCCACTTGACTTGGCATTCCACGATGTCTGGCTCTAGGTGAGTGATCACACCATCATGGTTATCTGGGTCGTGAAGATCTTTTTTTTTTTTTATGAAGATCTTTTTTGTACAGTTCTTCTGTGTATTCTTGCCACCTCTTCTTAATACCTTCTGCTTCTGTTAGGTCCATACCATTTCTGTCCTTTATTGTGCACATCTTTGCATGAAATTTTCCCTTGGTATCTCTAATTTCCTTGAAGAGATCTCTAGTCCTTCCCATTCTATTGTTTTCCTCTATTTCTTTGGACTGATCACTGAGGAAGGCTTTCTTATCTCTCCTTGCTCTTCTTTGGAACTCTGCATTCAAGTGGGCATATCTTTCCTTTTCTCCTTTGCCTTTAGCTTCTCTTCTTTTCTCAGCTATTTGTAAGGCCTCATCAGACAACCATTTTGCCTTTTTGCATTTCTTTTTCTTGGGGATGTTCTTGATCACTGCCTCCTGTACAATGTCACGAATTTCCATCCATAGTTCTTCAGTCACTGTCCCTTGAATCTATTTGTCACTTCCTTTGTATAATCATAAGGGATTTGATTTAGGTCATACCTGAATGGTCTTGTGGTTTTCCCTACTTTCTTCAATTTCAGTCTGAAAATGGCAATAAGGAGTTTATAGTCTGAGACACAGTCAGCTCCTGGTCTTGTTTTTGCTGACTGAATAGAGCTTGTCCATCTTTGGCTGCAAAGAAGATAATCAATCTGATTTCAGTATTTCTATCTGGTATGTCCATGTGTAGAGTATTATCTTGTGTTGTTGGAACATGGTGTTTGCTATGACCAGTGTGTCCTCTTGGTAAAACTCTGTTAGCCTTTGACCTGCTTTGTTTTGTACTCTATGGCCACATTTGCCTATTACTCTAGATAGCTCTTGACTTCCTACTTTTGCATTCCAGTCCCCTGTAATGAAAAGGACATCTCTTAGGTGTTCATTCTAGAAGGTCTTGTATGTCTTCATAGAACCATTCAACTTCTCCTTCTTCAGCATTACTGGTTGGGGCATAGACTCGGATTACTGGGATATTGAATGTTTTGCCTTGGAAACGAATAGAAATCATTCTGTCATTTTTGAGACTGCATCCAAGTACTGCATTTTGGACTCTTTTGTTGACTGTGAGGGCTACTCCATTTCTTCTAAGGGATTCTTGCCCACCGTAGTAGATATAATGGTCATTTGAGTTAAATTCACCCACTTCAGTCCATTTTAGTTCACTGATTCCTAAAATGTGGATGCTCACTCTTGCCACCTCCTGTTTGACCACTTTCAGTTTACCTTGATTCAGAACCTAACAGTCCAGGTTCCTATGCAATATCGTTCTTTACGGCGTCGTATTTTACTTCCATCACCAGTCACATCCACAACTAGGTGTTGTTTTGGCTTTGGCTCCATCTCTTTGTTCTTTCTGGAGTTATTTCTGCACTGTTCTCCAGTAGCAATATTGGGCACCTACCAACCTAGGGAGTTCATCTTTCAGTGTCATATCATTTTGCCTTTTCATACTGTCCATGGGGTTCTCAAGGCAAGAATGCTGAAGTGGTTTGCCATTTCCTTCTTTTATGCTTATAAAAGGAAAATATTTTACAGGTGATAAGTAAAATTTTAATTAAAATCATAATACTTGGACTTCCCTGTTGGTCAAGTGGTTAAGAAGTCACCCTCTAGTGCAGGAGACATAGGTTTGATCCTTCATCCAGGAATATTCCACACACCACAGAGCAGCTAAACCTGTGTGCCACGACTGTTGAGCCAAACTCTACAGTCTGTACTTTGTGAGAGAAACCACCTCAATGAGAAGCCAGTGCACTGCCTCTAGAGTAGACCCTGCTTGCCGCAATTAGAGCAAGCCCACAGGCAGTGATGAAAACCCAGCACAGCCAATAGAAAAATGCATAATGCTAAGAAAACGGGCAGGGGGGTGAGGGGAGATGGTGCATTGCATACGTTTGCATCACTCTTTGTCACTTGCCTTCTGGGTCTCATGCCATTCCAACATACTGATGACCCACTTTTCCTTTTGATAGTTCCCTTCCTTTTTACTGCTAGTAGATTCTTCCCTGTCTCCCACACTTAAGAACTACTCAATGTAATGTTTAGACTACAAGTTTCTAGTGTTGGTTTTGAGAAATTACTACCGTATAAATCGTGAGTTTGAAGGCTGAAGTGAACATGTTTTTCAACTCTTTTTTATTAGCAACCCTGGTCTATTTAAAGTATGCTGGAATTATTTATCCTCCTCGTTAGCCAACCAGAATCCCAAGGGTATGGATCTTATGCTGCCTCTTGAGTGTTTAGACCGGAGGCAGAGAAGTTTGAAATTCTACTATCCCTTAGGAATGCTTCCAAGTGCTCAATTAATCTGTTCGACATTAAATTCATGTTTGTACTTTAATAGGAAAAGCATTGCATCAAAATATTTATTGAATTAATATTCAGTCATTTACAGGAAAGGAGACTTTATGAATAAACCTTACTGTGTATTTTTAGAAATCATTTTGCTTCAGTATATATTTTACATTATTTTTCTGGTAAGATTATTATATGGAGATTAAGAATATCAAATAATTGTATGATTTATACAGTTACTACTAGGCTTTCCTAATATCAGTAATGTTTATGTTTTCATATTCTACCTAAGACAAACAGAGGTCTTTTTAAAAGGCTCAGAGTTCAGAAAGGGCTCAGAAGGAAAAGGACACATTATTGTTCTCATTCATCTTTTCTCTTATGCTTGCCCCTTAGACAACGTGCAGTTTATTTAGGGAAAGTTCCTCTGTCCCCAAACATTTCTCTCATTTGTCACTTCATACAGGAAGCCATTTTAATAAGGAAGAGGAAAAGGCAACATGATTTGTTTATGTTATTTGACTTACCATTATAACAGCAAAACAGCTACCATTCATTAAATGCTTACTTACTCTGCAGTGTTATTTGGGGAAACAGCATCTCCTCTGAGCTTCATCAAGTCTAAAGTAGGTACCATATCCTCATCTTACAGGTGAGCAAAGTGAATTTCCCTTCCTCTTTCCTTCTATAGTTCCTCACTCAACAAACATACACTAATGACTTATTGGAGACAATATATCAAGATAACATCTCATTACCTTCAAACTATTGCCTTGATAGCATCAGTCTCCACCAAATGACTGAGTTGTCCATAATACTAAAATTCATGTTTTCAAAACATCTTAAAGGAGAGAGTTAATATGAAAACGAGACTCACAAATAGTGGGACAAATATCTAAAAGAAAGACTTTAAAGCTGCACAGAATGAATAGTTTTTTGGAATGAAATGACATACTTTTATATATGCTTTTAAATTGCATAATTAACTGTTCTTACTCCTTAAACAAATGAATATATCAAACATAGTTTTTGCTTCTAAGACATGCTTCATTGTTTCCCTCTCGTAGCTCCTGGATATTCTTTTAATTTTATTAGTATTATTTCATGAAATAACTTTTAGTCTCTGAATCATATGGGAAAATGTCAAAGTCACTTATGAAACAATAGATATTCTGGGAGAATTCATAACATTTTTGGTTAAAAAAAATCCTGTTATGAGTCAGTTGCAGGTATAATTCTCTGAGCATTCTCAGAAAAGAAATATGAGTTTAAGAAATTCTTTGCAAAAATTAGCTGCAAGGAAATGGAAGGCCATTTAGAGAAATTTGCATGGTAATGAGTCTCTTTCTCCCGTGCATTTGTGCGTACTTTTGTATTTCCTTTATTCTTTGACCTTTTTGTTTCTAGCACTTTTCTCTTTAGATGGGAACTTGTTCCTGAATCAGGAATCTAACCTGCAACTCATTATTTCTTCTGTTCTTCATAGCAGTCTCTCTGTCACATGGGCAGAACCGCTGAATTCATTTCTCATTCTAATTGATTTCTTTGGTATATTCAGAAGCTTGAATATGGTATTACACATTTTAAAATTCTTTCAATGGATATTTAATAAAATGTTTTATTAAACACTAGGGTACTTTTTGAAAAAATATATTTTAATCTCAAAATTGATCAAAGATGCATGGTACTAACCTCTTTTTCCTTTCCATTGAAGCCAAATGTAGTTTTTTAAAAAGTAATTTGAACACCTGACTTTAGAAGTTACAAGATTCATCGTTGGTGTTTTTGTTTGTTTGTCTTTGTTTTTATTGAAGTACAGTTGATTTACAATGTTGGTGTGAGTTTCTGGTGTACAGCAGAGCGATTCAGTTATATTTGCGTGAATAGAGAAAGAATATATATATATATTTCAGATTCTTTTTCATTATAGATTGTTACAAAATATTGAATATATAGTTTCCTGTGCTATAGAGTAGGAACTTATTTTTTATCTATTCTATATAAAGTAGTGTGTCCCTGTTAATCCCAAACTCCTGATTTATCCCTCTCCCACCACTTTCCCTTTTGTTTTCGAAATCTGTTCATCTGTTTCTGTTTGTAAATAAGTTCATTTGTATCATTTGTTTTTAGATTTCACATATAAGTGATATTCTAGATTCATTTTTTGTTTTAAAATAATACCTAAGGACAGTCTGTATTTCCATAAGAATCTTCACCGACTTTAGAAGACCCAAGTTGTTGCTTGAATTAGCATGTTATACAACTCCAAAAATAAGCAGAATTTTGATTCTGTATAGTGTGATTGTTGCTTCTCTTTTCAAAAGTTTCTAAAGTTTTCCAAATATACTTAGAATAAAACCTAAACTCCTTACACTGTCACTGGGCACCTGCCTGGTATTATCCTCCCCTGCCCCATCCCCTTGTCTCCTCCCTTACACCCAGCTTCATTCTGTTCCCATTACTGGGGCCTTGCTTGAACTTTGAAGCATGCCAAGCTCGCTCCCATCTTTAGGCCTCTGCTGCTCTTGTTCCCTGAACTTAAGTGGGTCCTAGAGATCTTCTCCTAGCTGACTCCTTTTTTTGTAACTCAGGTCTCACTACAAAGGTCGCTTGGTGAGTGAGGCTTTCCTAACCATGTAGTCTTAAATCTCCTCCTCTGACCCTCTCCCTCCAAGTTATGTTTCTTGACGTGTTTATCACCAGTAGATAATTTTCATCCCTCTGATAGAGCAGCTCATATACCTTTATCTAGCATACTCCTTCACAGTAAACCTGGTATTCTCAGTTTACTCTTTCATACACCAGCCTTGTCTTCTTCTCTAAAATAATCCATTCCATGAAAACAAGGACAGTGACTGCCTTGCTCAGTGCTGGGCGCTTAGGCTCTGGAAAAGCATGGAACTGAATTCATGCACTAGCTCAGGGATCTCAGTGCCAGAAGCCTGCACCCAATCGAGGGTTCACTAGATCACTAGTTCATAGATCACTGCCAGCTCCTGCTCAGGCTCAGCTCTGTTCTCCTTTTCTCCCTTTTTTGTCTTCTTTATCCCCCGCCATCTTTACTCTTTCCTCTTTTTTAATTCACCCTTTTCACTTTTTTTAGCTTTGTGGATTTCTAGCTTCAGCATGATTTAGTGTCATGCAACATTTTACTTCTTTACTTTTTACCCCTCCACCCTTCATCAGCAGGTTGTCCATCTTTTAGTATATCCTGAGTATTTGTTAAATACATCATGGACTCAATGGACGTGAGTCTGAGTGAACTCCGGGAGTTGGTGATGGACAGGGAGGCCTGGTGTGCTGCGATTCATGGGGTCGCAAAGAGTCGGACACGACTGCGCGACTGAACTGAACTGAAGCAATGGAGGTAGAAAAAAAAAATAATCCCCTTCTTATGATAATAACAACACACACACACACACAGAAAACCCCTAAACCTTTCATTAAAAGTGTCCTTCAGGATATCAGCAGGGATATTATGGCTCATTTCGACTTCTACTCTGCACAACTGTGGCAGGGGTTGCTTTTTTGCTTCTAGAATGTTAAAATAATCCTTGTCCCTGGCTGTCGTTGTATGACCTCCTGATCCATGCTCTCTCAAATCTCTCCTAGGTTTGAAGCTTCAGATCAAAGACTGTGACTTAAGAGGGTCTAATAGCGCTGAGTTTACATCAAGAGACCCTTGTGGGTTCAGGGCTCCATCTTATTAAGGGGTTTTGAGCAGATTTTGAGAGGATTGATCTGTATTACCAAATTTTACAGGGCACATTATTCCAACTGGCTTGCCAATTTAGAGATAACAGCTGCCAATTAATTCACAAGGGCATATTAGTTGGCCTTGTATTATTATCTTTCCAATATCCAAAGCCTTCTTAGAAGCAAAATTCAGGGTGAAAGTTTGTCTAGTAAGCACAAGTTTGGAGATAATGGAAATAGATAATGGTTTTAAGCCATGCTGCCATCAGGTTTTGAGAGGCTGAAAGTCCAAGGAGCCTTTACCTAGCAGGAAAATGGATACTATTTCCCAAGACACAGACCTCCCTAGACCCTGAGCCTTTATCCTAGGTAACAGTATTCACCCTTACATGGCTGCAGGAAGTTTCAGGCTCTTCACTCAATACAGGTTAATATATTTCTGCTTCATTCATAAATGCTATTGAAATGAACTGTCTAGTCTTAGTGTGTATGTATCCACCATTTTATTTAGAGGGTGAAATGTTTTAGCCTATTTCAATTTTGGAATTTATTAAACTACATTTTGTGAACTATCAACTTGGACAAGTTGAAAACTTGCCTTATATGCATAAGAAATTATTTAAAAACTACATTCTTATGAATGAACATCAGTGACTAATGGTCAGACTGGGGGAAAATAAAGAGAAAAAACATAATCAGAAAGCTGCAGTGTCTTGACCTCCTGTTACGTAGGCAGTTATTCTTTCTTCTTTTTTTTAATTGAAGTATAGTTAATTTACAATGTTGTGTTAGTTTCAAGTATAGAGCAAAGTGATTCATTACATGTCTATTCCTTTTCAGATTCTTTTCCATTATAGGTTATTACAAGATGCTGAATACAGTTCCTTGTGTTATACAGTTGGCCTTTCTTACTTATCTATTTTATATACAGTAGTGTGTATTTGCTAATCCCAAACTCCTAATTTATCCCTCACCCACCCCCTTCTTTTGGTACCATAAATTTGTCTTCTATGTCTGTGAGTCTATTTCTGTTTTGTAAATAAGTTCATTTATATCATTTTTTAGATTCCACATTTAAGTGATATCATATGATATTTGAGATAGTTATTTTAAGTTAATTGTTCGAACTTCGCAGTTATATATATACTTTGCAAGAAGTAGTACATGAAGGTTGTATCTTTTGGGTAGTCAATTGAAAAATTGTCTAGCCACAGCTTATGACTAACAGTTAACTGATATGTTATATCTATCACACAAGTGTGAATAAATGAAAGAAAATTGAATTATGAAAAAAAACTAATTGTTTGATATATGTCTTTCAACTTAGCATTTCCAAACTGCAGCTCTATTTTCTTCACTGTGAGCATTTTAATTACCAAGCAGCCCAGAAAATTCTAGTCTGCCAGTCTCCCAAAAGTGATGGAAGTACTGGAAGAAATTATTCTTCTTACTCTTTTAAGCCTCCATACAGACCATTCTTATTCTTTCATGACATCATAGTTTCATAATGGACATATTAAATATGGACAGGTTGCATGCGTGCATATATGTGTGCATGCTCAGTTACTTAGTCGTGTCTGACTCTTTGTGACCCATGGACTATAATCCTCCAGGCTCCTCTGTCCATGGGGATTCTCCAGGCAAGAATACTGGAGTGGGTTGCCATGCCCTCCTCCAGAGGATCTTCTCAACCCAGGGATCAAACCCGTGACTCTTACATCCTGCATTGGCAGGCAGATTCTTAACCACTAGCACCACCTGGGAAACCCATGGCTTGATTCAGTTCAGTTCAGTTCAGTTCAGTCCAGTCACTCAGTCATGTCCGACTCCCTGCAATCTCTGGGCTGCAGGATGCCAGGCCTCCCTGTCCATCACCAAGTCCTGGAGTTTACTCAAACCTATGTCCATTGATTCAGTGATACCATCCAACCGTCTCATCCTCTGTCATCCCCTTCTCCTCCCACCCTCAATCTTTCCCAGCATCAGGGTCTTTACCAGTGAGTCAGTTCTTCATATCAGGTGGCCAAAGTATTGGAGTTTCAGCTTCAGCATCAGTCCTTCCAATGAATATTGAGGACTGATTTCCTTTAGGATGGACTGGTTGGATCTCCTTGCAGGCCAAGGGACTCTCAAGAGTCTTCAACACCACAGTTCAAAAGCATCAGTTCTTGGTCAGTCAGCTTTCTTTACAGTCCAACTCTCATTTCCATTATTGACTACTAGAAAAACCATTGCTTTGACTATACAGACCTTTGTTATGTCTCTGCTTTTTAATATGCTGTCTAGGTTGGTCATAACTTTTCTTCCAAGGAGCAAGCATCTTTTTAACTTCATTGCTGCAGTTACTATCTGCAGTGATTTTGGAGCCCCGCCCCCCCCCAAAATAAAGTCAGCCACTGTTTCCTCATCTATTTCCCATGAAATGATGGGACCAGATGCCATGATCTTAGTTTTCTGAATATTGAGTTTTAAGCCAACTTGTTCACTCTCCTCTTTCCCTTTTATCAAGAGGCTCTTTAGTTCTTTGCTTTCTGTCTTAAGTGTGGTGTCATCTAAATATCTGAGGTTATTGATATTCTCCTGGCAATCCTGATTCCAGCTTAAGCTTCTTCCAGCCCAGCATTTCTCATGATGTACTCTACATCTAAGTTAAATAAGCAGGGGGACAATATACAGCCTTGACTACTCCTTTCCCAATTTGGAACCAATCTGTAGTTTCCTGTCTGGTTCTAACTGTTGCTTCTTGACCTGCATACAGATTTCTCAGGAGGCAGGTCAGGTGGTCTGGTATTCCCATCTCTTTCAGAATTTTCCACAGTTTCTCCAAGCCAGGGTTCAACAGTATATGAACCGTGAACTTCTGATGTTCAAGCTGGATTTAGAAAAGGCAGAGGAACCAGAGATCAAATTGCCAACATACATTGGATCATCAAAAAAGCAAGAAAGTTCCAGAAAACATCTACTTCTGCTTTGGCGAGATTACAGGTTATTTTATGTTATTTTATAATATTTTCATCATTACATTGAATCTTTGTGATTTGGGATGGGTCACTAGTCACATATAAACTATCACAGGACAAATTACCTGTTTGATTTACCTCCATTAATGTGTACTAATTACCAGCTAATACAAGGCACTGTGCCAAGACTGTAAACTTGGCAAAACCTGCACCCCTTTCCCAATAATCCAACCAATTTTGGGTAAGAGAAATAATTTTCCACTTTACTAGTGACCACATTTCAGCTTTTGTACTCAAATTCTAGTGATGCAAAGAATTTGGGGTCTAGGTAAATTTTGTATGCAGTTCTCTTAAAAAATTCTTAATTTCACTTTAGTAATATTTCTAATACATGATTAGCTTTTATTAAAATATTTTATTTTTCCAGGATTATAGAGGAAAAAATGGACTTCCCAGGTGGCTCAGTGGGTTAAGAATCAGCCTGCAATGCAGGAGATGCAGGTTTGATCCCTGGGTTGGGAAGATCCCCTGAAGGAGGGCATGGCAACCTACTCCAGGATTCTTGCCTGGAGAATTCCATGGACAGGGGAGTCTGGCAGACTACAGTCTATAGGGTGGCAAAGAGTCAGAAACAACTGAAGCAACTGAGCATGCACACACACAGAGAAAAAATAGGATAGAAATTTATTAAGAGAATTCAGGGATTTCCAAACCCTAAACATAGTTTTCACCACAAATATGGGAGATTTTATCCTAAAGACCCCAGTTCTGTTATGTTTTTATAGCTATATTTGCTGTGTCCTGACAAAAGACATGAGTTTTCTCACTTAAATAACAGATTATTTCTTTATACAACATCTTGCACTGATTTCCCATACCCCAACCTCCTACAAGTTGAGGCAGTACAAGCAGATAAGCCTGACATGCAGAGTGGGGCTCGGTATCACAGGACAGTTCAGTTCAGTCGCTCAGTCGTGTCCGACTCTTTGCGACCCCATGAATCACAGCACGCCAGGCTCCCTGTCCATCACCAACTCCCAGAGTTCACTCAGACTCACGTCCGTTGAGTCCGTGACGCCATCCAGCCATCTCATCCTCGGTCGTCCCTTTCTCCTCCTGCCCCCAATCCCTCCCAGCATCAGGGTCTTTTCCAATGAGTCAACTCTTCGCATAAGGTGGCCAAAGTACTGGAGCTTCAGCTTTAGCATGGTTCCTTCCAAAGAAATCCCAGGGCTGATCTCCTTCAGAATGGACTGGTTGGATCTCCTTGCAGTCCAAGGGACTCTCAAGAGTCTTCTCCAGCACCACAGTTCAAAAGCATCAATTCTTTGGCGCTCAGCCTTCTTCACAGTCCAACTCTCACATCCATACATGACCACTGGAAAAACCATAGCCTTGACTAGATGGACCTTAGTTGGCAAAGTAATGTCTCTGCTTTTGAATATACTATCTAGGTTGGTCATAACTTTTCTTCCAAGGAGTGAGCGTCTTTTAATTTCATGGCTGCAATCACCATCTGCAGTGATTTTGGAGCCCAAAAAAATAAAGTCTGACACTGTTTCTACTGTTTCCCCATCTATTTCCCATGAAGTGATGGGGCCAGATGCCAAAGCATCATTCCTTCCAAAGAAATCCCAGGGTTGATCTCCTTCAGAATGGACTGGTTGGATCTCCTTGCAGTCCAAGGGACTCTCAAGAGTCTTCTCCAACACCACAGTTCAAAAGCATCAATTCTTCTGCGCTCAGCCTTCTTCACAGTCCAACTCTCACATCCATACATGACCACTGGAAAAACCATAGCCTTGACTAGATGGACCTTAGTTGGCAAAGTAATGTCTCTGCTTTTGAATATACTGTCTAGGTTGGTCATAACTTTATTCCAAGGAGTAAGCGTCTTTTAATTTCATGGTTGCAGTCACCATCTGCAGGGATTTTGGAGCCCAAAAATATAAAGTCTGACACTGTTTCTACTGTTTGCCCATCTATTTCCCATGAAGTGATGGGACCAGATGCCATGATCTTTGTTTTCTGAATTTTGAGCTTTAAGCCAATTTTTTCACTCTCCTCTTTCACTTTCAACAAGAGGCTTTTTAGCTCCTCTTCCCTTTCTGCCATAAGGGTGGTGTCATTTGCTTATCTGAGGTGATTGATATTTTTCCCGGCAATCTTGATTCCAGCTTGGGCTTCTTCCAGTCCAGCGTTTCTCATGATGTACTCTGCATATAAGTTAAATAAGCAGGGTGACAATATACAGCCTTGAAGTACTCCTTTTCCTATTTGGAACCAGTCTGTTGTTCCATGTCCATTTCTAACTGTTGCTTCCTGACCTGCACATAGATTTCTCAAGAGGCAGGTTAGGTGGTCTGGTATTCCCATCTCTTTCAGTACCATATGCCAACTATTGTTCTGAATCTTTATATATATATAAACTCATTTAATCCTTATTAAAACTTATAAACATTTTATTTATTCTTATTTTACAGACACAAAAAATTGGAGAAGCAGAGATTATGGTGATGAAGGAGACTTCCTTTGCCACATACCTAGATAAGAGCAGGATATGTATTTCTCACTGACTGTAAGAGAGATCCTTAAGAATAAAGACTGAAGGTGAAAAATTGGGTTGGAACTGTCATGAAACGTGTAGGTATGAGGCAGAGCTGGCTTGTAGGAGGAGGTCTTTTATGTATGAGGAGGATTTTTACCAAGAGAGTTCAGAGAAAAGGGAAAACCAACAATGGATGTGTGCCTGCTGTGTGCCGGGAGCTGTCGTGAGCACTTCTTAAACATAATTTTATTTAATGCAGACGGAAACTCTTCAAGTAGGTATTATTACCCTTACATCGTTGTTGCTGTCCATGCAGTCGCCAAGAGTCAGACACGACTGAGCGACTGAACGAACTAACTGAACTGAATCGTTGTTTAGCCATTAAGTCATGTCTGACTCTTGCGACTTTGTGGACTACAGCCCACCCGGCTCCTTCATCCATGGGATTTTCAGGCAAGAACACTGGAATGGGTTGCCATTTCCTTTCCCAATCTTTATATTAGCAGTAGCTTAATGGGAGAGAGGTTATGTAGTCATGGTCTAGCGGTTAAGGCAATGGACTTGAAATCCATTAGGGTCTCCCTGTGCAGGTCTGCATCCTGCTGGCCTGGAGCTTTGTTTTACTGGACTTCCCTGGTGGATTGTGAAGTCTCTCAGTTGTGTCCAACTCTTTGCGACCCCGTGGACTGTAGCCTACCAAGCTCCTCTGTCCATGGGATTTTTCAGGTAGTACTGGAGTGGATTGCTATTTCCTTCTCCTGGTGGATTCAGTTCAGTTCAGTCACTCAGTCATGTCCAACTCTTTGCAACCCCATGAATCACAGCACACCAGGCCTCCCTGTCCATCATCAACTCCCGGAGTTCACTCAGACACATCCATCGAGTCAGTGATGCCATCCAGCCATCTCATCCTCTGTCGTCCCCTCCTCCTCCTGCCCCCAATCCCTCCCAGCATCAGAATCTTTCCAATGAGTCAACTCTTCACATGAGGTGGCCAGAGTATTGGAGTTTCAGCTTTAGCATCATTCCTTCCAAAGAAATCCCAGGGCAGATCTTCAGAATGGACTGGTTGGATTAGATGGTAACAAAAAAATCTGCTTGCAATTCACGAGACCTGAGTTAGATCCCAGGTTTGGGAAGATCCCCTGAAGGAGAGCATGACAACCCTCTCCAGTATTCTTGCCTGGAGAATCCCATGAACAGAGGAGCCTGGCAGGCTATAGTCCATGGGGTCGCAAAGAGTTGGACACAACTGAGTGACTTTCACTAATAGGAGAGAACTTAAGAAACACCCTCAAGGTGTAGAACAATGTGTCATAAGCTATTGCTCGTATTTGTAAATAATAACAAATGGAAGTATAAACTAATATTTCTTATACCAAGAATAGAAGAATAAAGCAAAGATGACATTTAAAGGTGAGAGGTGGAGGAAATAGGAGAAGACAGACTTCTTGAATACACCTTACTCGGCAGAATTTATCCTGGAACCATGTAAATAGTTTACATAATCATGAACCAAACTTAGATCTTAAAAAGCAATCTGTAGTCTAAAGCCAAATGAAACAAATGAACCTAAATAGGCAGCAAATTGTTCCAATTTTAAAAACAGGAAAATTTTCAAATGATTTTTAAACACAGTTGTATGACTGTAGATCCCTAGTTGAAGAGCGCCTATAGACAAAAGTGATCATGAAGAAACCTATAAATGTTTACTTTCAACAATCAGAGCAGTGGGGGTGGGGTTGGTACTGCCATTTGAAATTGCATGTGTGTGCGTTCAGTTGCTTCAGTTGTGTCTGACTTTTTGTGACCCCATGGACTGTAGCCCAGCAGGCTCCTCACTCCATGGGATTCTGCAGGCAAGAATACTGGAGTGGGTTGCCATGCCCTCCTCCAGGGAATCTTCCCAACCCAGGGATTGAGACTGAGTTTCCTGTGTCTCCTACATTGCAAGCAGATTTTTTTACCACTGAGCCACCGGGGAAGTCCTATCTGAGATTAATGTGTATAAATTACGCAATAAAACAAATCAGGATTTAGGTTGGTATTATTGAAAACTGGAATTTTCATTGTGAGTTACAGATGTAACATTGAAAATGGCACATAAAAAAAAATCTTGGAATCCAGAATTTGACTTGGAAATATCGGTATTAATTTATTGAACATTTTACCTTTTGTTTCCCTAGCAATCTCCACTGAAAATGCCTAGAAACCATCACCAACACCAGAGCAATAAGCACCATTAGTGAGCAGATTACTGCAGCTAGACACTATCACACACTGGAAAAAAAAAAAAAAAAACTTCTTTGTAGAAATGACTGATGCCAAGCATGGAAAGGAAATGCACAATATGTGTCTGAAACACCTTGTTAGACTAAAAAGCAGAAAGTTGTCAAGACTTTAAAGACGCAGGAGTTAACTTGAAGAGACCCCCACTCCAGCCGCAGAAGGGCATTTGAACAGCCAGAGGATGATAATTGCAATCTGATTGCCATTGATTTAATGTGCTGCAAAACACAGCCAATACATTTAGATCGATGAGTTCATAAAAACAAAAACGAATTCCTTTCCTTCGGAGCATGTTAGGGAACTGACTTGTTACTTTGAAAACTAGTTTAAAAAACTAGTAAATAAACTAGCAAGCAAAGTGAAAGAATCAAAGGTTCACCCTGCCTTCCTCTACAAACATGTTCTTTAGTTTATGAAAATTAACAAAGAAAAAGAATGAATTCCAACTTTAAACATGTAAACTAAATTCAGTAAAATTTCATATATAAACAGAATTTGCATTTAGCAAACAGAACTCTTACACCTTGCAATTCACATGCTATTTGTCTCTTAACTATAAAAACAAATGAAGTTAAATTCAAGAGATAGCATGTGAATAACTTCAAGTGGCCACACAAAAATGACCACTTGAAAAGTAAAGTATTAATAACTTGCATTGTGTGTATTTGTCTTGACAATGATTGTGATACACTATTGGATTTGAATTGAACAGGGCTATATCAAAGGGACTGAATTCACAGACTGCACCCAGAGCTCTAATCCAAATCCTTATGAAATTATTCTTAAATGGAAACATTCCACCCTGTCCTTGTGTGTCAAGACCAACTGTGAAACTAGATTTCTCCAAATTTTAATAACTTTCAAGTAGAAGAAAGTGTTTATTAAAGGGTAGGTGATTAAAATATGCTAATTAGAAGCTTACATTGTTGCTTTTAGTCACATCCAGCTCTTTGCAACCCCATGGACCGTGGCCTGCCGTGCTCCTCTATTCATGGATTAGGCAAGAACAGTGGAGTGGGGGACCATTTCCTTCTCTAGAGGATCCCGCTGACCCAGGGATCAAACCCATGTCTCTCATGTCTCCTGCATTGCAAATGGATTTTTTACCACTGAGCTACCCAGGAAATTTTTTTAAGCTTACATACATAGTATTAAAATTTAAGAGTAACTGCAGCAATTGTTTATAACTCACTCCAACCGAAGATTTTTCAGAGCTATTATTTAGAATTAGTGACCTCAATAATAATAAAATGTGTGGCGACTTTCATTTAGTTATATTACTTTCTAAATCCTCTTTAGGATTCAAATTGCTCAATCATGTCTGACTCTGCTAGCCCATGGACTATATTATAGCCGGCTAGGCATCTCTGTCCATAGAGTTCTCCAGGCAAGAATACTAGAGTGGGTTGCCATTTCCTTCTCCTCCAGGGAATCTTCCTGACCCAAGGACTGAGCCCAAGTCGCCTGCATTGCAGGCAGGTTCTTTACCACGTGAGCCACCAGGGAAGCCAACGCAGCCTTACTGCCTGGACCCAGAGCAGGTCCCTGCCACTGCCTCCGCCCCAGCGGTGTGTGCAACGCTGGACCGGTCACAAGAGACAGCCAGCCATTATCTGCCTCTTAGCTGCAGTCTAGAACACCACCTGAAAGGTGCTGCTTGCAAAAAAAATATATAGAATTTGAATCTGACCAAGCCTCTAATCGAGCTATCAATTTGAAGGTACCATAGGAGTGACAACCTTCTAAATGACATGACCGGATATAATAGGCACAATCCAGACTGTGGGAAAGTCTACTTAACAAACATACAAATTTTTCAGCAAATAATTTACAAACAGAGAGAAGGAGGAGGAGAAGGAGCAGGAAGAAGAAACTTAAGAGACACATCAACTAATTGCAAAGGGAGATCTTATTTGAATCTTGACTCAAACCTTTAAAAAAATCATCCAAGACAATTGGGAAAATTTCAACACTAACTGGATATTTGATAGTTATAAAAGTATTACTGTTCATTTTAAAGTGTGAGAATGACATTGTCATGTTTAATGAAAGAAGTCTTTTATTTTAGTGATAAATCCTAGAGATGATTTAATACTTGAAATTTGTTTAAAAATATTCCAACAGGAGGCAATGGATGGAAGGAGAGATGAGTTGGCCAAAGTCTGTAATTATTGAAGCTGAGTGTTGCATAAATGTGTGCTCATTATTCTGTTGTCTCTACTTGTGTGTGTATATATATATTTCCCTAATAAAATGTTCAAAACATTTTTCGAAGATCACCAAGCTGATGGGAGGTTTCGATGCCAGTCAATTTGATTTCCTTTCATGGGAAGAGAGAGAGGAGTTAAATAAAGGGAGGAGAAAAGGGCATTGTTGGAAAAAGACTCCAGAGTCTTCCTCCAGATTCAGGACAGGATGGAGCCAAGAAACAGAGAGAGGATCAGCCTTGCACTTAACACCTGAGAAAGGACACTTATTTTCAGAAATGCAAGAGATAAAAGGGGAATGTGCGAGGCTGCTGACATGTATTTGGGGCAAGAGAGGGGATGAGGGAAGCTGGAAGGCTTTCACCAAGCACTTATCCTCTTTGTTTCTGAAACAGAGTGAGGTAAGGGGGGCGGGCCGGGGCTGCCAGTCGATCTACAAGTCTCTTCACCGGGTTCTACCACAGTCGATTCTCCAGTGTCAATGGCAGGGAAGAGAACTCATACTTATTACATGTCAGCCTTTCCGGTAAAAATGAATTTGAAGGCCAGTGACCTTCACTATAAAATGCAGCATTTTTCTTCCTCCTTTTTGCAATATCTAGTAGAAATTCTCACAAACATTCTCTAAGGATTCAGAGTTCTTCCACTGACCTGTTTATTATCTTTGCTTACAATTAGGCAGTGACATGGATTCATTATTTTACCTGGATAGTTGATAAAACCAGGCTTCATATCATCAGTAACTCATGAAACAGAAGGCCAGTCATGCAATGAATTCCAGCAGATTCTGATGGGTATTTATTTGTGGGCAGTAGAAGCTGGTAAGGTTGGCTGTGTGGCAGAAATGCTGGCCCTAAAACGTGGCCCTTTCTTTGGCTTCAAACATCTGAGAAAGAATGAATTACAGTTCTTATCTGGCAGTATCCAGTATGCCTGAAGCAAAGCTCGCTGGGACAATGACTGGCGGACTGGAGAGTTCTGAATTCACTGTTTTCCATCTGCCAAGGCCTGGGAAGCGCAGGAAAGACCAGGCTATTTCTGCTCCACTTAAAACATGCTGTGTAGCAAATCACACCAGGATTCTGGAGCAGAGAACATACAGAGCCCAACACTTCCATCAGACATACGCTGACTCATCCTATTACATCACAACTCCCAAACTGAATATACGAAGGAAATCAGAAAAGGGTGCCATGTTCAACGCTCTGAACTCTGTGAGAGAGCACAGTCCCCTGCAGGTCTAAAGAAGAACAAATTCTTACCAAAGACTTCCCAGTGCAGCTGCTTCTTATTAAACACTGTCAAATAACCTCCAACGTTCTTTGAGCTAATTGAATTCTCTATCGTACTTTGGTGACCTTTAGCACGTCTCTCCTTGATTTCCATTCTTCTCTGTTTTATTCTTTATCTCTATTTCATCATATCTATGGAGAGACAGAAATATGTCAGTTATTTAACTGGTTTTATTTATGACTGTATGAAAGCCAACAAGTTGTTTAGTAACTTGGAAAAATGATAAAGGCACAAGGCATCAGATAGCAAAAAATAAAAATATAATGTTCAGGGTTGCTGGAATATTTTTCCTCTGATGGTTTGTGGTTTACCAGACAAACCACACAAAATCTGTATCTAAGGACTTCTCATATCATACTTTTCCTAGAAGTAACAATAATGATTTCAAAGTCTTGGAAGAAATGGATCAAAAATATAGAGAAACAACTGAATGTGTAATGAAAATAATGCAGTATTCTGTGAGAAAGAGAAACGGAAAGATTATATATTGAGAGGAAAGAATGAAAAGGAGAAGACTGAAATTATACAGAGAAGTGAATTATCTCATTTTATCCTTAAAGAAAATAAACCAATAAAAAATTTTTAATTGGTTGTACCAAAAATATACTTATTATACTGTTTTAGTACTCTTATTAGAATAAATATATTTACATAATTTGTGTATTATGGCTACAGAATGATAAAAGTACCATTATTGTATATGTTATCAATTCCACTAACAGTTAAGATCAGCTAATAGTTTATTGTTACATTAAATATAATTTTTATGCAACCAATCATTTTCTATTTGAAAATAGAAAATACATAGTATAATATATAATATATATTATAAGTAATATATATTTATCAAATATATATCATTTTCTACTTGAAAAATAACATAAAACTATGATGAATACATGAGTACCTTGTAATAATATCTTAGGTCAAAATCATACATTAGAATAAGGAAGAACTCTGCTGTGGACCCATACTTTTCAAAAGAGATAAAAATGTTTGACCAATTTAAAACTTTAAACAGGTTTTCTACTTTTCTTAATTAATATTAATGAGTTATAACAATTTGTTCTGGAGAGAAGGATGCATTTCTGTTTGAAATGAACTCAGAATAGCTAACACTTCTAAATTATCTGGGTGCCTGAATGAGTAATAAACATTACAGACTTAATTCATTTTTTTGGTGATGCATTACAATAAAATAATAAAATGTAGAACTGCAAGTAAGTCATTTACAAACCAGATAGTACAACTGCACATTCAGAGCCAAGTTTTGCTTTGTCTGAAAATCATAACGAAGGATATTATCACCCCACCTTCATATCAATCACGTCACCTGAAAGGACTTGGTCCTTTGCCATATGGCAACAGGTGATCACTTATAGCACCTAATACTTAAAACAGAGTCACTATTTAGGGAGATTACTCATACTTTGGTGCTCCAGTAGACTTGCCACCACATTTTAAAAAGTTGGCATCAGTACTCTGATCAGTTCCACCTGAACACATTTTATTTTCCATCTCTCCAACACTTATTTTCCCATAGCTTCAAATGAAGACTAAAATTACTTTAAACTGAGCATAGAGTTCATAATAACTCATTTAGCTTATCCTTGGGATGGTGTTAAGAACTTTAATTAATTAATGATTATGAATCATCTTTAGAACCTTAGATGGAAGAAGCTACAGCACACTAGATTATTACTAGCATTTCAAAGTGTATGTATAACATTTCATTAATTATGGTTTTACATATGATAATTATAAGACATTTAACACTAAGGGTAATTTCAATGTTGGCAGGCCTCCTGATTTGTGAAATCAAGCAAAATTGTTGTTGCTAGAAAATTCTATGAACTTTATCAATCTTTTGCCTCCCTGATTCCATATAAATTTCTAATTTTTTCAATCAAGACTATATTCTGCTGTAGGATGTATTATTTGATAAGTTTTATCCCCCAAAATTTCCTTTCTCAACCACTCAGTGGGATTCTGTGATTGGAAATAACTGGAGGATTAATTAAACACTGGTTTAAAATCTTCTGCTAGCACTATTTGTACATTTTTCATATTTGAAACTAATAGCGTTCTGATTTTACTTTGCCTAAAGAATCAGTGGCATCAATGTATAATTCGAGTAGCTCAGAACTAAACTATTATCATCATATGGAAATACCTGTTGAACCAGTAATGAAGCTATACAAATCTTTTCTTCTAACTTTATTGATTAAAATCCTTCAGTGGTTTTCCATTCTAGTAGACCAAAGTGTAAGTGTAAACGGGAATCCTTGGAACTCAACCTATCTTCAACTTCTGGTACTTCTTCATTTTACCACTTCCTCAGCCTCATCCAAACACATCTACAAGTACACACACACACAGGTACACTCTCCCACACACACACACACACACTCTTTCAAAAGCAGGATGGCCATGTTCTCTCATTCAGTCACTCAGTCCTGTCTGACATGTTCCCTTGGTGACCCATAAAATTCCTTGGTCTCCTTTCAAAACCATTTTTATGTTGTTCAAATAATATCCCTTTTGCAAAAATTTTCCTTACCATCTCAGGCAGAAGCCATTAGTTATTCCACCATAAGATCCAGTTTACAAGTCTGTTAAACATTTGATAATTAATATTATAATCTGATTTTTTGTTATCATGTCTACATCTACTACTAACTTAGAACACTTAAGAGCCTGTGGTACAGTCACATGGGTTTGTTTCCTACTGCAGGTCGGTACTGGCCTGAGCTAAGTCAGGGGCATGGTCATGAAACCTGCCACAGTTAGAGCCTGGAAAAGAGAATGAACACCTTTATCAAAGACAAATAGAGAGACCTGGCCAAGAGATATGTGCTTCATTTGTTTCAACAGACTTGATTCTCAATAGACTAATGCCTTTTCCCTAAAGAAGCAAAAGATAGTTTAAATGAAGAATCCCCCAAGGAAAGCACTGCTCATCACGTTACCATTCCCCTACGGAGACTTGACACCTGCCCTTCTTGCCTAGAATTTATTTCTTGATCTTGCCTATTAAGCATAATGAAAAATCTTCCAGATGCAAATAAGTTGTGGTTCAGTATTCACATCCTTGTCCCCAAAGTCAGGCATCCCAGGTTAGGTTTTTCTTTCCCCAACTTGCATAAAGATGCATTCAAATAGACAGAAGCCCTTGTGCATTCTTTTTAACCTGCCCATACCTAATGCATCAGGATCTCGTTACGTTTCCTTTGATTCCATCGCTCCCCATGCTAGTATCAGCAGCACAGAATTGCCAAAGCACTAAGCAGCCCAATTTTTCTTTAATTTCTCAGAAAATTGACAGTTTTATGAACTGTCTCTTTACCTATGCCCCATAAACATGTCAGGCTGTGGAAAACCATTCTAATTGAATCCCAGGGGGACCACAATGGAAGATTATAGCCTCTTGGCAGGTTATTAAAAAACAGTTGTTCGTATATACACAAGTATGTGTACTAGAGCCCAACATTTGACAGAACAGTCAAGAAATTAACCCCACTGGCAGCTTCAGCTGAAGATGACTGAATAAAAATGAACAAAGTGAGTGAGGGAATAAGACTGCTCCATTCCAGCTTTGATTTTTAAAGCCTTTGTGAGTTCCTACAGATTACCAGCTAGTTCAAAAGGTTCTGAGGTCCTCACCTTCCTCAATGGATATTTTATATCTGCTGGAGAAAATGTATACAACTGCTGTCTTTCCATTGAGTAATTTCAGATACCAGGATTCCCCTGGAATACTATAATTGTACTGGTGGAAAAACAAATGAAAAAAGAAGAGTTTTTCTTCTCACACACTTGGAATAGAAACATCTGGTATATGGGAAGTCAAATTTAAGAAAAAATAATAATTCCTGTTCATGAAAATATTTTCCTACATTTGCATTCTTGCCAAATGAACTCTGCATTCTAACTGGATCAGTAAATATTTCAACCTAATTGAAGACAGTCATTTCTCAGATGGTTAAGTCAAAATCTGGTGTCAAGAAGGATAGTCTGTGAAGTTCTCTGTGGAATATATGATTCATAGAAATGAGTATAACATTTAATTAATGAGTTAAATAGGGAATTGTCATATGAGAATAATGATTCTGGTTGATATTATAGGTATTAAGAATCATTAAAGTATGATCCTGAAAATATACCTTCCCTCTTCCCAGTGAAAAGCAGACTAGTGGTAAGACATCACGCTGCTGAGCTGAGTGTTTATATTATCTTGAATAAGTATAGCTCTCTCTTTTTTCTTCCATGGCCAAAGAGCGTACCAAAGGTTCTGTGCTCAGTTGCTCAGTCATGTCCCACTCTTTGCAACCCCTTGACTGTAGCCTGCCAGGCTCCTCTGTCCATGAAATTTTCCAGGCAAAAATACTGGAGTAGGCTACCCTTTCCTACTCCAGGGGCTCTTCCCAACCCAGGGATGGAAACTGCATCTCTTGTCTCCTGCATTGGCAGGCAGATTCTTTACCTCCGCCCCACCTAGGAAGCCCGCCAAAGTTTCTAGCAACTATTTAAAAAATCATTGCCATGATCTGGAGGGAGAGTGAATAAGAAAGCATGGTCACCCCGTGCAAATCCCCCACTGCAAAATCAGTCCAAAGTGCTTCTCCCCAAAATAAGGAGCAACTGGTGATATCTTTACAAATGAAAAGCTTGCTGTATTTCCCCTGGAATCTGAACTAGTTGCCAGTCAATTCTACTCAAATAAACTGCATCTATTCATAAATCAGATCCTATGGCATAACAAATACCATGGGCTCTTAGATCCAAATGAGAAAATAGTGACTGACACTTGGAAAATTAAATCGGTTTGGACTCTGTCTTTCTGTTTGCTCTCTTCCTTAAAAAAAAAAAAAAAATTTGTCTCTTTCCAAATTTATTTCCTCTTGCTTTCATCTTTATACCCCCATTGTTTTCCAGAATCTTTTCCCGCTGCCTATAAATATGTTCAACTCTCCTATAACCTCGTAAAAAGTATCTTCTTGATCCTACTTCAGTCTGAAGCTACTCTCCCTTCCCTTCACTAAAAACCTCTTGCAGAAGTACTCAGCTCTGCTAATTTCAGCTTGTCTCCTCATCTTATTTATTGCAGACTTCCTCTCCACCACTTCCAGAACTGTGCTAAACAGCCACAAGCTCCTATTGAGAAGTGGCACTTAAAGACAACTAAAGAATTTCCGGTCATGTCACCTGGCCACGAAGTGTCTCAGCCAGCAGCTCAGATGGTAAAGAACCTGCCCACAGTGTGGGAGACTGGGTTCAATCCCTGGGTCAGGAAGTTCCCCTGGAAGAGGAAATGGAAACTGTATTCTTGCCTGGAGAATTCCATGGACAGAGGAGCCTGGAGGGAGCCTTGGCTCCCACAGTTGATGGGGTCACAAAGAGTCAGACACAACTGAGCGACTAACACTTTCAGATATTTATTCTATCATCCACTCCTTGCTGTAGGACTCTTGCCCAGGTTCACCTTGTCTCTAGCTCTTGACCACCTGTTGACATCTTGAATCTAGCCTTTGGCTGTTGTTCATGCCTAGTTCCTGGCTCTCCTAAAACAAACCCTCTCAGATGCATCTGGGAGGTCCTGCTTGGCTACACGGATTTCCAGATTTCAATCTCTGAACTCTTAACCCAAGGAATATCCAATGCTAGTCATCCCCATATTTGAGGTATTCCACTTACACTGTGTACCCTTCATTGGTCCGTAAGTGTGTGTGTGTGCGCGCTCAGCCGCTTCAGTCATTTCCATCTCTTTGTGACTCTGTGGACTGTAGCCCACCAGGCTCCTTGTCATTGGATTTTCCAGGTAGGTTGCCATTTCCTGCCCCAGGGGATCTTCCCGACCCAGGAATCAAACCTGTTGTCTCCTGCACTAGCAAGCAGATTCTTTACCGCTGAGCCACCTGAGTACACAATTGCAAAGTAAATTCCTTTTCCCAACTCCTCTTCTACTTAACCTTTCAGTTGAGAACTGTCTCATCCTTGAGAACGCCTCATTCCTTAGTCTGCATGCAACCGATCTTCATTTGCCCTAGCTCTATACAGGCTCTTTCTTAAATCCCTTCAACAAATCCTTAGAGTCTTCTTTTTCCTGAAATGATAAGGACTATGGAAGATCTTCTAATAAGCCATCTTTTTCTCTCTGTGCACAATCTCTTAAATTTATATCCCTGCCTATGGATTTATTGCAATCTTGATATCAAAGGCTGCCAAATCTCTCTTTCCCTCCTTGTGTGTGTACTCATGTCGTCATTTCCAACTCTTTGCAACTCCATGGACTGTAGCCCACCAGGCTCCTCTGTCCATGGGACTTCCCAGGCAAGAATATTGGAGTGGGTTGCCATTTGCTACCCAGAGTATCTTCTCAACCCAGGGATAGAACCCTCATCCCTTGTGTCTCCTGCATTAGCAGGCAGATTTCTTTACCACTGAGCTACCTAGGAATCCCTCCTTAGTTTTAGACATAATACACCTGTTGAAAGTCTGTATTCCCAGACTCCAAAGTTCATTAATATTTTTGACTACTCTTTTTGCTAAGCTCCTGCCCTCAGTCAGTAGTTGAGTATCATGGATTTTAGTTCTGAAACATCCCTAACATCTACACAATATTGCACAATTCTATTGCAATTTTTGTCAGCTTTCATCACATTTATTGTAATAGCCCTGTAATTAATTTCTTTGCAGTTTCTTCTCATCTAACAAACCATCTTTAAATCTGCCTTCTTAAAATTCAATTGCAATCAAGTTATCCATCTGTTTAAAAATGTTAGAGGATAATGGTAAGGCAATCCATCACTGCCTATAGCTTTTAGAACCAGTTCCCCACAGTCATGCTATCTTCTATACTCATCTAACAAACCATCTTTAAATCTGCCTTCTTAAAATTCAATTGCAATCAAGTTATCCATCTGTTTAAAAATGTTAGAGGATAATGGTAAGGCAATCCATCACAGCCTAAGCTTTTAGAACCAGTTCCCCACAGTCATGCTATCTTCTATCTATCCACTTTTCACTCCCTTGGGTAGACCTATAGAGGCATTTTCTGATCTCAACACCTCCCTCAGCAAGTATAAATGCCTTTGCTCATGTCTCTTCATCTACCCTCCAAAACTTTCCTCCACTATCTCAGATTCTTGCTTCAGTGGTGCCCATTATGATCTCCACATATTTAAGATAAGTCTGGACACTTTTAGGAAAGCAAGGAAGACTTGAAAGACCAAGTCACATTCTAAGATATGGAAGCAACGGGAAGGGTCCCTACAAGTCAAAGATGGGGCTCTAGAGGGCCAGAAAGGATAATATCTGAAATAGAATGCAACACATCATATATATGAAAATTCATAAGTTTATAAGAACACTCTTAAATTTCTTAAGAAACCGTTGCCATCTTTTAAGGTCCATTTCCAATGTAAACTGTCCATATATCACTTTTTTTCCCCTCAAATGACTTGGTTAACTTCTTCCTTTGAATCCCTATAGCATATCAGTTTTGCTACTGGTATTCTATTTTATCTTCATATATATGCTTCTAATAATATGGAAGTCATATGATTCATGAAATTGCTTTTAGAGATCAAGATTTCATTTCAAATGTATGTAAATGTTCTGTGTGGTAAATGACCATTCTTCAACACCAAGAATTCTAGTAAGAACTAACACTTTAGAAGACAAAAAATTTTATGTATTCTATTTTTGCTTATTTTCATCATTTTTAAAGTTAATTTTATTTCATTTATTATGTGTTACTATTTTACCTGTTACCTCATGTGGTTCAGCAAGTAAAGTTACTGCACACAGAAGAGAATCACATATTAGTAGCCCGTTAGTGTCCAACCATCAGTTTCTTTTGCTGCCCACTGTTAATTATATGTCAGAACCACTATTTGATAATTAGAAATAATATATGAGTAACCAAAAAAAAATAATAATTCTAAATATTTCAACAAACTAAGATTCTTAGTGTAGAGAAAATTAAGTGAGAACTGAAGAGCCTCTTGACGAAAGTGAAAGAAGAGAGTGAAAAGCTGGCTTAAAACTCAACATTCAAAAAACTAAAGATCATGGCATCCAGTCCCATCATTTCCTGGCAAATAGATGGGGAAACAGTGGAAACAGTGAGAGACTTTATTTTGGGGAGCTCCAAAATCACTGCAGATGGTGACTGCAGCTATGAAATTAAGACACTTGCTCCTTGAAAGAAAAGCTATGACCAACCTAGACAGCATATTGAAAAGCAGAGACATTACTTTGCCAACAAAGGTCTGTCAAGTCAAAGCTATCGTTTTTCCAGTAGTCATGTACGGATGTGGGAGCTATACCATAAAGAAGACTGAGCATTGAAGAATTGATGCTTTTGAACTGTGGTGTTGGAGAAGACTCGAGAGAGTCCCTTGGACTGCGAGATCAAACCAGTCAATCCTAAAGGAAATCAGTCTTGAATATTCATTGGAAGGACTGATGCTGAAGCTGAAGCTCCAATACCTTGGCCACTTGTGAAGAACTGACTCATTGGAAAAGACCCTGCTACTGGGAAGGATTGAAGGTGGGAGGAGAAGGGGATGACAAAGGATGAGATGGCTGGACGGCATCACTGACTGAATGGACATGAGTTTGAGCAAGCTCCAGGAGTTGGTGATGGACAGGGAGACCTGGTGTGCTGCAGTTCATGGGGTTGCAAAGAGTCGGACATAACTGAGTGACTGAACTGAACTGAAGATTCTTATGTCTGGCTTATTACTGGAAAAATAACGAATGAAGTATTATCTGGTTTGTTATATTCTTTCCATTACTGTCCCTATAAAAATTGCAAAACACTTCCAGCGCTTTGGTTTCCCTTGATTCTACTTTTCCAAACAAAATAAAAATTCCTATTCCTGAGACCTCTTATGGATGACTGACTTTGTTATATCATTATCAGAGTTACTTTAAGAAAGTAAAGAAATACATTGGAAAATCTCAAATAACAGAGCAATACAGGCCAAAACTATAGTAGTAAAGTGAATGGGAATTTAAAGTAAATGATTGGATAGTTCATGGTTCAAAAGACACTTCAATCTCATTAATAGGAATGATCTGGATCAGCACGGTCCGTGAAACAGTCTGTGGTAAAGAAAATGTTCTCTAAATCTGCGTTGTCCAACACAGCACATACGAGATACATGGGGCTACTGCCACCTGATACATGCTTAAAATGGCTAAAGAACATAACTTTCACTTTATTTAAATTTAATTAATTAAATTCAATTGTCCCTTATGACTACTGGCTACAAAACTGGACAGTACAAATCTAAACAATTGCTTCCATCCTTTACCCCCAATTATGAGTTAGTATTAACATTTTTAAAAACAAATGTACATAAGTCAAGAGTACAAATAGACCATTCACAACTGAAAAGGTAACTACTAATAATAACTATCGACCATGTATATGCTGTAAATGAGGCTTCCCAGGTGGTGCAGGGGTAAAGAATCTCCCTGCCAATTTAGGAGACCCCCGTTTGATCCTTGGGTTGGGAAGACCCCCTGGAGAAGAGAACGGCTCCTCACTCCAGTATTCAGGCCTGGAGAACTCCATGGACTATATAGTCCATGGGGTTGCAAAGAGTTGGACACGATTGAGTGACTTTCACTTGTTGTTTACTTTGTGACTCACAAAATTATGATAATTACGTTGTAGAAAAAGAGACAAAGTGCTTTTCCTCTACTTGTCAAATTATGACCACAGACATGAAATTCAAGAAGAGTAAGTTACTCAAGTTGAAACTGTCACTGATGAATGCCACACTTTTTCAAGTGCAGCCAACTGAAGATTTTTTTAAATGCAGACACCCAGGTCCCCCTCTAGAATGGCTGGGTCAGCATCTGCTTTGTAAACAAGATTCCAGGTGATTTTTTTATGCACATTAAAGTTTACGAAACACAGATACAACAGGCTGCAGGTAACGAACACTTGATGCTTCTTTGAAATCTGTCTTCCAGGGTGTAATAACTCATCAATTAGTGAAGTCAATCCCCTGCATTATGAGGACCTATTTCCATGGAGGCTATCTTTCTAAATGAGGGTGAATCCTGCCATCACTCTTGGGGACTTTATAATCTTGACTTTGTCCAAATGTTTCCTCCAGTCCACGTCAGCACCTCACTCCAGTGGTTTCACCTGAGACCTGGGATTAACAAACAGGAGCTATTAAACTCTTCACCAGCATTAGACATCCATCCTCTTTCATCCTGTCAAGAATTGCCATAGAATTCTTCCTAAAACGATGTGATATTTTATCATGATTGCTCCCTGTTCAACTATTCACTATGACCTGCTTTCCAGTAGCTACCAGATCGTTGGGTAATTTTTGGTTCGTTTAACTATTCCCTCCTCCCATCTCCTGATGCTTACCCACCAGGCAATATCTTATCACCTCTTGAACAGAAATATTTAGCCCAGTTCCTGTCTCAAAGCAGTCACTCAGTAAATGTTTGAAGAATGGTGTCCATACATGCTAAGTCACTTCACTTGTATCCCACCCTTTACAACCCAATGGACTGTAGCCCACCAGGCTCCTCTGTCCATGGGATTCTCTAGGAAAGAATACTGAAGTGGGTTGCCATACCCTCCTCCAGGGGATCTTCTTGACCCAGGGATCAAACCCACATTTGAAGAATGGGCACAGTCATAAAACTTTTCCCACTTTAAAGAATTTTTGCACTCAGCCATTTGCACTAAATACAATTACCCTCATTTTGCAAATAAGGAAGTGGCTGCCCACGACTTACCAAAGATTAAAAATGGAATGTGTAGCAAAGAGTAGAAAAAACTCAGGTTTCCCCCATGTATAAATCATGATTTTTCCTTTAAGTAGATTTTCTTGCCAGTTTACCACTCGGCCCGTATCTCAAGAGCTGGCAAGGTCAGTCCTCTTCCTGCCTAGCCGTTGATAAGACTGTACTTTCTCTGCCGTTATCAGGTAAAGCTGCTCATTGGCCTACTTACACTGTGTTTCTTCCCTCCTTCGTAGCTTATGTTCACGAGTGTTAGCTTAAGGAACACCTTCTTCTTAAGCAAATCCAACTCATCACGAATCCCATCTCTAGAATTCTATTGCAATGTTGCTCAATACCACACAACTTCAGTATGTGTAGCTCTCACTTGGTATGTCTCCAATATGCACCAATTACCATGATTGTGGTTTAGTTAAATAGCACCAATTTTCCCAACAACACAGTTCTAATTTTAGCTACCATGACATGTTAACTGTGAATAGCTGCACAGAGTAAAGTTTTTGCTGCTCACTCTAGTTCATGGATCAGTATGTAAATAACAGATACGCATCATGACCAGCGGCAAACCCCTGGAAAAGAGCATGGCAACCCACTCAAGTATTCTTGCCTAGCAAATCCCCAGGAACAAAGGAGTCTGGCAGGCTACAGTCCACAGGTCCTCAAAGAGTGGGACGACAAAGAGGCTAAGCATACACACACAGTTGATTCATGTAGTACAGCAGCAACTAACACAGCATTGTAAAGCAATTATCCTCCAGTTAAAAATATAAAAGGAAATAAATTTTAAAAAGATAAAATAGCTGATTCTGGGGAAATTGACACTGTTTTTCAAGGGATTCTAGACATATACAGCCAGAGGAACTTAGCGAAAATGAACTTATTGGGATGAACGAAGAAAAGAATTGTTATGAAAAGAGTGAAAATAAAAAAGACTGCACTGATGGCTTATAATTTTTAAAACACAAAGGATAAAATACAAGAAGCTGATCCAAACTTATAAAACAATTGGAAAATTTGCCAGGGCAGAGAAGAGATGGGTCCTTATTCCGTAGCAGTATGCCAAGAGAACAAGCAAGCATTACCTAAACCCATCTTGATATTTGTTTTGTAAAGAAATAAAACACTAATTCACAATACTTTTAATGTTTTCAATTACACTGCACTGTTACCCTTTCTAATTTATTTCCCTATACAGCACAAGAGTTCTTAATGTTTTAACATGTTTTAATGCTATGGAACAGTATTCACTTTTTCCAAGGTGCTCAATTTCATTAATCATAAGGGAAATGCAAGTAAAACCACAAAGAAAAATCACCTCATCCATGTTAGAATGTCCATGATCAAAAAGAGAAAAGAAAGTAATTATTAGCAAGGATGTCAGAAAAAGGGAACTCTTGTACACACCTGATGGGGCTGTAAATTGTTACAGCCATCATGGAAAGTCATACAGAGGTTCCTCAAAAAATTAAAAGCAGAACTACCATATATGATCCAGTGATCCCACTTCTGGGTCTTTATTCAAAGGAAATGTTTGCCAGGGCTGGAGGAAAAGGGAAATGAGGTTAGGGTCAGAGTATACAAAGCTCAGCTCATGCAAGGTAAGTTCTGAAGCCAAGCGTGGTGGCTACAGTCATCAGTACTGTATTGTATATATGACATTTTGCTAGGAGAGTAGGTCTCACATGTTCTCACCTCTCCAAAAGGTAACAGTGTAAGCTAATGGATATGTTAACTACCTTGATTGTGATCATTCTACTGTTACACTCATATCGAATCATCAAGATGTACACCATACAGACGTATAATTTCTATCTGTCAATTATACTCCAGCACCGAAGAATTGATGCTTTTGAACTGTGGTGTTGGAGAAGACTCTTGAGAGTCCCTTGGACTGCAAGGAGGTCCAACCAGTCCATCCTAAAGGAGATCAGTTCTGGGTGTTCATTGGAAGGACTGATGCTGAAACTGAAACTCCAGTACTTTGGCCACCTCATGCAAAGAGTTGACTCATTGGAAAAGACCCTGATGCTGGGAAAGACTGAGGGCAGGAGGAGAAGGGGACGACAGAGGATGAGATGGCTGGATGGCATCACCGACTCGATGGACATGGGTTTGAGTGAACTCTGGGAGTTGGTGATGGACAGGGAGGCCTGGCGTGCTGTGATTCATGGGCTTGCAAAGAGTCGGACACGATTGAGTGACTGAGCTGAGCTGAGCTGAAAGCTAAAAAAATTAGAGAGAGAGAGAAAAAAAAAACAAGAGATCTCTGCATATTCATTGGAAGGATTGATGCTGAAGCTTCAATACTTTGGCCACTGATGTGAAGAGCTGACTCATTGAAAAAGACCCTGATGGGGTCTCCCCTCACTGGAAAGATTGAGGACAGGAGGAGAAGGTAACAGAGGACAAGATGGTTAGGTAGCATCACTGACTCAATGGACATGAATCTGAGCAAACTCCAGGAGATAGTGAAGAACAGGGAAGCCTGCAGTGCTTCAGTCCACGGGATCTCAAAGAGCCGGACACAGTTGAGTGACTGAACAACAATTCCAATGAAGCTGAATAAAAAAAAAAAAAGGCAAGAGATCTCTGCACAATTTCAACTTCCACAGCCATTTTATGTTTCCATGCTGCCAGGGGAAGTAGGAAATGCCTCCACTGGATTTTTGACGCATGTTTGTGCTATCTCCTTCTCAACAAGACTATGAACTACCTGAGAATGGCACCCTGGAATAATCTTTTTAAATTGAGGTAAAATTCACATAACATGTTTAGGAAGTTCCCTCCTGCTCCTCATTTGTCTTTATCATGAAAGAGTGTTGGATTTTGTCAGATGCTTCTCTGCCTCCACTGAGATAATCACAGGATTTTTTCCCCTTAATTCTATCTACAGTGTATTACTTTGATAGATGTCTGTATGTTGAACCACCCATGTATTCCCGGGATAAATCCTACTCTATCCTGTGGTATAATCCTTTTAATATGCTGTTGAAATTGGCTTGCTAGTATTTTGTTGAGGATTTTTGCGTTTCTATTGATAAAGAATGTATGTCTCTAGTTTTCTCCTGATTTCTTTGTCTGACTTTAGTATCATGGTAATGCTGGCCTCATAGAATGAGTTAAGAAGTGATTTCACCTTTTCTGTTCTTTTGGAAGTGTTTGAAAAGAATTAGTGCTAATTCTTTAAACATTTGGTAGAATTAAAAAATGGTATCATATTTTTCAGTTTGTGTGTATACGTATATGTGTGCCCTCTCTGTGTTTAGAAGGGTATTTTTATGTAGAAAAAGAGATATTTACTGTGTAGATAAATTTCAAGCCCAGAAAGAAAAATCACTTTTGAAAAAGTAACTCCACTTGAATATACAGAACTTTCTATAAATGTGTTCATTGCATGACTATCTTCTTCAAATGTCATCCCAGCCAAGACATTAAATAAATTTTCAAAAAGCTAGCAGACAGGAAGGATTCAAGCACATATTTTGGATAGAAAAATAAAAAGAGGCACAAGCTCCACTAAGTAACTTGGAAAAAAAAAAAAACAAACCTCGGCGGAGGTAATACACTCACTCACCATCCAAGGAGAAACTATGCAAAAATCCATAAATGGATTAACGAGCAGAACTGTGGCTGAAGAAAACCAGATTAGCTCTGCCAAAGATGATAGCCGTAAAATGCACCAAGAAAATATCCAACAATAGAAAAGAGAAATTATCTGCTGGTAAAAATTCATGATTCTGAAAGTAGACACCACCGGCCTAATTTAATAATTGCAGGATCCCTGATGGAAGGAAGAGGCAGGATATGGTTGAATCTTTTTCAAAATTTAATTAAAACCAAAATGGCACTTATTCCTTTGCTCCTCCATGATTCGAGCAGCTTCACAGAATACCAACAGACAAGCTGGGATCAGAGGCAATGACTCACCACGTTTTCAGCAGAGGATTTTAAGAATCAAATAAACAGGGTTTAGAATTACAAGGACGAGTTCCACATGCAGCTTCCAGATCTGTGCCTGTCTTCGCTGCATGCTTCTGCGGCACTCTGCACATCCCCTGTGCCTGCCTAGATGGCTGGCCGTCTGCCTGCCCCACGATGAGCCCTGGGCAAAGCCGCGCTCACCCGGGCCCCTACTCCTCCCTGGGAAAATGCGCTTCCACTGTCCCATGCCCAGGAGGAAACTTACAAGCTCTCTCCCAGACTTCAAGGGAAGCCGAGATTCTAACAAGTAATTTTGGTCTGCTTGATATTTGGTGAGATACGAATCCCACTGTTAGATGTTTCTCTTTTTTACTACCTGCTGGAAGAAAAGAGGACCGCATGCTAATTGCAAAATCCCCTTTGGAAAATCTTTCGGAGTACATGTCGCTCTTACCATTTGTCCTTAGCAGGCATCAGTCAAGATGTGTTACATTCACTGGATTTGGCAGAAAACAATCTGGAAACTAATTTCTGTCTTGAAAGGCATTTCATACAACCCAAAAGATGGGAGATAGGAGAAAAGTGGCCAGCAAAAATGGTCATTACCAGGAAAGCAAGGGCCTGTCTAGATCTGGTTCAGTTTCTGCAAGCTACAGAAACAAGCAATCATGGCTTATTTGTTGTTGTGGATTTCCGGGGCCTATATCTCATATGTTTCAGCCTTTGGTTAAGGAAGTCAAGTTTATCAGGAGGTGATTCACCAGAAAGAGTGCTGGGCTAGACACAGTAAATGATTATTGCTGCGAAGTCTCTGAAAAGTACTGAACAGAGGCTTCAGGTTCAGCTCCAGGAAATTAAAGGTGGGAATAAAAGTCACTTTTCTTAAAATCCTCATTGGATTTTTGTACGTTTCTACTTTGAGCAGTAGAATTTTTAAAGAAATAAAAACAAAAAGCATTGTATGTGCAAATTTTGAATTGAAATAGAGTCATCCAAGAATTCTCCAGGCCAGAATACTTGAGTGGGTAGCCGTTCCCTTCTCCAGGGGATCTTCCCTACCCAGGAACGGAACTGGGGTCTCCTGCATTGCAGGTGGATTCTTTAACAGCTGAGCTACCAGGGAAGGCCTTGTTTGTTGTTGTTTAGCTACTAAGTCATGTCCGACTCTTTTGCAACTCCGTGAACTGTAGCCCAACAGGCTCCTCTGTCCATGGAATTTTCCAGGCAAGAATACTGGAGTGAGTTGCCATTTCCTTCTCTGGGGGACCTCCCTGACCCAGAGATTGAACCTGCAGCTCCTGTGTCTCCTGCATTGGCAGGCGGATTCTTTACCACTGAGCCACCAGAGAAGATCCTCTAGAGTCACCCAAATTTTTTTTATAAATGAGGTGGATGAAACTGGAGCCGATTATACAGAGTGAAGTAAGCCAGAAAGAAAAACACCAATACAGTATCAGTTCAATACACACTTCACAAGACAGGTATTAGAGCCCGTTAGGTGTGTCGTGTACCTGAAAAATGTAAAAGAAACTTTCAAAAAGTGTTTAAACATGTGTCTGGGAAGAAAAAAAAAATGGAGCGTGCTAAGAAAAGGCATGTTTGGGAAATCTGGCCTTCACAGAAGACAGTCTAGAAGCCACTGCCAAGGGCAGTCAGTGGTAGAAAAGACCTGCCTCTTGTTACCCGCAGAACAGAACTAGACAATGAGTAAACATTTCAAGGAGACGGGGTTGAGATCAGTATGACCAGGGAATTTCTAATAAATGAAGCTATTCAACAGTGGATTTAACAGACTTCCATGGTGGTGAGCTTGCTGGCCACTGCAATTATACAAGACTGAATTCCCTCTGATGGGATATGACAAGGAACCCTGCCTTAATAAGAAACAGACTGGACAACCTATAGGATCTGTCTCAAATCCTTTATTTGTGATTTTAAACAAGACTTTTGCAGCTATTTGCTGGAAATGAAAACTCTTTATAGCCATTCCTCTTCCCCTCCCCATAATATTATGTATGCGAAATCATCTACAATCATTGGTATCATCCTCAGAACAATTTTTATTCATTTTTCCTTTTGTAAATCACATAATCACACCATAGAAACTTGGAAATGGGGAGAAAAGAATATCAGCTATAGTCCTAACCAAAAAAAGTGACCGTTTGTGGGTTTTCTTCCAATTTTTTAGTTATGTGCATTTTTTGAAATGAAAATAGTTAATTTCTTCTGATTGTAAGATGTCACACACAGTATGTTCAGTGGATATGGGAAGATATAAAAAAAGAAAGTAAAAGACTATCTAAAATGTGAAACATCTTGGAACACATCTTTTGTGATATTTCTTTATGCATAAATATGCATATATTGTGTATTTAACATTTTGCATAAATGGGATACTACTATAAATGGGGGATTTGTAACCCTTTATGTCAGGGTTAGAGTGCTCATCTTATGCAAGTGACAATATAAATATCTTCTAAGTAACCACATAACATTCTTTATATGGCTGTTTCATAATTTAATTAATATCCTATTAATGAATATTTTGAATATTCATATCAGACAAAATAAACTTTAAAACAAAGGTTATATCAAAAGACAAAGAGCATTCTATAATGATAAAGGAATCAATAAAGGAAGAGGGTATTACACTCAGTAACATACATGTGCCCAAGACTGGAGCACCTAAGTATAAGAAGCAAACACTAACAGACATAAAGGGAGAACTGATGATAGCACAATAGTAATAAGGAACTTTAACACCCAACTTAAATCAATGGACAAATCATGCAGATGGAAAATCATTAAGGCAAAAGTGGTTTTAAATGACATAATAGACTAGTTGGCTTTATAGACATCTACAGGGCATTCCATCCAAAATCAGCAGAATACACATTCTTTCCAGTGCACATGGAACATTCTCCAGGATAGATCATGTGCTAGGTCACAAAATACATCTCAGCAAATTTAAGAGGATTGAAATTATATCAAGCATTTTTCTCAACCACAATGTTATGAAAATATAGATTAAAGACAGAAGAAAAGATGTGAAAAGTACAAACACTTGGAGACTAAACAACACTACTAAAAATCTAATGGGTCAACAACAACAACAATCAGGAAACACCTCAGAATTGGTTAAAAAAAATCTATAAAATGCAGCAAAAGCAGTTCTGAGAGGGAAGTTTATAGTTATACAGATCTTCCTCAAGAAACAAAAAAAAATTACAAACAGCCTAACCTACCATATAAAGGAATAGAAAAAGAAGAATAAATAAAGCCCAAGTCAGCAGAAGAAAGGAAATAATAAATATCAGAGAGGAAATAAATAAGAAACCAAAAGTATTAGAAAAGACCAAGGAAACCAAGAGCTCATTGATGAAACTGATAAACCTTTAGCTAGGCTCACTAAGAAAAAAAGAAAGATTTTAACTAAACAAAATAAGAAATGAAGGAGGAAAACTAACAACCAATAACACAGAGACACAAAAAGTCTTGAGAGAATACTATGAACAGTTAAATGCCAACAAACTGGACGACCTTAGAATAAAAGGACAAATATCTAGAAACACACAACCTGCCAAGACTGAATCAAAAAGAAACAGACAACTTGAACAGTTCAATCACTAGTAGTGAAATTGAATTCATAATTTAAAAAGTTCCTAGAAAACAAAATTTCAGGAACAGACAGCTTCATAGAAAAATTTTACCAAACATATTAAAAAGAGCTAATATCTATACTTCTCAAACTATTCAAAAGAAATGCTGAAGAGGACAGAACACTCCCAAATTCATTCTACAAAGCCATCATTACCCTGATACAGAAATTAGACAAAGACACCACATGCAAAAATTACAAGTCAATGTCTTTGATAAATACTCATGCAAAAATCCTCAACAAAGTATTAACAAAACAAATCCAACTACATATAAAAAGGATCATGTACCATGACCAGGTTGGATTTATTCCAGTGATGCAAGAATGGTTCTATATTCACAAATGAATTGATGTGACACATCACATTAACAAATATAAGGATAAAAATCACATGATTGTTTCAACAGATGCAGAAAAAGCACTGGACAAGATTTAACATCCACTCATGGCGAAAATTGTCATCAAAGTAGGAATAGAGGGAACAGAGCATAATAAAGGATGTTACAAAAAACCTACAGCTAACGTCATATTCAAAGGTGAAAAGCTGAAAGCCTTTTCTCTAAATTTAGAAACAAGATAAGGATGCCCACTCTCACTACTTCTCTTTAACATAGAAGTCTGACGACAGCAATCAGGCAAAAAAAAAGAAATGAAAAGCATCCAAAGTGGAAGGGAAGAAGTAAAACTGTCAGTATTTGCAGAGGACATGATACTATGTATAGAAAACCCTAAAGTTCTCACCCAAAATTATTAGAACTAATAAATAAATTCAGCAAGGTTGATGGATACAAGATTAATACATAATACACATAAACGTGTTGTTTTTCTATATACCAATGCTGAACTATCAGAAAGAGAAAGCAAGAGAAAATCCCATTTAAAATCACATCAAAAAGAATAAAATGCCTTAATATAAACTTAACCTTGGAGGTGAAAGACCTTTACACTGAAAACTATAAAACACTGAAGATGATATAAAGAAACAGAAAGATATCTTATGCTTTTAGATTAAAAGAACTAATATTGATAAAGTGGCCATACTACCCAAAGCAATCTACAGATGTGATGTAGGGAAACCTGGCATGCTGCAGTCCATGGGGTCGCAAAGAATAGGACACAACTGAGCGACTGAACTGAACTGAACTGATTGGTCATAAAAAAGACTGAAATTCATCAGCCATTTGCAACCATGTGAATGAACCTCATGCTTATTGAATAAGAGAGTATTATGCTTAGTGAAATATGGCTAGTGAGTAATATGCTCAGAGAAAGACCAATACTGTATAATATCATGTATATGTGGAATCTAAAACAATTTAACAAATTAGTGCATATTTTTTAAAAAGAAAAGAAACAGGCTCACAGATATAGAAGACAAAGTAGTGGTTTCCAGACTGGAAAAGGAAGAAGAAGGGGTATATTAGGGGTATGGGATTAAGAGACACAAGCTACTATATTCAAAGAAGATAAGCAACAAGGATATATTGTATAGCACAGTTATTGCCATTATCTTGTAATAGCTTTTAATGGAGTATAATCTGTAGAAATAATGAGTCACTATGCTTTACACCTGGACTAATAAAACACTGTAAATCAACTATGTGAGTGTGCTCAGTTGCTTCAGTTGTGTCTAACTCTTTGTGGCCTATGGACTATGGCTCGCCAGACTCCTCTGTCCATGTTATTCTCCAGGGAAGACACTGGAGTGGGTTGCCTTTCCCTTCTCCAGGACATCTTCCTGACCGAAGGATCAAACCCCAGGCCTCCTGCATTGCAGGCAGCTTCTTTACCATCTGAGCCACCTGGCAAGCCCCATCAACTATGCTTCAATTTTAAAAAGAGAAAATGTCATAGAGCCGTACAATATAATATGCGGCTATAAAAAGTAATGAAGGAAGGTAGCATTGAAAAAGTAGATAAACATTGAAAACATTGTACTAAATGAAAGTGGACAGTCACAAAAATCACGTTATATCATTCCACTCACATAAAATGTTAAGGACAGAGAAATCTACAGAGACAAAGTAAATCAGTGGTTGCTGACAAATGCATGGAGAAATAGGAGCGTGATAGTTAAGGGGCACGGGGTTTTTTATGATAAAAACATTCTAAAATTGCGGTGATGGCTAGGGTTAGGGTTAGGATTAGGGGTAGGGTTATATACTAAAATCCATGAAATTATATGCCTTAAATTGGTCAACTGTAGTATGTGAGAAGGGAAAGGCTACCCACCCCAGTATTCTGGTCTAGAGAATTTCATGGACTGTATAATCCATGGGGCTGTAAAGAGTCACACATGACTGAGCAACTCTCACTTCACAGTGAATAAACTATATCCCAATAAAAACTGTTAAAATGTTTAATTAAAATAAACTTATACAATTCAGTTCAGTTCAGTCACTCAATCGTGTCCGACTCTTTGCGACCCTCATGAACCACAGCATGCCAGGCCTCCCTGTCCATCACCAGTCTCGCAGTCCGTCCAAACCCATATCCATTGAGTCGGTGATGCCATCCAGCCATCTCATCCTCTGTCGTCCCCTTATCCTCCTGCCCTCAATCCCACCCAGCATCAGGGTCTTTTCAATGAGTCAGCTCTTCACATCAGGTGGCCAAAGTATTGGAGTTTCAGCTTCAACATCAATCTTTCCAATGGACACTCAGGACTGATCTCCTTTAGGATGGACTGGTTGGATCTCCCTGTAGTCCAAGGGACTCTCAAGAGTCTTCTCCAACACCACAGTTCAAAAGCATCAACTCTTCAGTGCTCAGCTTTCTTCACAGTCCACTCTCACACCCATACATGACCACTGGAAAAACCATACCCTTGACTAGATGGACCTTTGTTGACAAAGTAATGTCTCTCCTTTTTAATATGCTGTCCAGGTTGGTCAAGGAGTAAGCATCTTTTAATCTCATGACTGTAATCACCATCTGCAGAGATTTTGGAGCCCAGAAAAATAAAGGCAGCCACTGTTTTCACTGTTTCCCCATCTATTTGCCATCAATTGATGGGACCGGATGCCATGATCTTCATTTTCTGAATGTTGAGCTTTAAGCCAACTTTTTCACTCTCCACTTTCACTTTCATCAAGAGGCTTTTTAGTTCCTCTTCACTTTCTGCCATAAGGGTGGTGTCATCTGCATATCTGAGGTTATCGATATTTCTCCTGGCAATCTTGATTCCAGTTTCTGCTTCTTCCAGCCCAGCGTTTCTCATGATATACTCTGCTTATACAATTACTAGTGAGCAAAGAGTCGGACATGACTGAGTGACTGAACTGAACTGAACTGAACTGAAAACTACTTTTAAAAATTTCTAAGACTCCTCCATGTGGGAGCAGTAAGTCTCAGTAAGTCTCTCAGTAAGTCTAGAAGAGTCAGCTTGCCCTCATAATTAGAATATATCTGCTTCTTCAGTTGAGTTTGAAATGAGTAGATAAGTCATATTAGAAAAGTGTACACACAAGAAGGGAGGAAGGAAGGAAGGAATAGATAAAAAAAAAAACAAAACACAGGACCTACTATATGGTATAGGCAACTATATTTAATATCTTGTAATAACCTACCATGGAAGAGAATGTAATAAAAGAATACATACATATGTACATACATACATACATAACTTAGTCACTTTGCTATATGGCTAAAACTAACACAACATTGTAAATCAACTATATTTCAATAAATTTTTCTTAAAAAGCTTCTTATATTCCTTCCCTAACAGCCCACCACAGTTGGGCCCATGGTTTCATTCAATAAATGATCCCTAAATCCACCTTATCATCAACTGCATGTTCAAAACCTCTTCCTACTCTGCCCAAGAGGGTGCTAAAAGGCCAGAGGTAGAGTCCAGGGTCAGAGACAGTTGCAGAAGGGTTAGGTAGGTCATTAAAACTTTGGGTAACAAAGTCAATCACAAATGCCTGGGAATTATGCACTTTTAAAAACCCTTTGCCTTTGCTTGACCCATCAACAGAGCCAAGGAAAGATTATCTCCACCTCACTCATCTGGCAAACTATGCTAAATGCTACTAGTTAGCAAGCCAGGAAAAGCACTGAAGAGAGGAGAGACCATTATAACACCAAGTGAACAAAATCCAGTCTTTTTCCTTGTGATGTTTGCAAGCTAGTGGTAGGAGGAGACAAACCCTCAACATTCAGACCACAATCAGCCTCAAAATAACACAATGGGCGCTCAAAAGAGGAACAAGAAAGGGTGACCTGGGGGCCCAGGTGACCTATGTCTTGACTGTGTTCATTTTTTAAATGATAGAAATTGAAAGCATTGTTTAGTATTAGCATATATCATCAAGTATATTTTTTTGAGCAAATCTTTGTTGACTAAATAATCGATCTTTCAGGAGCCTCTACATGTCTTGGTCTTGCTCTGGTGACTATCTGGTGACAAGTTCTAAGCTATCTATTCCCACATGGAGGGCTTGGTAAATATTTGCTTTTGAGATGAAGGTGACTTTGTCAAGCAGTGTCTATTCTACCAAGTGCACATAACTACCCAGCTCTTCCTCAAACTCCAATTTTGTGGATTGCACCTGCAGATCCTGAAAGGGGCCGACGGTGCTTCACCCTGCCTTCCCCTCCTGCCTACCCCAGATTTGGCCCAGACTGTGTCCCTAATTCATACATTTCTCTGGTCTCCCTGTTGTGGGCACCTGCTCCCAGTTTCCATCAGCCCTCTTAGGATAGAGAGGTGCTGCACTCTGCTCTGAATGCAAAGCAGCCCACATAGCCAGCATGAGCTGGCTACCCTTCCCCAGAGCACCAACCATCTTGAAGATATTTGCAATTTTACTCACAACTGGAGGATATAATCATCGCTTGCTGAGTAAGTCCACCAGCTGCCAGAGGATTCCAGAGACCATGTGCATGACACTTAGAGTGAAGACAAAATGAAATGGTTCTACTTTGCCCTCCCTCACACACAAATACACACGCTCACAACTGAGCCAAGGGCTCGTACTCTCAGACAGAACAAGCCCCACCGCCTCCCATGGGCCCCTGCCTCCCACCTCTTGATCTCTAAGGAGAGGTAGTTCAACGCGTGTTCAGGATACACTGATTTTGTGATGCAAATCAGGCCCAGGCAGATGGCAAGGTTAAGAATGAATTACTGTCAGCTATAAGAGGCTCAAGGGATAAAGGGAATCCCAGCCAAGAAGAGGGATGCAGACTTGCTCTCTACGCAATTAATCATCTGTCAGAGCACAAGGATGGCTGCTGGGAAGATCAGGTGAGTTTCTACAGCTTACAGCCTGCTTTCCAGCTGGGGCCCTGTGGTCAGAGGGGCTTGACTAAGACCTCCTCCTTGCCTGGAACTTGGGGAACAGGGAGAAAGCAGACTGGCATCTGCCAGGAGGGGCCATGGGGACTGCCCATCCAGAGCCAGGCGGCCTTGTCCTGGACACAGGTGCCCTGGCCTTGACTCTCCCCATGGTTTCTACCTGCAGATGCCAAGTGAACTCCAGCACCAACCACATTCTCCAGACTGTTCAACGGTGACAGTTGCCGCTATTGTGTTCTGTGCCTTGCCAACCTGCACACACAATCTTACTTAAACCTGCCTGCGGCCCTTTGAGGCTGGGTACCACACTTATCCCATCTCACAGATGCGGAAAATAAGGCTCAGAGAGACTCAGTGACTTGCCCAAGGTCACGCAGTTGTTGAGTGATAGACACAGGGTTTGAGCTCAGGCCTGTCTGATTTAAAAGCCACTGTTTGGAACCACGAGACTGCTACCTCTCCCCAGAACTGGAAGGAACCCTCTTGAGATAGTCTGTTTTGAACTGAGAACAAGAAAAAGTTTGTTCTCTGAACGCATTGTAGGTTGTCTCACTTCAGTGCAGATAACTGTAAAAATAACTGGGAGACACATTTACGGCTCCACTGCAGCGCAAGCAGCTACGTCCTTCCAACACATTCTGAGTTTGATTCCCCTACTCCCCTTCTCAACTCCTTGGCTTCCTACACCTTCCTAATCCTCTGTGTGTGCGTCTGCTTGTTTTTATTATGGTATGTGTTTTCTGAAGATCTTCTGGAGAATGAGATGAGAAGTAGAAACAGGGAAACAAGGTCAAGTGGATGCCCAGATAGATAGATGGGAGACTGATAGATGGTTGGACTGATAGATGAGTAGATGGATTCACACAGATATATAGATGAAGAGATAATCAGACAAATGAACAAGCAGATGGACAGATGGACAAGAAGATGGATAATTGGGTGGACAGATAAATAGACAGATGGACAGACAGGTAAACAGAGAGAACAGCCCCGACTCGTGCATGGATTGACTCTGACAGACACCCACATCAGCCACCTGGGCTTTCTGAGAATGACCGCGGACCACAAGGAATGCCTCTCCAAGGGCAGAGAGGCCTGGGAGGTCCTATGAAGGCCAGGAGTTTGGCACCTGTCACTGAGTTGGCCCTCCCCTACCTAGTCAGTAAGGAGGATACCTGGTCAGTAAGGAGGATGAGGAATGGCTTAATCCAGGGTTAATGTTCCATCCAGCTCCTTTGTCGGGCCTTGCTCTCCTGCCCTGGTTTTCGTCTCCTCCATTCTACTTACTCCCAAGGGGACACAGCGGCCAGCATGACCTTGTGTGTGCAGTCGTTCAGTCCTGTCTGACTCTGTGCCACCCCGTGGACTGCAGCCCACCAGGCTCCTCTGTTCACAGAATTTCCAGGCAAGAATATACTGGAACAGGTTGCCATTTCCTACTCCAGGGAATCTTCCTGACCCAGGGATCCAACCTGATTCTCCTGCATCTCTTGTGTTGGCAGTCAGATGCTTCACCACTGAGCCACTTGGGAAGCCCCACATGACCTAACCTGGTTTTCATCTTGTATGCGTGGTGTTTGCATTCCTTTCCCACTTGACACCGCCAGCTAGATTTCAGGTACCCTTACGGCAAGAAATGCGTCTCTTACCTCTGTTCAGCCAGCGCTTACCTAAATACACTTTAGTGCCAGGGTGGAAAATTACCTCATGGAACACATGATAGGCAAATACAAATCTCCAGCTTCTGTACTTGAGGAAGCTTCTTTAGCCTCTTCAAGCACAATCACAAGTACCTGCAGCACTCAATAGCATCCTCAAATAGCATCCACGGCATACAAAAATGTCCCAACACCCCCACGATGACTATTTACCGAGTATTTACTAGGCATATGGTATCATAACAATTATTAACAATAATAGAGCATTCAGGGCGATGTAAGCACTTTACACTGCATCAGTAATCGGGCATAGAGCTAGGTTCCCTTTGAACCTACATTTTCTGGTTGAGAAGACTTAAACGCTGGAAGAGGTTAAGTAACCATGTTAGGGGGGACCAGTGGAGTGAGCCCCGGTGACCTTGTGGAGTCGTTAGAGAGCTTTAGTGGGCATCTTCTGACCAGTCCTGACCACACAGCCCCCTTCCCTGGTCAGACAAGAGCTGCTGGAGTCTAGCACAGAAGCACAAGCTGGCAGTGGCTCGTGGGGACTCCTCCCAACCAGTTAATGACCTGTCACTCCCGCTCGGAGCCCAGGGCCAGCAAAGGGAGTTAAGGCTTGACTCACGGCAGACATTCAGTGCTTTTTGTGACTTTCCCCAAGTCACCTAACCTCTGTGAGCTTCAGGGTCCTCATCTGTCGGTGGGGATGGTAACACCAACTCGGGATCCTGAACGGGGCTGTCGTGAGAATCCAGTGAGCGCCGCTGCCTTGTCGAGGGGGCAAGGGGCTCTGCTGGGCTCTGCCAAAGCCCTTGGCAGCATTTCTGCATCAAGGCCCCTTGGAAAACATGATCTAATTGGATGATTCAAACGGGCTTCCCAAATGCATTCTAGATCATTGCTAGGAAATACCAAATGCTGTCTGAGAGTTCAACCAGCCCAGAGGTTACTCTCAAGGCTGGTGAGTAAACCACGGTTATATCACTTCAGGCTCCTGGCCATCTGGCTGCGGTGCTAGAAATGCTTCAGGCTTGTTCTATTCGGACTTGGTTTGACCACAATCATATTAAATATTAAATCATCGAGTGGCACTGGCACAGAAAAGCACTCTGTCAGGCGTTAGCTATTCTGTCTTTTGTTACAATCCATCACCATTTCCTAAGCATTTAGCATGCGCCAACTTCAAGGCTTAAAAATGAATTATATCTGGCCTAAAGGAACTTTGTCCCAGTTTCACTGGAAATTAAAACTCAGCCCTCAGACACTGTCATTGTGTTTCTTCATGATCTTGAGAAGCAAACGTCACCACGACAAATGCAGATCCTCTGCCTTTGGGGGAGACTGTAACTCTTCAGGGCTGGATCTCAGCACCCCGCCCACCCGTCCCGTTCATCACAACAGTAATTCTGGGCCTTGTCTCTTCTCCCAGGTCCTCAGTCTCCCCCCTCTGGCAGCTGATAACACTGCCTTCTCCCTCACCCAGGGCTGTGCTTTCTAACATGGGCCATCACCATGACCCAGGAATCTGACTCACTCAGTCTCACCATTAGAGGGACAAGCTGACATAAGCCCTCTCCTGGGAAGCAAAAGTTCCCAAATCACCTGTGGGGCAATCCCCCAAAAAGTTTCACCAGCTCAAGTCAGGAGGAGCCAATCAGACAAATCTAGAATGTGGAACATTCAAGGAGACAATTGGCTTGGACTCTACAAACGTATCAATGTCATTTTTTAAAAAGTGGAAGACTATTTTACACGAAAGAAAACGAAAGAGACATAACTGAATGTAATGTGTCCATAAACCTAGACTGGATTCTGGTCCTCCCCCTCCAGAAAATTGCTTTTAAAATTCTTGAGGAAAATTGAAATATGAATATCAGATGACATACTGGATGAGAGTTAGTTTTCCTGTTGGCATGATGTGCTGATGCAGAATGTCCTTACTCTGAGGAGATGCATTCAAGGTGAAGAGATACAGTGTCAACAAATTTCAAACCTCATTATTCATAGATTTTCAAATTTGCTTACTAGTTAAAATTTATTTATAACTTCAAAATCAATACTTTTCATGGTTACTTGCTTTCATGGTTACTTACAGTCATGCTCAGGGTGTTGAAAATTTGAATCATTCTGCATGCACATTCCCAACTGAGGTCAAGCAAGGTGGTACTCTGCCTTCTTATTTCATTATTTCAGAAATGAACACTTGTAAACAAGTGTCCCTTTCGTGGTCTATTGAGTGCATATTTTTCCCCATACCTTTTTGAAATTTTGCTTTTTAAAATGGTCCCAAGCACAGTGCTATTTCTCCTACGTGCAAGAAGACTGTGATGTCCCATACAGAGAAAATATACATGTGTTAGATAAGCTTGGTTCAGGCATAAGTCACAGTGCTGTTGGCTGTGGGTTCAATGTTAATAAAGTATGGTATCTTTAAACAGAAGCAAGGTTAATGAAAACGTGATCAGAAACTCACAGGAACCTAATTCTGTATTTTGCCCGGAAACAATGGTTTAGCATTTGCTGATTCAGTGTTCGCTTCAATTTTATAGCATACAACTACTGTGGTTAATGAGAATGGATTATATGTGTGTGCATATGTGTGTGTTATAGTCACATCTAGAGAGTGTGAACTAGTGTAGTAAAATGTTAACAACTGGTAAATCTAAATGAAAAGCATAATCTTTTATTTTTCTGCAGATTTAACTTTTTAAAAAACGTTGGAAAAGAACACACCACACAAACTGTGGCTTGTAGCATGTTCATGGTAAGATCAGCTTAGAGAATCCAACATCTCTTTAATGAAAGAACATGGATTGGAATGGAGTGGAGTAGAGCAGATTAGAAAAGAAAATATTATTCTTTCACGTGCATACTTGGTGAAACTTGTTTTTAGAGAAGCATGATGTGTGTTTGCTCTGTTGTAAAGTAAAATGGTTTCCTTATTATTAGTTATGGTTCAAAAACATTTGCAGCTCCTAAGTC
>SJXQ01005826.1:322650-384581 GCA_006408695.1 Aepyceros melampus
CCCCCCCCCCCCCCCGCCCCTTTCACCTTCCCTTCTCTTCAGTGCTCTGTGTCAGAGTCCAGACCCGCCTCTAGAGGGCGTCCTTCTCCTTCCCAGGCAGGCGCCCTGCGGGCTGGCGATGGCTCCTCCCGCTCCGCTCCCTCTCCATCCCTCATCCTCTGCTTCTCTGTCGCCCCACCTCTTCCCATGAAGAACCATGCTGTGGTCTCCCCCAGGATCACTCCCTAGGCCCTGATACTTTTTACTCTCAGCCTCTGCTAAGGCATACTCCTGTATCATCAAGTCCTTGAACTTGCCTCCTTGCACCACGGAGGTGGTCCTGGAGTCTGTGAGGGCAGAGGGGAAGCAGGTGGAGAGGGGGATGCAGGAATGCTTCCAGGGGAAGATGCTAACTCAGACATTAGAAAGTTCTCTTACTAAGTGACTAGCAAAGCTCTGTATAAGAAGTAAAACATTTAGACATATCCAGGACAATAGACAGGAGTCAGCTTAGTAAAAAAAAAAGTTACAAGAGTAAGAACATTCGAGGTAGCAGGGACAACTAGACCAGAAGAAGGACAGAGAGAAGCAGCAGCAAGAGTAGGAAAAGTGGAATAAACCAAGAATCAGAAATGTGAGTGTCATGGGGCGCAACTCAAAAGGATACTGCAGCTTCCGCCTTATTGCAGAAGTCATGGGTTAGTAGGACAGAAACCACAGGCTGACTGCTTTCTGGGCTCACAGCTCTGAGGAAACAAGTTTCCTGCTAATTAAGGAAGACAGTATCCTTGAAAAGTGCCAATTCTTGATATAGGTGTTTTCATTAATTATTAGGCTTCAAAAAAAAAAAAGGTAAGCCTGTAGCTACAAAGAAAACTAGACAAGAGGAACACATCCAGGAAACCCAGTGTCCCTGGAGGAAGCCTTGTGTCCCTGGAACTCCTATCAAGAGTCCCTCATCCTTGGCTGCTGCTGCTAAGTCACTTCAGTCGTGTTCAACTCTGTGCGACCCCATAGATGGCAGCCCACCAGGCTCCCCCGTCCCCGGGATTCTCCAGGCAAGAACACTGGAGTGGGTTGCCATTTCCTTCTCCACCGACATCCTTTAGCAGAGGTCTAAGATGCTCTTCTAGTCTAAAAGACTCAGAGTTGGGGAGATAATGGAGAGGAGAGAATTGAGGTGCTCCCAGTGCGAGGAAACAGGAAGACTTCAGGAGTGGTGGAGCTTCTCAGAGAACCAGATTAATGAAGGAAACATAGGAGAAGGGGCTGGCAAGGAGCTGGCATGGCCCTGAGAAAGGCCTAGTTCTCCTGCTGTCTCTTTAGGACCCAAGGGAAGTCCAGGGGATGAAAAACAGATCATTACCTCTTCACCACCTATGGTAGGATGACTTCTGTTCTGTCCTAGCTTCTCAGGAAAAATTCTTGGACAGTGACTACAGTCACAAAATTAAAAGATGCTTGCTCCTTGGGAGAAAAGCTATGACAAACCTAGACAATGCGTATTAAAAAAAAAAAGCAGAGACATCACTTTGCCAACAAAGGTCCATATAGTCAAAGCTATGTTTTTTCCAGTAGTCATGTATGCATGTGAGATTTGGACCATAAAGAAGGCTGAGTGCCAAAGAATTGATGCTTTCAAATTGTGGTGCTGGAGAAGACTTTTGTAAGTCCCTTGGACAGCGAGATCAAACCTGCCAATCCTAAAGGAAATAAACCCTGAATATGGAGGGACTGATGCTGAAGCTCCAGTACTTTGACCACCTGATGGGAAGAGCCATTGGAAAAGACCCTGATGCTGAGAAAGATTGAAGGCAGGAGGGGAAGGGGGGAAAGAGAATGAGATGGTTGAATGGCATCACTGACTCAATGGACATGAGTTTGAGCACACTGCAGGAGGTAGTGAAGGACAGGGAAGCCTGGTGTGCTGCAATCCATGGAGTTGCAAAGAGTCAGACACACCTTAGTGACTTAACTGCAACAACTAACAGAGGTCATCTTGGGCAGAGAAAGGATAGGCTGCCAGAGGAAAGGAAAGGGGTTGTCGCCTAGGGGAGAAACTGTGCCGAGCATGGTAGCAAGAGGGGAGCTCGCAGCAAGAGACAGGGTCTTCCCTGAGGACACCCCTAGGGGGGCACCATGCTGCTACCCCTGTATTTTGGAGACAGTCTCTCTCTACAAGGGGGAAGTTTTGGCAGTTATACCTGGATTTATATGTTATATGGATTTAAAAGCCATAAATTCTGAGATAGGACTGGAGAATGAAGGTGATATGGACCTGCAAGGGGCCAGGACTTTCTTCCTCAGGGCAATGTCTTTTATCTTGGCTGGCATCAGAATTCTGAAGGGCAGGCTTATAAAACACACCATTTTGTGAATTCCCTGGCAGTCCAGTGGTTAGGACTCACTGCTTCCACTGCCAAGGCAGGGGTTCAAGCCATGGTCAGGGAACTCAGATCTCACAAGTTGTGCAGTGTGGCAAAAATTTAAGAAAACAGAACAAAAAACCCTCAAACATTCAGTTCCTTTCCAGACTTGCCAAATTAGAATCCACAGGTATTCAATTATATATTTTATCTCCACTGTTAGATTGTGAGCCTCTTCAGATGGGTCTGGGTCTGAGCAAGGGCCAGTTGGTTGTGAGAATCCGCTGGTTCAAGTAGAGAGGGCTGATCTGGCTCCGCGGGCACAGAGCTGGCACTGAGAGCCCGCTCAGCTGTGTTCTCCCACCTACTCTGGGCCCTAGATTGCTGCTGCCTCTGCTGCTGCTGCTGCAGCAGACGTACCTCTCCCTTTCCCACCTCCACTTCGCAGTGCAGAATTCTGTAGCTCTTAGAGCTTATGCTGCAGCTGGCATACGACAAAACCAATAATAATAATAATGGCTCAATATAACCTTTGCATTCAAGTGTTCATTGTCATTTCTCCCTGGTTTCTGAGTGGGGGGTAACAGTTTGAGGAAGAGAATCTTTGGTTGATGGACTAGCTCTTCTGGGTCAAATACATCATGAATTGGAGGGGAGTAGGAAACAGAACCAAAGGTGGCCATGTAAGCCCACTCCCCTTCAGCAGTGGCCATCAGAGCTGAGATGGCAACAAAATATTTCCACGACAGTCCTACTCAGATAGTGTAATAGGAAGGTGAGCAAAGTGGTAGTCTAGTGGTCAGGACTCCACACTTCCACGGCAGGGGGCATAGGTTCAATCCTTCGTTAGGGAGCTAAGATCATGCAAGCTGTGCAGCAGAACAAAAATTTTAAAAGGTGAGCAGAAAGTTGTGGCTTAGAAAAATTCAGGGCTCTTAGAAAAAGATGCTATCTTCACATATTACTGAAATCTTAAAGGATACAAGGTACTGAAGACCTTTCAGTTCAGTTCAGTCGCTCAGTCATGTCCGACTCTTTGCGAGCCCGGGGAATTGCAGCACGCCAGCCCTCCCTGTCCATCACCAACTTCCAGAGTTCACTCACACTCACGTCCATCGAGTCAGTGATGCCATCCAGCCATCTCATCCTCTGTCGTCCCGTTCTCCTCCTGCCCCCAATCCCTCTCAGCATCAGAGTCTTTTCCAATGAGTCAACTCTTCCCATGAGGTGGCCAAAATACTGGAGTTTCAGCTTTAGCATCATTCCTTCCAAAGAACACCCAGGACTGATCTCCTTTAGAATGGACTGGTTGGATCTCCTTGCAGTCCAAGGGACTCTCAAGAGTCTTCTCCAACACCACAGTGCAAAAGCATTAATTCTTTGGTGCTCAGCTTTCTTCCCAGTGCAACTCTCATATCCATACATTTCTACTGGAAAAACCATAGCCTTGACTAGATGGACCTTAGTCGGCAAAGTAATGTCTCTGCTTTTCAATATGCTATCTAGGTTGGTCATAACTTTCCTTCCAAGGAGTAAGCGTCTTTTAATTTCATGGCTGCAGTCACCATCTGCAGTGATTTTGGAGCAAAATCAGACTTTACCAAAAAGTAAAGTCTGACACTGTTTCCACCGTTTCCCCGTCTATTTCCCATGAAGTGATGGGACCAGATGCTATGAGCTTCGTTTTCTGAATGTTGAGCTTTTAGCTAACTTTTTCACTCTCTTCTTTCACTTTCATCAAGAGGCTTTTGAGTTCCTCTTCACTTTCTGCCATAAGGGTGGTGTCATCTGCATATCTGAGGTTATTGATATTTCTCCTGGCAATCTTGATTCCAGCTTGTGCTTCTTCCAGCTCAGTGTTTCTCATGATGTACTCTGCATAAAAGTTAAATAAGCAGGGTGACAGTATACAGCCTTGACGTACTCCTTTTCCTTTTTGGAACCAGTCTGTTGTTCCATGTCCAGTTCTAACCATTGCTTCCAGATCTACATACAGGTTTCTCAAGAGGAGGTCAGGTGGTCTGGTATTCCCATTTCTCTCAGAATTTTCCACAGTTTATTGTGATCCACACAGTCAAAGGCTTTGGCATAGTCAAGAAAGCAGAAATAGATGTTTTTCTGGAACTCTCTTGCTTTTTCCATGATCCAGAGGATGTTGGCAATTTGATCTCTGGTTCCTCTGCCTTTTCTAAAACCAGCTTGAACATCTGGAATTTCACGGTTCACGTATTGCTGAAGCCTGGCTTGGAGAATTTTGAGCATTACTTTACTAGCGTGTGAGGTGAGTGCATGATGTCAAACAGGAAGCCTGAGAAAGCATAGAGAAGGTAGACTTGGCTGCACAATAGAAGCCAGGAAAGCCGAGCTCCGGTCCCAGGTGTTTACTGACTGGTGGTGTGACCTTAGGCAGGTCCTTCTTCTCCCATAGGCTTTGATTCCCCAACCTATGAACAAGGAGTCTGAATGAAAAGATCTCTCCCTCTTTCAATTCGTAGTGTGTTTATGCATGGCCTTCACTCTTGGTTACCTGTGACTGATGGGCAACCTTATGTAAACATTTCACAATCCTAAGAATGATTAGAAATGAACTACTCATAAGATGAACTAGGCCTGCCCAGGCAGGAGTTGGTTACATATCACCCTGAGTCCGCTCAGCCTTATTAGTGGATTCTGTTGCAATGGTTCAGTATCTTTAGGACATTGACCTCTATCTTGTCCAACATAGTGTTTTTGCACAAAAAACCTGGGAAAACTCAGCAGTTGGTAGTCCTAGGCAAGGCAGACAAAAATGAGACCCTCCAGACTGAAGTTCCCTGCAGAGGGCAACTACTTTGTATTTGTGAATTAAAAATAGCTATTAGTGGTTTGTGAGAGTGGCTTCCTAAGGGCCTAAACATAGGGTGCACAAGGATCCAAGGTCTTCCAGACTGGTCAGGGTTTTCTGGCCTCTCAGTGAGAGCCCTCATCTATTTAACATTCACTTTTTTAAACCTTGTGGTAACTCTGAATACCCCACTAAGTACAGTGCCTGCACCTCTCTGAAAGGCCTCTCGGCATTCCCTGCTGGTTCTTTTTCAGTCTCATTTGTCATTGACGGCCTACCATTTATAATTCCTCGTTGCAGTCTCTCACTGGTGTCCTGTGAAACAGACTGAGCGATTGCATTTGGCCTGCACAGTACTGGCCAGCAGAGTTGTGTTGCTGCTGTTGTTTTTAAATCTTGAATTAGCTTTTGCATTTAAAACTTAATGCCATGTTCTGGTTATCTATTGCTCCCTTACAAATCATGCAGCTTAGTGGCATAAAACATAACCACTAGTCATGATTATGCAGGTCAGGAATTTGGGCAAGGCACAGCTCAAGGTGGAGGTCAGGAGATGGAGGGTGGCCTCTGCACCATGATGTCTGGGACCTCGACAGGGAAGACTCGAACAGCTGGAGTGACTCAAGGAGCTGAGGGGTGCTACTCAAAGTAATCCTGTCACCTGCTTTCCTAGGATCAGTCTAGGCGAGATCCAGCTGATTTAAAATTGGAAGACAATAATCATTTAGTAAAAAATCCAAAACTTAAATGGTGAGTGGATAGAATAGTGGCAATGTTTTGTAAATGGTGAGGGGATACAATGGTGGCAATGATTTGTAAATGATTTCATTCACCATAACCCTCAAAAGGAGCCACAGGTGAAAACTTCTTTCCCCCAGGACTTTCTAGAAACACATTGTGAAGTTTACCTGAGAAATAACCCCAGACTGACGCCAAGCTCCTGACCTACACATATGAAAAGGAAGACTTCAACATTCTGAAGTATTTTATAACTCTCCTGGGCCTGATTCCCCAGCTCACTTCCTCCTGGTTGTTAATTATAATTTTATGCAAATTTTCTGGGCCCCTTGACCTTTTGTGACAGATGTTAATGAATATTGCAAAAAAAACTGCAGAAAGTAATACTGTTGTTTGCTCAAAATCTTTGTTCTCATTATTAAGTATTAGACCCCAAGCTATTTCATCAATGCCTATTGCTTTAATAAATATTTCACATTCCTCTATTAATGGTCATAATCTTACAAGTTTATTGTTATACTTCACGTTTCATCCAATGAGACTTAGAAACCATAAATTTGGGGTTGCATAATTATCAGTGGACTCATAAGACTTTTATTTGCTCAAATGCAAAATGCTTTACATAGTTTCAGGGAGCTGAAATGGCTCTTGTAGTACAATACCAGATTAAACAAATCCCTCATACTTTTTATGCTTCCTCTTGATTTAAATTTCTTTTACTAAATGGACAGAGGTGGTCAGTGTTATTAAAAATGATTAGCAATCTTCAGTAATCAGGGACCACAAAATTCCACTTGTGCATGCCTGTCCTGAGAGAACACCAGGCCACCCTCTGTCTGTTGCAGAGGAAGAGGAGAGTACCACCCTCACACAGGTTCTGACACAAGACAGACCTGAGCTCAGATTCCTGCTGAAAATCACTGTAGAAGTTTGGGTCTTTGTCTCATAAGAGTGAAAAGAGGATGCTGATGCCTACCTCAAAAGGCTATTGAGAGAACTGACAACCTATATGGCTTAGGGGTTTTATGTTTAAACTAAATCAGAAAGACTTAGATTCAAATTCTGACTCTAGGACTTCTGAGTTGAGTGATCTTGGGCAAGTCACATAAACTCTCAGCCTTAAATTCATCTCTAAAATGGGGTTACTAATAGTGCCTAATTCATAAGGTTGTAAATGAGATGCAAATACACGTAAATTGCTAAGGCAATGCCAGGCAGTTGGGGGGTCTGGACCAATCCTGGGTCCACTCGTCTGAGTGCAGGAAAGCTAATCTACTGACTCCAGGTTGTAGTGAAAGAAAGTACAGTGTTTATTGCAGAATGCCAAGCAGAGAGAATGGGCAGCTCAGGCTCAAAAGACCCAAACTCCTCCACTGCTCTCAGAGAAGGGATTTTAAAGGCAGTGTGAGAGAAGGGGCTTCAGGGTGAGTGATTAGCTCATGAGCAGTTCTCAGACTGGTTGGCATCAAGGTGAGGTATCAAGCATCATCAGTCTTCTGGTTTCAAGCAGTCTGGGTCTGTGTGCTTGTGGTCAGCAGTTTTCATCTGGAGGGGGTCTGCTTCTTGTAAAAATCAACTTAAGAACGTATGTCAGCACTTTGTCTCTATCTTTCAGGGAACTGGGAGTTCAGTGACTCTGCTAGGTGGTGGATTTATAGTCTAAATTGTTACCAGTTTCCCCAGCCCAACTACTAGTCTTTGCTTCTACATCTTCAATTTTCCAATTGTTAACTCTTGAGTCCGCCTTTTGAAACTCAGGGGAGGCCTGGGAGACTAAAGCAGAAGCCTTTTACTTTGAAGGACAGGGAAACTGGGGCTTGTACACAATTTCATATACAGGAACCCTCTTCCCTTTCTCTTGGTTCACGGTGTTCTGGACCTACTCTCTGCATCTCAGCTTTTTCTTATTGCTGGTTTCCCAGGGCTTGGATTTCCAAGCATTCTGCTCAGGTGTCAGAACTAGGGTCCCAATATCTAACTGAGACACCAGGGTGACCACAGCCCCCGGGGCCTGATACAAGTGGTAAAAGCTTCTTCACAGCACATGGCGGGCGGAGGACCTGCCATAACCTGGAAGTCACTGCCCTGAAGCAGCCAGACACTTGGGGCTCTGAGGAAACCAGTGGCCAGCTTCCAGCTGCTGCCACAGGCTATGGTGGCCGCAGAGGCCCTCTCCAGCCGTCCACATGATGATGCGGTCAAGGAAGGCCTGGGGAAGAAGCTGGAGGGGAGGGGAGCTCAGAGTATGGGCCCTCCCCTTCCTCCTCTTCAGCTTGTCCTGAAGCACATGCAGCCCCAGCACCCCCAGGTCCCCCCTGCACACCCAGACTTCACAGGCACCCAAGATGAAAAGTGAAAGTGTTAGTCACTCAGTCGTGTCCAACCCTTTATGACCCCACGGACTGTGGACTGTACTCCACCAGGCTTCTCTGTCCATGGGTTTCTCCATGCAAGAATACTGAAGTGAGCTGCCTGAGAACCCACTGCCACTGACGGAACATTTCCCAAGTGCCCATCCAAGTTTAATCTTCACAAAGCACCAGCAGGCTGTTGCTAATACTCTAATTTTAGAATTGGAAGAAGAGAAGCCCAGAGTCATCACCTGCCAAAGTCCCACGACTGGTCTGTAAGTGAGCAGAATTGCAACCCAGGCCTGGTGTCCCCAAGACTGGCTCTTCACCACTGAGATTCTCTTTTTCTCAAATGCAGGGATAAAGTCAAGTTGAAAAAGGCAGGCTGACACTGGGGAATTTTCTATATGGACAGGAGTTTGGTCATTGCAATGATTCCTGGAAGTGTCTTGCAAGTTGGAAGAAGGAAGCAATCAGAGAAGGGTGCGTGGAGACACCCAAATCTTTGGGAGGCGGGAGCAGCCTGGTGAGCGTCGGTGAGAAGCCCAGAGGGCAGAGGTGCGGCCATCAGGATCCGGACCAGGCTGAGCCCCAGCTCTGAGGGAGGCCAGGAGGCGCTCAGAGCAGAAATCTCAGGGCCTCTCGGGAAGGAGCCCAGACGCCCAGAGAGCGCATGTGCAGCTGAGAACCACAGGCACCAAAGAGGCCAGGGGAACTTCCGGGCTTGGTTTCGGGGTGTCTTGTCTCCCCCCATTAGCCGGACGATGAGATCTTGTAACTAGCAAGAGGAAGTCATCAACTTGCAAAATTATTATTAATATGGAATGCCAGGAATGGTACTAGGCATATTTTACAAGTAATTTTTAAACCCAATGACATCTGTCTGGGTGGGCATCAGGGCCCCGATGATCTCTGAGGCTGACTTAGAGGAGCAGAAACATTTGTTAGTAAGTAGCGGAGAACCCACCTGCTTTCCCCTACAACACACACAATATGGACAAAATACTTCTCATCTTTGGACCTGGACATGACATTAAGGGCTCTGTTGGTTACTGACATGTTCCCAGTCTGAGTTCCATTTCTCACTGGAAAAGAGTTAACTGTCGGTTTAGGGAAACCGATTGCAGTCTTCTCCTTTCTTCATAAGCCTCTCAGCGCGGTCTTCCTGGGCGGCTCTGCGGCTCCACCCCGCGACCGCCGACCTCCTCTCGCTCTGAGCTCACCGGGCTCCAGTGGGCCAGCCTCTGTCAGACCCAGCGGTTGATAGATCGGCCTTTTCGCTGGAGTGTTACCAAGAATTTCTCCGTCCCTCCCTGCCAGAATGCATGTTTCCAATTATGTTAAACTCTTCAGGAGAAGTTCACGTCTTTTTGAGTTGGTTAAATAAAACTGCGGTGTTTGGGAAGCGCCCGGATCGCTGCAGGAGCGAGTCCCAGGAGAGGGGGCCGGCTGCTGCCGGACCAGCGGCCTGCGAGCGATTCCCTCCCAAGTCAACCGCAGAGCTCACGCTGCAGGTTTCTTTCTGGGTGCCCGGTTTTCTCCCGTTTGCAAGACAGGCGTTATATGCCGCGGAGAATGAGATCTTGGGTCCCTGAGGGTGGATGTGACCCCCACCCGCAGCACACACAGGTTAGCTTTTCCGAGACAACCCAGAGCAGGATTCTGGACAGGTGGGGCAAGGAGGTCAAACCTTAATGTCTGTCAAGTAGCCTGGTAAAGAGTTTTCAGAGGGGGTGACCCTCCCCTCCCCTTCCCACCCAGTGTTGCCCCAAGAGCCGCCTCCTCCCAGTCTCTGGTTGCATTTGCCTAAGAATCTGTCTTCTTCCTGCGCATCTGCTGCCCCCCAACCCCCTGTTCCCACATTCGGACTATTTCCACAAACCCCAGAGCCGGAAGCATGGAAGGTGTGAAGAGCCAGAGAGGGTGTCTGCCAGCCTTCTCGTCCCACAGACTGAGCTCTCCCAGCCATCGGCCTCATCCCCTCCACGTTCACTCCTGTTTCTTGTAGGCCGAGGGCCAAAGTGCTCCTTCCAAATCCAAAAAAGTTAATCCTGGATCACCCTCCCTCTCACTGGTGGTTTCCACTGAGCAAATTTTTCATACCATTGCCAACAGACTCAGACTCTGTCCCCCAGGTACCCTCCTCCAGTCGACCTGTTGCTGCTAAAATGGGGAACACTCACCATGTAAACACTCTCCAATGGGGAGAGGGCAAGGTGGTGGTCAGGAAGGCTTCTTGGTGCTTGTATTGCATCTTGAAAGATCTTTCAAGACTTTCTTTTAAGACTTCAAGTTGCTTTTTGAGGGGATATTTGTGGGGTGGGTGGAACATTAAGGAGGAACTTTCTAGACAGAGAGGATGGTGTGAGAAAGGTGCTGGGCGGGCATGAAACCTCACAGCCTGATCCAGAGACAGTAACATTGTGTGGAGTTCATCACAGACAAATCACCGGATGTGATTAGGTATAGATCAAAGGTGAGGCTGCAGAGGAAGGCAGGGGCCCCTCATCATGTTCCCTGGGTGCAATGGCAAGGATCTGGGGCTCGATCTTATAGACTAAGGGAGTCATTGAGGAATTTTAGTCAGGAGAGATCTGCATTTTCCAAATATTACAGGGAGTGTGTGGAGAGAAACTCAGAACCAAGACAGGAGCAGTGTGAATAGAAAAGGGAAGACCGACCAAGAGATATTTAACGTGTAGACTATACAGGACGTTGTGAGTGACTGTTGTTCTGGCGCAAGGACTGGCTGGTTAAAGGTCCCACTAGTTCACCAAGATAGGAAATGCCAGAGGATGAGAAGGTCTGGAAGTGCCCATGATGAGTGTGGTTATGGATGTGTGGAGTTTGAGGTACCTGTAGGACAGGTAAGTGGAGATGCCCAGTTGGCAATTGGCTTTCCAGCCTGGAGTTCAGAAGAAGGGTGTGGGCCAGGTGGTGGTCCATTTGTGGGCCCCTTGGTCCCAGAATTCTACACTGATGTTCTTTTTGTTCACGTCTAACTGTTGTCACCCACCAGCCCAATGTGCCATAGCTGTCAGTTGGTTGGAATGGTTTTGGGATTCATGTGGACAATACAGTCTCTAATGCCTAGAAGTCAAACAGGTGTATAACTCTCTAGCCCCCATCCACTCACCCCATGTCAGTTATCTGCCATCTAACTGGAGGAAATACCTATTAAACTTTGGAGTGTCTCCATCAGTGAATGGTAGGATTTAATGTAGCCACAGCAAATCTGGGATGAGAGAACGTGGGATCTACATGGTAGTGGTGTTTTGGGAGGACTTTTTGGAACTTTGTATGTTACACAGTTTGAAGCAGAGAGAAAACTGTGTGCAAAGCTCAGAAGACTAGAAAGAAATTATATTCTGGGATAAAGAAGATATGGTAGATATATACAATGGAACATTACTCAGCCATTAAAAAGAATGAAATGATGCCATTTGCAGCAACAGGGATGTACCTAGAGTGTTATACTGAGTGAAGTGAGTCAGACATATCATATGACATCCCTTATATGTGGAACCTAAAAATAAATGATAGAAATGAACTTACTTACAGAACAGACTCACAGACTTCAAGAATGAGTTTATGGTTGCAGGGGGAAGAATCGGCCGGGGGGATGGTTGGGGAGTTTGGGCTACGTTGTTGTTCAGTCACCAAGTCATGTCTGACTCTTTGTGACCCCATTTATTGCAGCACTCCAGCCTCCTTGTCCCTCACCATCTCCCAGAGGTTGATGAGATGTACACGCTGCTATATTTAAAATAGATGACCAACAAGGACCTACTGTGTAGCACATGGAACTCTGCTCAGTGTTACTTGGCAGCCTGGAGGGGAGGGTAGTTTGGGGGAGAATGGATACATGTATATATATATGTCTGAGTCCCTTTGCTGTTCACCTGAAACTATCACAACTTTGTTAATTGGCTATACCCCAATATAAAACAAAAAGGCTGAAAAAAAGAAATTACCATATTCAGAACTGCAAATAGATATGTGTGGGGAGGAGAAACCAGAAGGATGCGTAGGAACCAGACCTTGCAGGTTCTAATAAATCATGTTACATAATCAAATTTAAAATTTTAAAAAGATTGTTCTAACTGTAATATCAAGGCATGCTTGCAGGGAGATGGGGGCAAAAATCTTGGAAGGGAGGAAGAAGGCATTGTGACAGCGCAGTTGAGAGATGACAATGGCCTGGCCTACAGTAGGAGCTGCGAGGACAGACAGTGGAGAGATTTGAGAGCTGTTCAAAATGGAAACTACAGGTCTGAGTACTGAGGGCCCTGACTCTCCTGGTTACTGCTGTCACCTGTGATGGTGTCATCTGTGACTGGTAAGACGGCTTCTGTGGCTCTGAAGCCTGGCCACGTAAGGTGCCCGGTCCCCACACACGGCTGCAGCATGAATATACAGAGTAATGGCTACCATCCCGCTCCCCCGCAGGAGACTCTTCCAGGACACAACAAAACACGCCTTTAGAGAGTCCACCCATCACCCCCTGTACCATGAATCTAGCAGATTGTTTTCTAGATGTTGTCAGATGAAACAGAAGACATGAAACACAAGGAGGTTTCCATGTACTTGGAACAACAAATACAGTCATAAATAGTGAAAATGATACAAGAAGTTTTAAGGGGATGGAAACTAAAGAGAGAGTTCAGAATGGAAAAGAGTTAATAAAAACAACTCCCAATTATTCATAATAGGCTCAAGGTCAAGCATTTTCTCCTTTAAAATAACCTCTGAAGAAGATACTGTAATTAAAAAGAGAGAGACTGTGATGCCCAATTTACAGGTGAGGAAACTGAGACCAAAGGTAAAATCTACCAGTATCCTGGTCCTCTATTGCTGAATAGCAGACATTTCAAAACATCATCGCTGAGAACAGTAAGCATTTACCATCTCTCACAAGCTGTGTGAGTCAGGCTAGCTGGCACTTCCGGCTCAGAGTCTCTCACGAGGTTGCAGTCAAGATGTCAGTCAGAGCTACAGTCCCCTGGAGGCTTGGCTGTGACTGGAAGGTCCACTCCCAAAGTGGCTCGCCACAGGGTGGAGCTGCTGTTGAAGGGGGAGGCCTCAGCCCCGCCATGTAGGCTGCGTCACAGAGCTGCTTGGCCGTCTCATCATGGCGGCTGACTTCCGCCCAGGGAGCTATCCCAGAAGGCAAGGCGGAAGTCACCCACCACCACTCACACAGGGTCGCACTGGTCACTCAGGCCAGCCCTCAGTCAGCGTGGGAGAGGACCACCCGCGGGCACACCCACCGCTGGCGAGGGTCCCTGCAGGCCTCCCGGAGACTGGCGAACGTGCTAGCAAGTGCTTCATTCAGGAGGCAAGCTCGGGCCTGTGGGATACCTCACTGCTCTCTCAGGAACGCGAAACAGTGCTCTGTGGTCAAATACATGAAGACGCACACTTCATCTTCTCAGAGCCATGCACTGTGATTCTCCAAGAATAAGAATAAAGTGATATGACCTTGAGACGAGCTCGGGAGGTAATGGCCCCCTGTGTGGCTGGGAGCTCTGAACCGAAGAATTGTTTTTAGGTACAAAGAGAAGAAGGTGATGATCATTTTACAGAGCAGGAAAGGGAGGGAAATCCAGAGAAAGACAAGACACCAAGCCATGAAGGTCAGGACCATCCACATAACGCCCATCTGCAAGGGGTTGAGTTCTTACTGTTTAAGTTTTGGCCTTGGCTCTAGGGTTGAATTGACATAGTCAAAGTCAAGCAGATAGTAAATGACTTTATCTGGATACATGAGGGGAAAAATTAGTTTTACTGTTCACTTTACTCACTTTACTCTCTGACAGCAAAGTAAATCAATCTTTGTAATGTGAGACCTGCACAACACAAATTGTAATCACGTGCTTTTTTATCTCAGCGTGATTCAAGATAAATATTTTGGATTCTAATGGCCTTAGCATAGTGGTTTGTCACTTGGCTACACAGTAGAATCATTGTGAAAATGAAGCTTTTTAAAAATATAGTCATACCTGAGCTCCACTCCAAATAAACGAAGTCAGAATTCTAGGATGTGAGGCTTGGGGACTGATAGTTTTTAAAAGTTCCCCTGGCTGATTCCTATTGCTCTTTCTCTCCCTCATTCTCTGTCTTTCTTTTTCTCTCTTTTATTTTCTCTATTTCTCTCTCTCAATCTCCACACGTTCCCTCCCAATACACCCACTTCCAGGCAAAACACCCAACTTAAGAACTACCTTAAGACCATTGTTATCCCCTTGACAGAGTCCAGGCAGCGCCGGTGTGCGGTGGTGCTCAGGCTACATTGGTTTTTGTCTCAGCTGACGGCTTTCCCAAGGAGGCCTCTGCGTCTGACGTTTCTCTGGTCACACACGTTGAGACCCTGAGTGGACAGTGGGCATGAGTGGCCAATCTTCTTAACAATTGAGGGCCACTGTGGGTAAATCTTCCCCAGTATTATTTCCATAGTATTAAGTATTTCCATACATGTTAAGATTTGACACTCAACAAATCTTTCTGGGCTTTTGAGACACAACACTTCCTGTCAGGTCATCTGAAGTCAGTGGAGACTCACTTGCAAAAACACCAGAGACGAGAATTTCAAAGATGGCAACAGAATCTCAGTTATGTAACATGCACATTTTATTATTTTTGAGGTAGCGATCATCTCAGAAGATAATGTGAGAAAACAGTTTCTTTTTTAAATCTGTCAGATAAAATTAAGTTAAAACTAAGCCTAAGGGAGAACAAATATTGGTTTGAAAGATAGATTTTAGTCATTTAAAAACATTAAAATTCATGGTTATTTATGGGGCAGGACAGATGAGAAACAAGACTGGGAGGAAAACATCTCTGCAAAAGTTTTTATACTTACAGCTTTGTAAATAAATCATGTGCATATTTGAAAAGGAAATAACAATAAATAGAATGTAATCAATTATACAGTGCATCAAGTGAAAAGAAATGGCATCATAAGATTAATGAATTGATTGCTTCAGTCTATTAGTATTTATTTTGCTTTTTAAGTTTAAAGTAATTGAGAACTAATGTCTTCCACATTGCTGAATGAGTTCACTGAATCACAAATTCTATGCCTTTTTTCTCTTGAAGTAAGTAGGATTTTTTTTTTTAAGTCCCATTTTCTACCCGGGGCCTCTTTGCTGGCTTCCCAGGACACTCCCTGCAGGACTCCAGGAAGCCTGATGCCCAAGAGATGGGCCAGAGATCCATGTAACAAGCCAGGAAAAATAGGAAAAAATTCAGAGTTAGATGGAAGAAACTCAGGTTGGGCAAGGAAACACACCAGACTGGAAAACAATCGGGCTGGCATTTTCCTGACCAAATAGGCTTCCTGTGAGCAGCCAGGCAACTGAGCAGAACAATCTTTAGGGGGATTAGAGAAGCCAGCACAAGTGAAGAACAATTGTGTGGAGGCAGCATCCTGGACGGACCAGTCTCTTAAGGACAAGTGTAAGTGCAGCTCTAACCACGAAGTTCTTACCTGCCTCCTGAAACTTCTCATTACTTTACCAGGGAACCAAGCCTTCCTTCCAGAGAAAAGGGCAGAGAGGAAGCCACTGACCTCAGACGGCCCCACAGCACAGCTTAGGGACTGGGGGGAGTGAGCAAAGAAGCCCATGGAATCTGCAGGGAAGACAAGTCAGAGTAGGGAGCTGAGGAGAAGGTGGGCTGTGGCTGCAGCTTCTGGGGGCCACCTTAAGGGCTAAACTCCTACCTGACCAGGGCCACGGTCATCAAGAGATGGGACCAAGGTCACCACCTCTGTGTGTCACTCAGAGGATGTAAACACTCAGAAGATAACACTGTGGAATGTTAAGCACAAAACTTGGAATCTTCACTCTCAGCTTACACTGATGAGCAGAGAAGCAGCAGCTCTTGGTCAACTCTTGGTGGGCCTTCTGGGCACTTGCAGTCCCTTCTTTCCATAAGAGGTTTGCTCTGAAGTGGCTCTGTGCTGTGCTGCCTCTGGGCACAGTCTGGAGCCATCAGGACATCAAGCTCTGGAGCCAGGCCACCTGGATCCAACTCCTGGGCCTTCTGCTGACCCATGCATGGTTATCAGTCAGCACCCATCAGCTGCGAGTGACAGAACTGCTAACTCCAGCTCAAAGGAGATGCATTAGCTGGATATAGGGTAGAGGCGAGGGAACCAGGACAGGAGCCAGGATGACTATGACATCTATGCCTTCTTGTCCCAGAGCTGCTGCTGGGGAGACCCTCACCCTCGACCCATCAGTGTATTTCTCTGATGCCATGAAGAAGAGGAGCCTGGGGCTGAGGGCTCCAAAATCCCAGGATGTGCACACTTGGGTAACACAGTGTAGCTTCAGTTCAGTTCAGTTCAGTTGCTCGTTGTGTCCAACTCTTTCTGACCCCATGGACTGCACCACACTAGGCTTCCCTGTCTATCACCAACTCCCAAAGCTTACTCAAACTCATGTCCATTGAGTCGGTGATGCCATCCAACCATCTCATCCTCCGTTGTCCCCTTCCCCTTCTGCCTTCAATCTTTCCCAGCACCAGGGTCTTTCCCAATGAGTCAGTTCTTTGCATCAGGTGGCTAAAGTATTGGAGCTTCAGCTTCAGCCCAAGAATACTGGAGTGGGTAGCCTGTTCCTTCTCCAGGGAATCTTCCCGACCTAGGAATCTCACTGGGGTCTCCTACACTGGAGTTTCAGCATCAGTTCTTCCAATGAATATTCAAGGACACTTTCCTTTAGGATGGATTGGCTGGATCTCCTTGCAGTCCAAAGGAGTGTAGCTTATGCTTACGTTAACTTACCTTAACACAGGCTCAATTTGCTCACACGTAAACCAGGGGTGTCAGTAGTTTTACAAGAGGTTGTTAGGAGGACTCAGTAAAATCAGGAAGGGCAGATGCTTAGGCCGCTGCCTGGCATGTAGTTAGCGCTCAGTACATCTCAGCCACTGTAGCTCTCATTCGTGGATGCCCCAAACCTTCGTTGCATTCCAGAGGGTGCCTCTCCCTCTGTCCAGCCGTGGAGGCTGTCTCCACGCAGGTTCTGGAGGGGCTGGATGTTGCCGGGTGACCTGGATAATTCTACTTACTCGCAGGACCTGTGACCCCCAGCCACTGGGTGTCTTCCCAGGAGGGGCAGGGACACTTCTGCTCTCAGGTAGCCCCTCTCCCCATCCCTCTCCCTCAGGAGACCCCAAAGTGGACCTCACAAATCCCTAGGAAAACTTTCTGTCTACAAAAACATTTCATCCCAATAATTGAATTTCAACTGTATTGATCCCCTGCTGTCAGCAGGAATAGAAAACATGATTTACCTCTGTCCCCCACAAGCCATCCCTTCACACACATGAAATCGTGAGTGCCCCCCAACCTCACCTCTGCCTCCCACCTGTGCTTCTGCTGACTCTAGGCACAGTAAGCAGATCTCCTCAGCGGTTCCTCAGAGGTGTCATTTCTTAACATTGTAACTCAGCAGCTTGAAAATCATTTATCTAAGGAGCACACACTCACTTATGCTCTGCCCCAGCACACACACACACGCATGCATGCACACACGCACGCATGCACGCACACACATGTATGACACCCACAGTCCCCCTTGCTCACCGCCTGGTGAAATATGCAGTGCCAGATTGCTTGCCTTTGGAGTATTGACACACATAATTTATTTAAGCAGTTTGTAGATTAGATCAGAATTTGTGCAGCTGTTTATTCAGTTAAAATTTTAAAAGCCTGTTAGGATTCTGGCCATAGCAGCAAAGAACGGACTGGGTTTTTAGACTCTCCACATAAACACATCCAATCTACCCAAATCTCTAATCTGCAAAACTTGTCTCTGTCCTCCAGACTTTCTCTTGTCCAATCCATTCCCTTATTTTGCAGTGAAAGTGAGCTATCTACACCTCAAATCCAATAGTGTCAACCTCCCAACTCTTTCCTGAATATGTGTTACCCCACCTTCCCCTGTCACACCCCATCTTCCAGTGGTCCCAGAATAAAGTTCAGCTTCCCCACCAGGACTCACAAAGGCCTTTGCTACCTGGTCCCTCTCTCCCCTCCCCCAGGGCATCCAGCCGCCCTTAGCCATGCCATCTTCTGCTTGGGCCCTCTTCCCCAGCCCCTCAAGCCTGGGTCCAGGTCCCTGCTGTGTGCTCATACCAATCACAACACAAGTTGAAAGCAGGGCCTGTGTTCTTCTTAGCTCTCTCTCCAGCTATTAACTCAGTGTGTGGTGCCAACAGGCACTCAGTAAAGATGGATCAAATTAATGTGTGTGAGTGAATACAAAGGGTCAGGGGGCATCACTCAACTGAAAGCTGTCCTGTTTAACAAAAGGACTTGAGGTCGGTTTCCCTAGCATAGTGGGGTAAGCCCACCTAGGAATTAATTAAGTTATTTATGGGATATGGATATTAGGGAAAGGAAGCCAATAACACGTGAAATGTATAAGTTTTAAGGAGGCAATAATGGGAATTGGAGTCAATTGAATCAACTGATTTATTCACTCAACAAACATTTACAGAACATTCATGGTGTGCCCATCACCCTAGGTCCCAGAGACAAAAGAAAATAGGAAACAGTCCCTACCCCTAAGGAGCTCAGAGTTTGGAAGAAGAGCAATGTTTATAAGAAGAAATAATAAAAATAAATCACACCAACGGTAATAACAACAATAATAACAACTACCTTTGTCGGGCATCCCCAGCATTCTGCTTCCTGTCCCGGGCATTTTACATTGTCTCATTCTCATTTTCCAGCACGGCACTGAGAAAGGTGGGGAGAGGGAAGAAGGGCCTTCAGGTGCGGGCTGCAGAGGGAGCTGAGACTGGGCACTGCAAGGCCAGCCGCCTCTCGGCTTCAGCCAAGCCCCCTCGGGCAGCCCTGTGCTGGCCAGCGGGGCCTTCCTGCAGCTGGGCCTGGATCCTGAGCCAATCAATCTTGCAGTGCAGGTTGCTGCAAGGGGGCCTCGGCAGAGCCCGTAATTAATCTGGCTGGAAACAGAACTTATTTTTACACCTCCTCACATCAGTCCCTATGGACCAGGCTTGAGCACAAAGTGAGAAAATGAATTGATCACAGCTGTGAGACCATGGTAATTAGTGTGAAGTGCTGAAACCCTCGTTTCTACGGATGGAACCCCTGGCTTCCTGGCCACAAGTGATTAATGACACAAATACCTCTGCCTCAGCCTTCCAAACCTTAGTGTCCAGGCACCACCAGCAATCCCCTGCCCTCTCTTGCCCGTCGACCGTTCAGCTCAAGTTCTAGAATGGGCTTTAGAGTCATTAAGTGGAAGGACTATCCCCCAAATTCCTGCAGCCACAACCAGAGGCCAAATGATTGTCAAGGAGGTGAGGTACAGCGTCTTAGGACTCACACAGCATGGTCCCGGAGAACCTAGACTTGAGCTCAGGTCACCTGAATTCAAACCCCAGCACTACTTGCTAACTGCATAACCTGGAGCAGGCAATTCATCTCTCAAACTATCTGACATAAAGGACCAGTTTTTGGTTTCTGGGTCTGTTTTTGTTTTCTTCAAACTTGGAACTGATCCTTTTGTAAAATACAGGGAAAATAAACTGCTAGAACAATGATCACATGGTTGGAAGTTGCAACAATCTCCAATTGCTGTAAAAATATTTAAAAGCTAATTTTCCATTCCCATACTCAAAATCACCATGGATGGTGACTGTAGTCATGAAATTAAAAGACTCTTGCTCCTTAGAAGGAAAACTATGACTAACCTAGATTGTATTAAAAAACAGAGACATCACTTTGCTGACAAAGTTCCGTAGTGCCAAAGCTATGGTTTTTCCAGTTGTCATGTACAGATACAAGAGCTGGACCATAAAGAAGGCTGAGTGCCGAAAAACTGATGCTTTTGAACTGCTGTGCTAGAAAAGACTCTTGAGAGTCCCTTGGACTGCAAGGAGATCAAACCAGTCAATCCTAAAGGAAATCAACCCTGAATATTCATTGGAAGAACTGATGCTGAAGCTGAAGCTCAATTACTTTGGCCATGTGATGCCAAGTGTTGACTCCTTAGAAAAGACCCTGATGTTGGGTAAGAATGAAGACTAAAGGGGAAGGGGGAAACAGAGGATGAGATGATGAGATCGCATCACAGACTCAATGGACATGAATTTGGGCAATCTCTGAGAGATAGTGGAGGACAGAGCAGCCTGGCATGCTGTGGTCCATAAGCCAAAAAAAAGTTGGAGGCAACTTAGCAACTGAACAAGAGCAACAACAGATTAACAAGCAGATCGTGGCTCAGCGCTGATCCACAGATCACACTGTGAACAAGAGTCTGGCACCAGGTAAGGGTGAGCAAGTGTTAGCTGCTGTGATGATGAGTCACTTTCTACATACCAAGGCTCAAGTCCACCCTCACACACACAGCCGTGGTCAACTCTAGAGAGGCTACTGGACTTTGGAAAATCTCATCAAGCAAATGCATGAGAGAGAAAAATATAGTCTTCTGAGTAATATTTTTTGTTTATTTACTTTTTTCTGGAAAGGCTGTCACTAAAATTTGTTATTTAAATTTATTGCCCCTTCTGTTTAGAATTGTTTATTTAATTTCGACATTTTTAGTGGTCTTCTTAAGAGATTAATTTTCGTTTCTGAGGACCCCAGGATAACAGGGCTGATTCAGCTATGAGTGGGTTTCTAGAGGCGTATTATGTGGCCTGATTCCCTCTTAGTGCTTAAGAGCTCCATGGGGGTTATATAAATGACCCAAAGGTGGCCTCTGTATATTGACCCCTAGACTGTTTACTTCTGCAGAGATTAGGCCAGAACGCATTAACTCCAACTCTTAACAACTTATAACTCAAATCTGTACATTTCCAATTGTCTTAATATAGCCCAAATAAGCAAAGTTTTAGCCATTTAGAACCTGTGTGCTTTGCAAAGCCTGTGAAACCAGCCACAGAGGAGACAGATCCTGTGGCTATAAAGCCCCTGAGCCATTACTTCCCTTCCAAGTTCTCTGACCTGGAGATTCCTGAGTGACAGTACCTAGACATGCAGGCACCTCCTCTGACCCCTTCCTCCCTGGGGTCTCCCTTGTCCTTCTCCCTGTCTGAGCGGAAGTCCCCACGCTGCAGCCCTTGATGGCCTCATATGGTGAGGAGTTTCCCCCACTGGCAAACTGGGTAAAGCATCACCCAAATAAAGACTGTGTGTGCTGCCACCTCATGGTCACATCTGTTTCTTAATCAGTCCCCAAATCCTTCACATCTCCTACCCTGGGAAGACAGTCAGGTTTCTTCGCTTTGAACTTCAGCGCACAGTGCTTGAGGCAGTGAGTGATGTGTAAAGCTGACCCTGAGCACAGCTGTGGTAAAGGGGAAAATCTATTGATTGTACCTTCCTACAAGAGGCTGGAATGCGAAGTTGAAAAATCTGCCTTCAAGTCCTTACTCTGAGTCTTACAGGCTGTGTAACCATGGGCAGCTACCTGCCTTTTCTGACCTCTGTTTGCTCAGTGAGGAATTAAGAAATATAATAGCCACCTCAAAGGTCATGAGAATTAAATTAATTAATGCATGGTATGTATAAAACACAGGCTTCCCTTATGGCTCAGTGGTAAAGAATCTGCCTGCAATGTGGGAGATGCGGGAGACACGCATTTAATCCCTGGATTGAGAAGATAGCCTGGGGAAGGAAATGGCAACCCTCTCCAGTATTCTTGCCTGGGAAATCCCATGGGCAGAGGAGACTGGCGGGCTACAATCCCTGGGGCCACAAAAAGTTGAACATGACTTCACAGCTAAAGAACAACAACAAAAGTAAATAGGAAAGATTCAATAAATGGTCACTACCGTCATTATTATTACCATAATTTCTCCTTCTGTAGGCACTCTCTGAACATCTAGGCCTGGCCCATGAGCCTACCTCCATCCCTAACACACTTCTTCATTCATTCATTTGCCCTTTCAACAAATAGTTAAGCACATACATGCCTGGTTGTGCTCTATGATCAATCATGAAGATATAGATAAATTGAATAGACCTGTAACTAGTAAGGAAATTTAAGTAATATCAAAAAAATATCTCTACATGAAAAGCCGTGGGTCAGATTGCTTCACTAGTAAATTCTACCAAACTTCTGAAAAAGAATTAACACCAATCCTTTTCAAACTTTTACCAAAGCTTGAAGAGACGGGAATACTTCCTAACTCATTCTATGAGGAAAGGCCCAGCATTGCCCTGACACCAAAGCCAGATAAAGACAGACAATTAAAGAAAGCTGTAGACTAATATTTCTATGCCTATTGACATAAAAATCCTCAAAAAATACTAGTAAACTAAATTTAGCAGCATATTAAAAGTATCATACACCATAACCAACTGGGATTTATTTCTGGAATGCAAAGTTAGTTATAATACATAAAAATTAATTGATATAATATGCCACATTAATAGAATTAAAGGAAGAAATCACATGATCAGCTCAATTCTGTAGCAAAAGCATTTGACAAAATTCAACACAATTTATGATTTTAAAAAAGCACTCAATAAACTAGGAATCAAAAAAGATGCCCTCAATATAATAAAGTGTGAAAGTCGCTCAGCCATGTCCAACTTTTTGTGACTCCATGGACTATACATTCTGTGGAATTCTCCAGGCCAGAATACTGGAGTAGGTAACCTTTCCCTTCTCCAGGGGATCTTCCCAACCCAGGGATGGAACCCAGGTCTCTCGCATTGCAGGCAGACTCTTTACCAGCTGAACCACAAGGGAAGCCCCAATATAATATAGGTCATATATAAATAACCCACAGCTTACTCAATAGAGAAAAACTGAAAATTTTTTTGTCTAAGATAAGGAATGGGACAAAGATATCTATTTTCAGTAAGTCTATTTAACAGCGTGTTGGAATCTCTAGATAGAGAAATTTCACAAGAAAGAGAAATGTAAAAAAATCTATGTTGAAAAGAAAGAATAAAATTTCTCTTTTTCCAGATGACAAGATCTTATATGTAAAAGACCTTAAACATTCCACCAAAAAAAAGCCCTGTTATTACTAACAAACAAACACAGCAAAGTTGCAGGATAAAAAATCCATATACAAAAGTCAATTTCATTTCTGTACACTCATATTGAACAATCTGGAAAGAAATTATGAAACAAATTCTGTTTACAATAATATTAAAAAGAAGAAAATATTTAGAAATTCACATAACCAAGGAAGTAACAAACTTGAACACTGAAAACTATACTGAAATTAAAGAAGACACAAATAAGTGAAAATCTATCCCATGTTCATGGATTGAAAGACTTAATACTATTGAGTCAACAAAATGCAACTGTTGCTATTGGTGCTGTAAGTGACCTATAATTCAGTGCACTCCCTATCAAAATTCCATCTTTTTTTTTTCAGAAATAGAAAACTCCATCTAAAACTTAAAAGGAATCTCAAGAGACCTCAAAAAAGTCAAAATAATCTTGAAAAAGAAGAACAAAGTTGAAGGACTCATACTACCTGATTTCAAATTTTAATACAGATCTATAGTATCAAAACAGTGTAACACTGGACATCGTGTGGATCAGGGCAGATACATAGACCAGTGGAGTAGAACTAAGAACCCAGAAGCAAACCTTCACATGTAAGGTCAAATGATTCCTGATATTAAATGAATCAAGATCATTAAATGAAGAACTATGATTAAAAGAATCATAAAAGAACGGTCTTTTCAACAAATGATAATGAAAAAACTAGACATTCACATACAAAATAATAAAGATAGATGGGAAAGAGTTGAGAATAAGCCTCCCTAAAATGTGTCACTTTGGTACATCGACTATTTTGATCTGAGCACAATGAAGACCTACAAGACACAAAAAGAACTTGTGTCATGTCCAACTCTTTGCAACCCCATGAACCGCAGCATGCCAGAACTCCCTGTCCATCACCAACTTCCGGAGTTTACCCAAACTCATGTTCATTGAGTCGGTGATGCCATCCAACCATCTCATCCTCTGTCGTCCTCTTCTCCTCCTGCCCTCAATCTTTCCCAGCATCAGGGCCTTTTCAAATGAGTCACTTTTTCACATCAGGAGGCCAAAGTATTGGAGTTTCAGCTTCAATATCAGTCCTTCCAAGAACACCCAGGACTAATTTCCTTTAGGATGGACTGGTTGGATGTCCTTGCAGTCCAAGGGACTCTCAAGAGTCTTCTCCAACACCACAGTTCAAAAGCATCAAATCTTCGGTGCTCAGCTTTCTTTATAGTCCAACTCCTACATCCATACATGACCACAGGAAAAACCATAGCCTTGACTAGACAGACCTTAGTCGGCAAAGTAATGTCTCTGCTTTTGAATATACTATCTAGGTTGGTCATAACTTTTCTTCCAAGGAGTAAGCGTCTTTTAATTTCATGGCTGTAGTCACCATCTGCAGTGATTTTGGAGCCCAGAAAAATAAAGGCAGCCACTGTTTCCCCTGTTTCCCCCATCTATTTGTCATGAAGTGATGAGACCGGATGCCATGATCTTAGTTTTCTGAATGTTGAGTTTTATGCCAACATTTTCATCTCCTCTTTCCCTTTCATCAGGAGACTTTTTAGTTCCTCTTCACTTTCTGCCATAAGGGTGGTGTCATCTGCATATCTGAGGTTATTGATATTTCTCCTGGTAATCTTGATTCCAGCTTGTGCTTCTTCCAGTCCAGCATTTCTCATGATGTTCTCTGCCTATAAGTTAAATAAGCAGGGTGACAATATACAGCCTTGACGTACTCCTTTTCCTATTTGGAACCAGTCTGTTGTTCCATGTCCAGTTCTAACTGTTGCTTCCTGACCTGCATATAGGTTTCTCAAGAGGCAGGTTAGGTGGTCTGGTATTCCCATCTCCTGAAGAATTGTCCATAGTTTATTGTGATCCACACATTCAAAGGCTTTGGCATAGTCAATAAAGCAGAAATAGATGTTTTTCTGGAACTCGCTTGCTTTTTTGATGTGTAAGGGTGGGAAATTGGATGAAGTTTGTCAAAAGATACAAACTTCCAGTTATAAGGTAAAGAAGTACTAGGAATGTAATATACAACATAATGACTACAGTTAATGCTGCAGTATGGTTTTTCCACATCACATGTACAGATGTGAGAGTTGGTCTGTAAAGAAGGCTGAGAACCTAAGAATTGATATTTTCAAACTATGGTGCTGGAGAAGACGCTAGAGCATAACTTGGACAGCACAGAGATCAAACCAGTAAACCCTAAAGGAAATCAAACCTGAATATTTATTGGAAGGATGATGCTAAAGATGAAGCTCCAATACTTTGGCCACATAATACAAAGAGCTGATTCACTGAAAAAGACCTGACGCTGGGAAAGATTGAGGGCAGGAGGAGAAGAGGGTTACAGAGGATGAGATGGTTGGATGGCATTACTGACTCAATAGACAAGAGTTTGACCAACTCTGGGAGACAGTGAAGGACAGGGAAGCCTGGTGTGCTGCAGTTTATGGGGTTGCAAAGAGTTGCACATGACTTGCAGACTGAATAACATCAACATGATATATTTTAAAGTTGTTAAGAGAATAAGTCCTAAGAGGTTCATTACAAAGAGACAAAAGTCTTTTTTTTTCAATCTATGTTTCTTGGTTGTGTGTGTAGAGATACGTGGTTTTTCCAGGGATTATAGTATGGCTTCTTATCACATGATTAATATTATGCCTTTTCACATATCCCTGGATCAGGAAGATCTGCTGGAGAAGGGATAGGCTACCCGCTCCAGTATTCTTGTGTTTCCCTTGTGGCTTAGCTGGTAAAGAATCCACCTGCAATGTGGGAGACCTGGGTTCGATCCCTGGGTTGAGAAGATCCCCTGGAGAAGGGAAAGGCTACTCATTCCAGTGTTCTGGCCTGGAGAATTCCACAGACAATATAGTCCATGAGGTCACAAAGAGTCGGACACAACTGAGCAAATTTCACTTTCACACATAATGAATGAATATCACAACAGTGTTACTTTGAGAACTCCCCTCTCATCTTCTGTGTAACGACTTTCTGAGTTTGCTCTCCCCAAGCTTCCCATTTTCTCCCTGTCTTCTCTTTTCCTATCTTTCCCAGGACCTGATAATAACAGTAAGGCCAAGTTTTAGCCCCATCCTACAGACTTGAGCATGTCTATTACTGCTGGGTTTTTTCATGAAGAAACTGAGAATTTGCTCAAGAGTTAATCAGTTTAGAGAAAAGTATGAGCTTGTGGCAGCATCACCAGAGCTCAGATCAGTCGAGCTGGGAAGGACTGGGTGACATTGTCAAGCCCAGAGCACAAAGGCACAGAGAAGAAGGCAAGAGTGGGCTGGTTGGGGGTGCTGCGAGCAGGGCTAGGGGCCAGTGAGGCCTGACGTCAACAGAGCCCCTGGAGCTCCTCACAAGGACCTGGATCTTATTCTGAACAAGTTTTTTTAAACTCATGAATGGAAATTAAGCAGGGGAGTGACATGACATGATTATTGTTTAAAAGATCACTCTGGCTGAGCTGTGAAGAGCCTGCCTTGCAGGAGGATACAAATGAAAGGAGGTTAAGAGGCTGCAGCCTTAATCCAGAAGAGCTGATGGGAAAGATTGATTCTCTGAACTTCCTTGAAACCCTGTTGTAAAACTCTGTTTCTCTGAATCAGTGTGTGTGCTTAATAAGGGAGCAGTCTCAGACCGTGAGATGAAAGCCATGCCCTGCGTGCACCACAGATGCAGAGCCTGCTGTCAGAGGCAATAAGCTGCGTCTACCTGCTTCTTGGCAGGGCTTATTCTCTATTGCCTGTCACCCCTCGAGTGGCCTTGGGCATGGCTGACACCGGTGAGGCCAAATATTATGGGTTCTATCAGTTGCCTTGACAATAGCTCATTACAGTTTTTCTAAAGTTGAGGAAATCATCTTCCAAATGGGAAACGTGTTTGGCTTGAAGTGTTTGGCTAAACCACAAACTGTTCCGAAGGCCCTGAGACAGTTTTTAATGTGTTTGAAGGGAAAACTTGCCCCTCTGAAGATCTGCTGACTTTTTGTGGGGGAAGGTCAAAACTAGTGGCCCCAGGCATTTTTGTTTTCAGGAACTCTTCCAGGGCCTCCATCGAGAGCAGACACTGGGAGTCTGCGAGGAATGAGAAGTGAGGGAAGCAGTCTAGCCACCCCAAGGGCAGCAGGAACCTGGCAGAAATAGCCCTGCCATTCCCTCAACAGGCCTCACCTGTCAGCCCAGTCCTACACCACCCCCACATAGCCCAGAGCAGAGAAGATGGCCCTTACCATCAGGAGCGTGGCAGCCATGTGACTGGTTAACTTAGGATGTGCTCAAACAGACCAGCACCAGAGAACCTGTTTTTATGCAATAGTTTTTGTGCTATGTGCCGAGATACCACAGATGACATTATGTGTGTCTGCTCTCATGGAACTTACATTCCAGAAAAGGAACAGGAGAAGAAAAGTTCCCCAGGAATGAATGCCAACACTGGGCCCCTCCTCAGCCCCGTTCCTCCTGCAGATGGAGTCACCATGTCATGCTCTTCAATGATTCACTTTGTGGGTGTCCTAACCTGATCCTCAAGTGCCCAAACACTGCCTGGGTTACAGTCTGGCCTCCAGCCTCTCCCTAGACATGCTGCTCCAAGTGCAAATACTAACCAGGAGTCTGTACAAATTTCTCAAGCCCTTTGGGCCTCTGGTTGCCATGTGAGCTAATCCAGAGTCTCTTGCCTCCATCCCACCATTTTCTTTGGAGCTATAATGAAGTTCACACCCCAGTATGCTTCCTGCTTGAGCTTATAATTAAATCATTCTGGCCCGTGAATATTGTTTATCCATACTGGCTATCTATTTTGTTTTCTCTTCCCTTTGATTGTCCACAGATAATAATAATAATAATTAATTTGATTAGAACTTTCATTCTGAAGAATATTTCTCTCTCCAAACACAACTTGAAATCCAGCCACCATCTCCCAGGCAATGGATCTCAAATTCGACTACACATTAGGTGACCAACCTAGACAGCATATTGAAAAGCAGAGACATTACTTTGCCAACAAAGATTCATCTAGTCAAGGCTATGGTTTTTCCTGTGGTCATATATGGATGCGAGTGTTGGACTGTGAAGAAGGCTGAGTGCTGAGGAACTGATGCTTTTGAACTGTGATGTTGGAGAAGACTCTTGAGAATCCCTTGGACTGCAAGGAGATCCAACCAGTCCATTCTAAAGGAGATCAGCCCTGGGTGTTGTTTGGAAGGAATGATGCTAAAGCTGAAACTAGTGCTTTGGCCACCTCATGCGAAGAGTTGACTCATTGGAAAAGACTCTGATGCTGGGAGGGATTGAGAGCAGGAGGAAGAGGGGATGACAGAGGGTGAGATGGCTGGATGGCATCAGTGACTTAAGGAGCATGAGTTTGAGTGAACTCCAGGAGATGGTGATGGACAGGGAGGCCTGGCATGCTGTAATTCATGGGGTCGAAAAGAGTCAGACATGATTGAGCAACTGAACTGAACTGAACTGACAGTCACCTGGAGAACGGGATTAAAATGGCGATGCTTTACCTAAATGTTCATCGACAGAGGAATGGATAAAGATGTGGTACATATATACAATGGAATATTACTCAGCCATTAAAAAGAATGAAGTAATGCACTTGCGGCAACATAGATGGACCTAGAGATTTTTATACTGAGTAAAATAAGTCAGAGAAGAAGAAATATCGTATGACATCCCTTATGTGTGGAATAAATGATACAAATGAACTTACAAACAGAAAGAGACTCACAGACTTAGAGAATAAACTTATAGTTGCTAGGGGAGAAGAATGGGGAGAAAGGATAGTTAGGGAATTGGGTATAGATATGTAGACACTGCTATATTTAAAATGGATAAACAAGGACCTATTATATAGCACATGTATGCAGCAGCCTGGAGGGGAGGGGAGTTTGGGGGAGAAAAGATAGATGTATATATATGGCTGAGTCCCTTTGCTGTTCACCTAAAACTATCACAACATTGTCAATTGGCTTTATTGTTATTGTATAGCCATTGTTATTGGGCTATACCCCCAATACAAAATTAAAAGTTTTAAAAAAACACTGATGCTTTTATCCCACTCCAGACTAATTAATTTAGAATTGCTGGGGATAGGATCCAGACATCGGCATTTTTTAAGCTCACAGGGGATTTAATGTGCAACTAGAGTTGAGAACAATTTCCCAAGGACACTGTCACAGCTGAGTGAAGTGCTGACAGAAATGCAGAGCTAGGGCCAATTCACAGATTACAAGACAGCAGGACAAAACTCAGCCGGTAATTTAACCAGAGCCTGATCTTCCCTGCACACATGTGCACTGCTTGCTCTGCTACTGATTTCTTTCTGGCAGGTTTTTGTAGATACCTCGGTCCGATGAGTAATGATTGAGTTCCACACTTTGAAGTCCTCACAGAGAGCAGAGGACCAGCGTTCCCGCAAACCAGGAAGCTCCAGAAGGTGGCCACAAGGAGCAGAGAGGAGGGAAAGGAAGTCTCCCTGTCCGTCCCCCACCGCCCCATACTCCACCAGCTGGATGGGGGTTCTAACCTGGGGAGAGGGGGGCTCACAGGTATCACAGACATTTTCTCCTCAGATCTGGAGCTTAGAGGTAGATTACCTCAGTGGTCAGGCAGCACCTCAGTCATGTCCAACTCTTTGCAACCCCATTGGCTGTAGTCTACCAGGCTCCTCGTCTGAGGGATTTTCCTGGCAAGAATGCTGGAGTGGGTTTCCATTTCCTCCTCCAGAGGATCTTCCTGATCCAAGGATCGAACCCACATTTCCTGCATCTCCTAAACTGCAGGTGGATTCTTTACCACTAAGTCGCTGGGGAAGCCCTTCTTAAACCTGGCAGTGCATTAAAATGTAAAAGACCAGAAAAGAAGGGAAAAAATTCCCAGTTCCCACTCCAGGCCAACTGAAACAAAGACTCTAGAATGAAGCCCAAACAATCATGTTTTTTAAAAGTTCCCCAGATACACAAACTATGAATAAAATACACAAATAAGAACCTACATTATAGTTCAGGGAACTCTACTCAGTGCTCTGAGGTGATCTAAATGGGAAGGAAATCCAAGAGGGGATATGTGTATACGTGTATCTGATTCGTTTTGCTATACAGTAGTACAGGAGAAACTAACAAAACACTGTAAGGCAACAATAAAAAACAAATTTTGAAAAAAATGTTCCTCAGGTGATTCTAACGTGCAATAAGAGTTGAGAACCACTTCTAATCCAACATACTCATTTTGCAGATGAGAAAGCCACAGCCCAGTGGACTAGAAAATAAAAGACACTGGGCAGTATAGGAGCAATTTTGTTGTTGTTCAGTCGCTCAGCCGTGTCTCTTTGCAACCCCATGGACTGCAGCACGCCAGGCTTCCCTCTCCTTCACCATTTCCCAGAGCCTGCTCAAACTCATGTCCATCGAGTCAGTGATGCCTTCCAACCATCTCGTCTTCTATCGTCCCCTACCCCTCCTGCCTTTAATCTTGCCCAGCATCAGGGTCTTTTCCAAGGAGTCAGCTCTTCACATCAGGTGGCCAAAGTAATGGAGCTTCAGCTTTAGCATCAGTCCTTCCAATGAATATTCAGGACTGATCTCCTTTAGGATGGACTGGTTTGATGTCCTTGTAGTCCAAGGGGCTCTCAAGAGTCTCTCCAACACCACAGTTCAAAAGCATCAATTCTTCAATGCTCAGCCTTCTTTATGGTCCAACTCTCACATCCATACATGACTATTGGAAAAAACCATGGCTTTAACTAGACAAACCGTTGTTGCCAAAGTAATGTCTCTACTTTTTAATATGCTGTCTAGGTTGGTCATAGCTTCTCTTCTAAGCAGTAACAGTCTTTAATTTTATGGCTGCAGTCACCATCTTCAGTGATTTTGGAGCCCAAGAAAATAAAACTTGTCATTTTTTTTTATTGTTTCCCCATCTATTTACCATGAAGTGATAGGAATGGATGTCATGATCTTCATTTTTTGAATGTTGAGTTTTAAGCCAGCCTTTGCACTCTCCTCTTTCACCCTCATCAAGAGGTTCTTTAGTTTCTCTTCGCTTTCTGCCATAAGGATGATATAATCTGCATATCTGAGGTTATTGATATTTCTCCCAGCAATCTTGATTCCAGCTTGTATTATGTCCAGTCTGGCATTTGGCATGATGTATGCTGCATTTAACTTAAATAAGCAGAATGACAATATACAGCCTTGGTGCACTGTTTTTCCAATTTTGAACCAGTCCATTGATCCATGTCTGGTTCTAACTGTTGCTTCTTGACCTGCATACAGGTTTCTCAGGAGACAGGTAAGGTGGTCTGGTATTTCCATCTCTTTAAGAATTTTCCACAAGAGCCATTTTGGAAGAAATCAAATCAGATCCTTATCATGCACTACACATCAAAATTAACTCCAGAAACGTAAACATTAAAAAAAATCAATCTTTATAAAAGAAAAATAGAAAAAAATGTGCATGTTAACCTGCTAGAAAAGTTATAAAGAAATGCTCAGCTTCTTTGGTTAGAAAAAGAAATGTAAATTGAAGCAACACTGAAATGTCCTTTTCCATATAGCATATAAATAGGATTTTTAAAAGATGAATGCTGAATGGTGTGGATGAGGCAGACACACACTGTATTTCTTCTCTTTTCTGAATGTCAGCTTGTGTCTTCTCATACTTACTGGAGGGAATATTCATTGTTAAGCATTCTGAGAAGCAATTCAAAAATAGCTATCAAAAACTTTGAAAATAATCTAGCAAGAGAATGTTCTATTACAGTTTTCCAGAAAAATACAATTGATAGAATGTGCTATATATATATATATATATATATATATAAAGAGGTATATTCTAAGGACTTGACTCATGCATTTATGGAGGCTGAGAAGTCCAAAATCTACAGGATGAGCTGGGAGACAAGAGAAATAGAAAAGAGACAATGTTGTAGTTCAAGTACAAAGGTCATTAGGAGACTCAGAAAAAAGTTAAAACTTGCAGCTCAAATCTGAAGACATCTGCTGCAAAATTCCCTTTGCTTGGAGTAGGATCAGTTTCTTTTTCCCCCAGGCCTTCAACTGACTGGATGAGACCCACCCACATTATGAAGAGCAATCGCTTTACTCAAAGTCTATGAATTTAAATGTAAATTTCATGCAAAAACCACTCACAGAAATATCCAGAATAACGCTTGACCAAATATCTGGGTATTGTGGCCCAGACATGTTGACTCATGAAATTAGCCATCACAGATGTATTTTAGAATTAGACCAACCAGCATCTGAATCCCAGTTTTGCCACTTAATAGCTGTGTGACTCTCTGAGCCTTCTTTTATCAGTAAAATGCAAATAATAATACAAATCTTGCAGGATTATGAGCATTAAATATATAATAAAGTGCCTGGCATATAGTAAGTGCTTAATAAATGACAGACATTTTTACTAATGTTACTCATAGATTCCTCTTTGGGTACTCTGTACTTTAATAAATAAACTTATATATGAAAATGTTTTATCATCAAAGACGTTTATTACTATACTAGTTATATTGAAAAAATAGGAAATAATCTAAATGTCCACCCATTGAAGAATGGCCAAACAAACTAGAAAGAATATTAAGCAGTCATTAAAACTGATGCATGCAAAGCATCCTCAACACTACAGGAAAATATTCATGTTATATAAAGTAATAAAAGCAGGAAAAAAAATCACATACACTGTATGTGCTCAACTATGTGAAAAAAAGGATAATGAAATATTAATTATTAAAATACTAATGATTTCTTCTTTATTTTCTAATTCAACAATGAGCTTTCAGGTTTTAATAATTAAGCAAAATTAAAATAATATAGCTTTAGATGGCTCTCAGTGATGAGCTGTATTTGGTGTGGTGGCAGGGTAGTGACCAAGAACACCTTCTCCCTAGCCTGATCTCCCACAAACTGGTCCTGAGCTGTTCATGGGCAGACAAGGTAGGCACAGCCCAGGCTGGCTGCCAATTTCTTTGGGTGGTTTAGAGCCAAGCTGCCCCATAGAAATGCTCCAAATGTTTTTTCATCAATTGATTCTCTGAAAGAATAAAGCCACATTTCCTACTCTGCAGGTAAAATAGTAGTAGTTCCATTTTCTTGATTTCTTAAGAAAAAGTGAGAAGGTGGCCATAGGCATTAGAGCTGACTCCAGTCTCCTAACCTTGCTGGTGCAGTTAGCAGACAAAAGTTTGACACCCAGACTCCTGAGAAGCACTCAGGTGGGCTGAGAGTCTTAGTATAAGGAAGAGAGATGTCCAGCTAAAATTACCAACCTCTCTAGGCAACAAGAGCTGGCTGACCAGAAGCCTAGTGCCCAAGAACTGAAATAACACTTTGCATTGCTTCACCTCGTGAGTTCATGTGATCAGGAGAAAATTACTTACTACAGAAATCACAAAGTAAGAAGAGATTAGGAAAGGAGAAACCAAGGAGGTAGTCTGCTCTCTGCAAGTGAATATATATAACTAAAGCATAAACTGGGCTTAAAATTCTGTCACTGTGACCAAAACTGAATTTCTGCTAGGGATGGAAAGTCAGGAAATGATTTGTGCATCATATTAATAATTTAATCTTGGTCTCTGCAATAATCATCATGAATGAGAAATGCCCTTTTGCACTAAGGTTCCCCTTTCTCCACATTCTTACCACTCTTAGAGTGGTTGATAACAACTCTAACAGTTGATGGTGATACTCCTATGCATTTCCTGATTTGACCAGTGATGTTGAGCATCTTTTCAGGTATCTGTTGGCCATCTGAATGACTTCTCTGGAAAAGTGTCTACTCAGATGCTTTGCCCATTTTTAATTGAATTCCTTAAGGAAGAATTGTCTGATCTTACAAAAATACTTTTAAGTCCTAGAAGAAGTAATAAGAGTTAACATATATTGGGGTTTCCCAGGTGGTGCTGGGGGTAAAGAACCTGCCTGCCAATGCAGGAGACATAAGAGACACAGGTTCGATCTTCCTGGATCGGGAAGATTCCCCTGGAGGAGGACATGGCAACTCACACCAGTATTCTTGCCTGGAGAATTCCGTGGAAGAGGAGCCTGACGGGCTATGGTCCATAGGGTTGTAAAGAGTCAGATATGACTTAGAACGCACTCATTCAATATGTATTTGATAGTGATATGCCAGGTATTATTCTAAATGTTCTGTATTTATTACATTATCTGGCCCTCACAGCAAATCTTGTAAAAATACTACTGATTTCACTGCCATTGCTAGATAAGGAAACATGGGCAGAGATGGTGAGTAAGTTGCTGAAGCTCCTAGCTAGGAAGCGGAGTACAGAGCCACAGTCATTTTGGCTTTAGAACTTGGGGGCTGAACCACCGCAGGACGGATGGTAAGACTCAAAGTCTGAACTGGAGTCAGAAGTTCAGAGTTCAGAGATAAGGGCAGAACCGCTCATGAGATGAGGAAAGACACATGTTGTTGAAGCAAGAGAAGGTGGTAGGAAAAAGGAATGGGAAGGGAGGAGAGCAGAGTTTAAGGACGATGTAGGAAAGCACCAGGAGAAGACCTACCCATGGTGAGGAAGCCTAAAATGGATCTCTGGAGAGCAGGAATGTTTATAATTTTTTTAAACAACAGCTTTATTGAGGTACAATTGACATGAACTGTACATATTTAAAGGAGACTATTTGATAGTTTCAGTTTCAGCTCAGTCACTCAGTTCTGTCCAACTCTTTGCGACCCCATGGACTGTAGCACACAGGCCTCCCTGTCCATCCCCAGCTCCCAGAGTTTACTCAAGCTCATGACCATTTGAAAACTTGAAACTATCACCACAATCTAGATAGCGAATACATTCATCACCCCCAAAGTAATCCCCAACCCCCTGCCCATCCAGTCAACCAAGACCTCTTTTTCAGTCATTATAGTTTGCCTTTTGTGGAATTTTACATAAATGAAATCACATAGTATGTACTCTTTTTCTATCTGGTGTCTTTAACTCAGTGCAATTATTTTGAGATTCATTGATAATTCATTGATAATTGATACTAGTCATTTATTTCTTTTTAATGGACAAATGCATTTATTCTACTAGAAGTAAAGTACCTGGGTCATATTTTTGCTGCTGTTGTTGTTGTTTAATCACTAAGTCATGTCCAACTCTGCAACCCCATGGACTGTAGCCTGCCAGGCTTCTCTGTGTATGGGATTTCCTAGGTAAAACACTGGAGTGGGTTGCCATTTCCTTCTCCAGGGTCATATTTTAGGTTTAGGTTTAACTTTTTAACAAGTTGCTTTCAAAAGTAGTTATACCAGCAGTGTATGAGAATTCCAGTTCCTCCATATCCTCAAGGATATTTGGTATCATTAGTCTTTTTCATTTTAAACATCCTGCCAGGCTCCTCTGTCCATGGGATTTCCCAGGCAAGAATACTGGACTGGGTAGGCATTTTCTTCTCCATAAAGATTCTAAAAATATGTATCTCATCTAGTAGCATCTTATTGTGATTTAATTTGGATTTCTCTAATAACAAATGAGGGCTTCCCTGGTGGCTCGGACAGTAAAGAATCTGCCTGCAATGCAGGAGACTGGATTGGGGAGATCCCTGGAGGAGGACATGGCCACCCATTCCAGTACTCTAAAACCAGCTTAAAACTCAACATTCAAAAAATGAAGACCATGGCATCTGGTCCCATTACTTCATGGCAAATAGATGGATAAACAATAGTAACAGTGACAGACTTTATTTTCTTGGGCTCCAAAATTACTGCAGACAGTGATGCAGTTATGAAATTAAAAGATGCTAGCTCCTTGGAAGAAAAGCTATGACCAACCTAGATAGTATATTCAAAAGCAGAGACATTACTTTTCTGTCAAAGGTCCATATAGTCAAAGCTATGGTTTTTCCAGTAGTCATGTACCAGTTCAGTTCAGTTCAGTTCAGTTGCTCAGTCGTGTCAGACTCTTTGCGACCCCATGAATCACAGCACGCCAGGCCTCCCTGTCCATCACCAACTCCCGGAGTTCACTCACACTCACATCCATCGAGTCAGTGATGCCATCCAGCCATCTCATCCTCGGCCGTCCCCTTCTCCTCCTGCCCCCAATCCCTCCCAGCATCACGGTCTTTTCCAATGAGTCAACTCTTTGCATGAGGTGGCCAAAGTACTGGAGTTTCAGCTTCAGCATCATTCCGTCCAAAGAAATCCCAGGGTTGATCTCCTTCAGAATGGACTGGTTGGATCTCCTTGAAGTCCAAGGGACTCTCAAGAGTCTTCTCCAACACCACAGTTCAAAAGCATCAATTCTTCAGCGCTCAGCCTTCTTCACAGTCCAACTCTCACATCCATACATGACCACAGGAAAAACCATAGCCTTGACTAGACGGACCTTAGTCGGCAAAGTAATGTCTCTGCTTTTGAGTATACTATCTAGGTTGGTCATAACTTTTCTTCCAAGGAGTAAGCGCCTTTTAATTTCATGACTGCAGTCACCATCTGCAGTGATTTTGGAGCCCAAAAAATAAAGTCTGACACTGTTTCTACTGTTTCCCCATCTATTTCCCATGAAGTGATGGGGCCAGATGCCATGATCTTCGTTTTCTGAATGTTGAGCTTTAAGCCAACTTTTTCACTCTCCACTTTCACTTTCATCAAGAGGCTTTTTAGCTCCTCTTCACTTTCTGCCATAAGGATGATGTCATCTGCATATCTGAGGTTATTGATATTTCTCCCGGCAATCTTGATTCCAGCTTGTGTTTCTTCCAGTCCAGCGTTTCTTATGATGTACTCTGCATAGAAGTAAATAAGCAGGGTGACAATATACAGCCTTGACGTACTTCTTTTCCTATTTGGAAGCAGTCTGTTGTTCCATGACCAGTTCTAACTGTTGCATCCTGGCCTGCATACAGATTTCTCAAGAGGCAGGTTAGGTGGTCTGGAATTCCCATCTCTTTCAGAATTTTCCACAGTTTATTGTGATCCACACAGTCAAAGGCTTTGGCATAGTCAATAAAGCAGAAATAGATGTTTTTCTGGAACGTATGGATGTGAGAGTTGGACCATAAAGAAAACTGAGAGCTGAAGAATTGATGCTTTTGAACTGTGGTGTTGAAGACTCTTGAGAGCTCCTTGGGTTGCAAGGACATCAAACCAGTCAATCCCAAAAGAAAACAGTCCTGAATATTCATTGGAAGGACTGATGATGAAGCTGAAGTGCCAATACCTTGGCCCCCTGACATGAAGAACTGACTCCTTGGAAAAGACCCTGATGCTGGGCAAGATTGAAGGCACAAGGAGAAGGGGACAACAGAGGATGAGATGGTTGGATGGCATCATTGACTCAATGGACATGAATTTGAGTAAGCTTCAGGAGTTGGTGATGGACAGGGAAGCCTGGCATGCTGCAGTCCATGGGGTCTCAAAGAGTCGGATATGACTGAGCGACCAAACTGAACAGAATAACAAACAATGTTGAGCATCATTTCATGTATTTATTTACCATCTATACATCTTTCTTCATTAAATACCCATTAAAATATTTCCCCATTTCTCTTATTGAGTTGTTTTACTGAGTCTTGAGAGTTATTTATACTGTTGGATATAAGTCCTTTACCAGATATGTAGTTAACAAATTTTTTTTCCACTCTGTGACTTGACTTTTCATTCTCTTTAACAGTGCCTTTTGAAACAGAAGTTCCCAATTTTAGTGAAGTCCAATTAATTCAGTCTTTTCTTTCCTGTATGATGCTTTTGGTGTCATAACTAAAAAAACCTTTGCCCAACTCAAGGTCCCAAAGATATTCTCTTACGTTTTCTTCCAAAATTTTATATTTCTGGGTTTCACATTTAGATCCAAGATCCATTTTGAGTTCATTCTTTTGACATGGAGCAAGTATGTAGCACAGATCATGTTTTTGCATATGGACATGAATTATTCCGGCACCATTAGTTAAAGAACATCTTTCTTCCACTGAATTGCCTTTATACCTCTGTCAGAGTCAGTTGACCATTTATGTGTGGCTCTATCACTGAACTCTATTCTGCTCCAATGATTCATATATATCTATCTTTATGCTAATATCACATTATCTTGAAGACTATAGATTTATAATACATATTATACTAAGGTAATGTAAGTCTTCAAACTTTGTTCTTCAAATTATTCTGGCTATTCTAGGTCCTCTGTATTTGCACATGCATGTTAGAATAAGCTTATCAATTTCTATATAAAACCTCTTAGAATTTAGAAAGGGACTGTGTTGAATCTAGAGATCATTTTAGGGAGAACGTTATAACAATGCTGAGTCTTTCAATTCACAAAAGTGGAATATTTCTCCATAAAATGGATTTTTAAACGTTGTCTGCTAACTTCAGTGAAGTCATAAACTTATAAACATATGCTCATAAAGTTTAGTGGGGTCTATGTGTGTGTCTGAAAACTGCTGAAAGAGCTTAGTTTCGTGTTTTGATAACATGGTGAGGACCGAAGCAGTGTGTGTGGAGCCAAGGGCACAGGGCTGTGGGAGGGTAAGTCCCCAAGAATTGATGGAAATTTGGCAGTGCACCTCCACAGGCAGTGAAACTGATGTTATTATGTTATGTTAATATACTATTGAAAGATACTACTGAGCTCTTAGGGGTCAGAAGTGCTTCTGGTAACATCCGGGTCATAGACTGAAAACCCCTTGCAGGAGAAAGAAACGCCCCTCATCATGTGACCTCAGATTCAGCTCCTCCTTCCAGAGTAATGAGAAAGTCCCACCATAGCACTTCAGAAAATCTATTCACCTCTACTCCACGTGACATAAGGCTCTGTAGTGTTGTAATTATACATGAGCACTCAGCACATACTCACACCCTGCTCAGATTTGGCAAGTTGCTAACTATAAGTTTAAAAACTCTTTCTCTCTCTTCCTTCTTAAGTCTCTTTTGAGAAATAAATAAAAAGTCTTCAATCTCCCTAATCATCCTCTCTCCAAGATTCTGGAATGCCTTTGAAGTGTGCATTCCTCTCAATCTCTCATTTATCACTCCCAGAAAGTTGATGCACAGGTGGAAAGTTCACCTGTTTTTACTTGTTCCCCCAGCTGTAGATGACTACTGACTTGAAACTGTTGCTAGAACTTTCCCTGCCTCTATTGTTTCCATAGCCAGTGTCAGTTTCACAGTCTGGACCTGCAGGGCAGGACAGGGATGCTATTTTATTTTTCAGTAGTTCCTCTACTACCTGAAACACTGTCTGTAGCTGTTACCTTCTTTGTGTTCATTAGGAACTGAGCAACAGATGACATAATGCATCCTCCAGCTGGGACTTGGAAACCTACCTCAACAGAGGAGTTGAAAATGAGCATGTGAACTTCAGCCACCAAAAAGAGAACAGTGTTATTTTCATAGTCCCTTCCTTCTAGGAATGATGCGGGTTTCTTACAAAAGAACAGCACTCTTCTTGCCCTGAGCAGAATACCATTCCTTCAGGACTAGGGCCCTGATGTTTCCTAAACGTCCTTCGGCCAGGACCCAGAACCTATCCTGAACCCCACAGTGGAGCTGGCATGAAGAATGGCTTTCTCTGAGCCAAAATACAAGAGGGGAGTCACTTCACAGTGCATTCAGGGTTCTTGTCCTGACTTTATTCAACATTTTTGTTGGTGATTTGCTAGAAAATACAGAAAATCATGGAATTATGACAGCAGATGTAATACAGAATATCAGTGCTCACCAGATATTTCATGTTTCCCAGCCTCCCTTGAAGGTGGGCTGGGGTCACATAACTAATTCTGGCCAATGGCCAAGAGCCAGGAACCTCCTCCATCTTTTCCTTTCCCCGTAGCAGAGACCCTGGGATCCTTGTGTTCAGACAGCCCTGCTCCAGGTGGAGGAGGGGAGGGGAGAGGCAATGAGTAAATGAGAAATAAACGTTTTTGGATTAAGTCACTGGGGTTTGCTGTTTTGTCTTTTAGGGCACTTCTATTATGTCGGTGAACAGAGCCACACTGTGGTTGAGAACCAGTATCTTGGTCCAATACTGAAGAGGATGAGCAGAGCTTTCAGGCATCAGGTGCTGTCAGCTAAAATGGAGGGCATCACTAGAGCCCCCTTTTGCCTTAGAATTTTCTGAACTAGCAGGGAAGCTTAACTCAGAGACGCCATTTCAGAGAACTATGGCCAAAGGTGGTGGAAGCAGCTTTTCTGTGGATACATTTAATGATGTGTCTTGAAACAGGAATTTCAGTAACCTCCGAATGAGGACATCACTTACTGTTTACTGTGCTCTGAATGGCAGGCGTGCAGGTGTAGAAACCTCTGCCAGCCCTGAGGCAGAACCCAGATCCTTCCTGGGACTGACCAGCTTCCTATTCGTGCCAAGGGCTGACATCAAAACTTTCTTGCAACAGAAAGAAAGCAGTCTGCCTCCTCACCTCTAACAACCTCCAGCTCATTATTAGGAGGAAGGAGAAGCCCTCCCTCAGCAGGACGGGGGTGGTTTTTATCGATGCATGGTTACATAATGCTGTCTGCCTCAGAAGTGACAGTGTACTAGGAATATTGGCATCACTACCAAAAATAAATGATAAATAAATAAAGCTCTCTCACTAGCTCCAAGCTTACATTTGATTTGCCTTATGTTGATCACAAAGAATACCTTAGGAGATTCTGTCAGGATTAGAGTCTCATTCAAGAGGAACTGGTATTAATCTACAGAGAGAATTACAAAGTGGCAACTCGATCGTATTTCCCTTTTTACAAGGATTTCTTTTTTTGTTTTTTTTTTTTTTTTCTGTAGCTGTGGTGAACCGGTCTAGTTAGAGTTCATTGCTTAAGTAGGAAAATCAACTCTGGGGGAAAAAAAGAAGAAAAGAAACTTTTAAGCAGCACATTAGTCTCAAAAGGCAGAGACATCCATGTCTAAAAGGAGGAATACTCAAGACAGTTATCTGCTCACCACAGAGCTCAGGTATTTTAGAATTCCTTCAGATGTGGGGACAAAGAACTTTGAAAGATCAGCCAAAATGATAGCCTGATGTGACAGGACCAAGTGACAATGTAATCAAATGGGGCTTTTTGTCTGCCTGTGCAGCTGCCAAAGCTCACTGCTGTTACCCAAAGGAGACCCGTTCTAATGAGGTCTCAGTGGCCCAGAACTGGCCCAGATGAACACCCCAGTTTCTTCTAAGCCATCAAGGGAATGTTCCATGTGGACAGAGTTTTAGGTCTAGAGGCAGATTTATTCAGGGAGGGCCTGGTTTGGCTGTGGTCTGAACCAGTCATTGCAGCCATCCTTATCAAGCTCATGCACACAAAGCCCAGAAAAAGAGATGGTTTTCCATGATGCTCTCCACCAGCTGCCTTCTCACTTGGCGAGCAGGAATGCTAAGCCTCATTCTTTCTCTAACTTCAGGGCCACCTGCGGCCTGATGGGTATCACTCAGCTCATGAGTGGGCTGTGTGGTTCAGAAGTTGAAAGACAAGAATGGCAACAAAAACAGGAAAGGCAGAACCCAGGTTGTTTACTTAGATTAGAATAACTTCAGATGTGGTGAAGCTATCAAAACATTATAGAACATATCAACATTCTGTCTGGGGTCTGCTTGAAAATAACCAGAGGGGAGGGTTGGGGTAGGAGAGTCAAGTAAGGAATGTCACTCACCACCCAGTTCTATAAGAATCCAGACATTAGGCCCTGCACTCACTGACCTGCAAAACACCCTGGAAAGAATTCGGGTGAACACCAGCCATGAGGCACTCTATGCTCTGGGCAAACTGACAGAAAAGGCCTTCAGGTAGATATTTTTAGGAGAAAAAAATTTCATGAACCCAGATTCTTGCATCTCCCCATACTTAGAAAAGCACTAAAATCATTAACTGATTGTGACTAACAGTAGCCTTCTACCAAGATGTGAGCTTGACTGCTGTAACCCTTCTCCAAAATCACGTTTCTACTGACCTCCTCACCCCCACCCTCTTCAGAGCAGCTCCTCAGAGCTCTCTGGGAGGTGTCTCCCCACCTCTAGTCCTCAGTAAACCTCCAAAGAAACCCAAAACGCACAGCTCTCACATTGCACATTTTTATTTCAGTTGACAGGGGGCCTGGAGGGTGGGGTTGGGGGGGTTGAGGTTATAGAAGAAAGAGTCATTACTGGGAGTTGGCACTTGTTGAAACTGGGTGATGGGCAGAAGGGGTTATATGCTTACAGGATAGTTGTTAGGATCATACAAGTTAATGGATGCAAAGAGCTCAGCATATAGTGAATGCTTAATAAAAAAGCAGCTATTAGCTCCACTTTACACATGAAGATGTGAAGTTCAGAGAAATTAAGTAACTTGCCTGAGGTCATAAATCTAGGACCTGGTGGAGCAAGGTCTCTAAACCACTCCTACTGCATTAGGAAGCCCGGGCTCTCAGCCGCTCTCCTGTGTCTCTCTTCCCTCCTCTCTTCTTCAGATTTCCATGCTTTCCCACTATTTGGCCCCTTTCTTCCCTTTCAAAGTTGCATTCGCTTAATCTCCCCTCCACTCAGAGTTCTGCCTGGACCCATGCCTGCTTATAAAGTCAAGTTTCTCAATGATTCATTCAACTCACATTTAAGTGGCTGGCTTGAACAGGGGTGGTGGAGGTGAAGGCCCAGCTTCAGGAACTCCTAGTCTAGCGCAGCAGACTGAGGTTAACAGAGTTATCAAGGGCCTACTCCATGCCAGGCTCTCTAGCGTAAGTGTGGGCTGCAGAACACGAGAACAATAAAACATGCCAAGTCCTTTGCACTCAAAATAAGAAGTCTGAGGCAGAGGTGAACTGAAGAAAGCAGGACATGGGTTATTGGCAGGGAAGCCACGGATTGTAATAAATACTGGGGCTGTTCCTGTTCCAGCGAGAGCTGGGGGCTTAAGAAACACAAGGGATACCAGCCCAGAGTCCTAATGCTGGGCCTGGTGAAGGAGCGTGGAGCGTGGGGCAGCAGGCAGAGCATGAGGAAAGGCGTGGAGTTGTGCCATAGCACGGGACACGTGAGTGGCACCTTGCCACTGCTAAGTCACTTCAGCCAGCTCTTTGTGACCTCATGGACTGTAGCCCCCAGGCTCCTCTGCCCATGGGATTCTCCAGGCAAGAATCCTGGAGTGAATTGCCGTGCCCTCCTCCAGATGAATATTCCCAACCCAGGGATCGAGCCCACCTGTCCTCTGTCTCCGGCAGTAGTGCCACCAGTGGAATGGCTGGAGCCAAAAGGGCGCACAAGCAACGGCGGAATCAGCGCTAGAGAAACGGCGCTGTGGGTCTAAGGTGCCTGACTGGACTCCACTCTGTTGGTCTGTGTTTCCTACATGTGCCTGATAAGAATCACCCAGGTGCTTATTAAAGGCTGAACCAGGCCTGCTACACCAGGGTCTTCAGCAAGGCTCTGAATGAGGCCTTTCAGCAAGCCTTCAGTGGTTCTTATAACCAAGCACATTTGGAAACAGCCTGCAGGCAAAGTTGAGCAATGGGAGCTAATTCTAGAACAGCTCATAACAAAATGTATCCTCACCCCTCCCTTTGCAGAAGTGCACACCCCCTGAATCTCTGCAGAGTAAGTAGGAGTTTGTCAGATGACCTGGGCTGCAGACTTCCAGATCTCATGACCTACTGAGGCTGGGCGTGACTTTTGCCACCAGCAGCATCCCTGTAGACCAGTACACTCCCACTGGCAGAAATCAAACAGCAGACAGAGAAGCAAAAGAATATTGTCTGTGTCTTCTTTTCACTGTTGTTGTTTTCTTTTCTCTTTATCAGGTGATGAGATCTTGTGTTTGCAGTGTGCGCTAGCTATAGACTGTCTGAATATTGCAATTGAAATGGAGTAGAATGGAGAGGATGAATCCTGGAAGAAAGGTTGGAGTAGTGAAGAGAAATTTTTATGGGTCAGAAAATGAGGTTTGCAGCCATTTGGCCAAGTGTAATAGAACATGTCTTAATGACGAGCAAATGATATCTCCTCCTTCTAGCATTCTCAAGGAGTGCTGGCAAAAGCTTCCTCTGAGAGAGTGGTGAGTGATTTGACAATACAGATTCTATACATGCTGTGCGTAAGTGGGCTAGGGATTACATTTCCCTGATACCAAGTTAGTGTTGCTAAAGCTTCCCGTGATGGAAAAATGCTCTCGATGCTAAATATCTTGGCTTCAGACAGTTCAGAAAGGATTAGTGAGAAATTTTATTGCAATTCATGGTTGATTCAAAAAAAAGGGAGGGGGTAGGAGAAAAGAGAGAAAAGCAAGACAATGCCAAAAAATGAAAACTCATTTTAGCTCTTCTATTAAAGCCAGATGTATTTTAGGCCTTGTTTCTAGGCAACTGCATAATGGTAATATTCCTGAATCTTTTTTAAAGACTCACAACTGTCAGAGTCAGTAAAGGTCAGAAGGTAATTATAAAATAATAAGGATGACATATGAGAGGCAGAATCACTCCAAGCAGTGACATTTTGTATTTCGCATTCATTTTCAGAAAATCTAAGAACTTCCTTGGGACACTCAGACCTGCCCTCTGGAAAGACCACTGACTCAATGAAACTTGAACATGACATCACCTGCCCACCCTATCATCACACCTCTCAAATCATCCTTGAGAAGGATCGAGTCCCCACAATGGGCACAAGCTGGTTGCTGAGGGGGTGTAACAAGCCTCTAAAACAATGTAGAACCAGTGAAGAACTTTCTAACTGAAAACTGCCTCAGAGAGAAGTCCAACAGGCTCCATACATGGACAAGAAAACTGAACCCAGAGACAGGGCGGGAAAAGGAGACAGAAGGAAACTAAGACCCAGGAAGTGCATGCTTGCGCCTAGGCTCTGTGAGTGCCTTATATCTAGCGTGTCGACTTTGTCCTTAATTGTGGATGCCATCTGAGGACAAAGAAGGAGAGATGAACATTCGCTGTGTTCCCCAAGCACTTTGCTAGGCCTTTGATATACACTAGCATTTGATTTTCACAACAGCTGAACAGGCTGATAGGTATCATTTCTATTTCACAGGGGATGAAGCCAGGGCTTGCACAGAGGTTAAGTCTCCCTGATCCTGTCCACTTACTGCAGGTGTGACTTTGGAAAAGGTCATGCAAGCTGTCATCTGCAAAACGATGATAAAGTACCTTGTGGGGTACAAGATTGAATAGGTAGTTTATGTGAATGTCTAGCACAGAAAGCTGGGCGGTCAGAACATCACTGACTCATCAGTCAGAACACCAGACAGCTTTTCTCAAAATCTTCCAGCAGCTTCCATCCCACAGGAATAAGCCTCCTCGGCTGCTCCCCCTGGAAATGCCCCTCCACACACAGGTCTTTTAACCCCATCCTGATCTTCCTGGCTCCTGCTGTGCCTGGGGCATCCACCTGAGACCACCTCACTTAAAATGCAGTTCCTCACCCCCATCCTCTCCTCAACGCCATGGCTCTCCTCTGCTTTTTTCTTCTCCAAAGCACTTACCACCACCTAAAATATCCTATGTATTTTCATTTATTTTCTAACCTCCCTTGGCCCTGGAAAGTTTAGCTGTGAGGACAGGAATTTGGTTTGTTTATTTTTTGTGCTTGCTGAATCCCCAGCATCTACTAGATGCTCAATAAATATTTGTTAAATGAATACATGGATATTATCCTCCTTTCTCCCTCCTTCCCTCCTCTTTCAAAGTCACACAGCCCACCCTTCCAAAATATGAAAAAGGCAAGAAGAAAACTTAACCATGAAAGTGAAAGTGAAGTCACTCAGTCATGCCCGACTCTTTGTGACCCCATGGACAGGAGCCTGCACCAAGATCCTCCATCCATGGGATTTTACAGGCAAGAGTACTGGAGTGGGGTGCCATTGCCTTCTCCAGGGAATCTTCCCGACCCAGGGATCGAACCCAGGTCTCCCACATTGTACACAGACACTTTACTGTCTGACCACAATCTTAACCATAAGTAACTATCAGTTCAGTTCAGTCGCTCAGTCGTGTCAGACTCTTTGCAACCCCATGAATTGCAGCAATGCCATTGCCTTTTCCAGGGAATCTTCCCGACCCAGGGATCGAACCCAGGTCTCCCACATTGTAGACAGACGCTTTACTGTCTGAGACACCAGGGAAGTCCTGCAGGCAATTGGGACCCCACGGCTCTGGACTCATCCTGGCTTTAGCCAAGTCACTTAAACCCTAAGAGACAGGGCTTCCACTCCGTATAACAACAGGGCAAAAAGTATAATTTGGAAAAAGCATAATTTAGACCAGAGCTTCCTAATAATTTTTTCTGTAGTGAGTGGCCAACCCAAGCCCTGCTAGACTGATGGAGGGCTCAGGGGATCTCTATCTTGGCACATGTGTAATCCACCCTGACTGTCTGGTTGGGAAAGTCAGACTAAGTGGCTAAGAGCAAGTGCTTTCAAGTTATGGAAATCCTAGGGTAAGTCCTCTGTTGATCTGTGCAGTCTGCAGCTATTCACCTGGGTCTGAGCCTCAGTTTGGTCAGCTGTGAAATGGGCACAATGCTTGTATCTATATCACACGTGTGTGCTAAGTCTCTTCAGCCATGTCCGACTCTTTGCGACCCTATAGACTATAGCCCGCCAGGCTCCTCTGTCCATGGGACTCTCCAGTCAAGAATACTGGAGTGGGTTGCCATGCCCTCCTCCAGAGATCTTCCCAGCCCAGGGATTGAACTCTCATCTCTTATGTCTCCTGCATTGGCAGGTGGGTTTGTTACCACTAGTGCTGCCTGGGAAGCCCATCTGTATCATGCTGCTGCTGCTAAGTCACTTCAGTTGTGTCTGACTCTGTGCAACCCCATAGACGGCAGCCCGCCAGGCTCCCCGGTCCCTGGGATTCTCCAGGAAAGAACACTGGAGCGGGTTGCCATTTCCTTCTCCAATGGATGAAAGTGAAAAGTGAAAGTGAAGTCGCTCAGTCATGTAGTCTCTTATGTCTCCTGCATTGGCAGGTGGGTTTCTTACCACTAGTGCTGCCTGGGAAGCCCATCTGTATCATGCTGCTGCTGCTAAGTCACTTCAGTCGTGTCCGACTCTGTGCGACCCCATAGACGGCAGCCCGCCAGGCTCCCCAGTCCCTGGGATTCTCCAGGAAAGAACACTGGAGCAGGTTGCCATTTCCTTCTTCAATGGATGAAAGAGAAAAGTGAAAGTGAAGTCGCTCAGTCATGTCCGACTCTTAGCGACCCCATGGACCTCAGCCTACCAGGCTCCTCCGTCCATGGGATTTTCCAGGCAAGAACATAGGTTTGTGGGAAATATCAAACACAGTAGTAGGGCCTGGCATGCAAAGTACCTTGCATAGGGTGAATGCTAATAAACATTAGGTATCATTCTTATCACTATCTCTTATTTCCATGATCTTCCCTGGTGGTCAGAGGTTAAAGCGTCTGCCTCCAATGCGGGAGACCCGGGTTCGATCCCTGGGTCAGGAAGATCCCCCGGAGAAAGAAATGGCAATCCACTCCAGCATTCTTGCCTGGAGAATCCCGTGGACGGAGAAGCCTAGTAGGTTACAGTCCACAGGGTCGCAAAGAGTCGGACACGACCGAGCGACTTCACCACCTCACCTATTATTTCCATTTCTCAAATTTTGCAGTTCATTCTTGGGTCTATTCCAGACCTTATTAGAAGAAGGAAGCAAACCTTTACTGTTAAGAAATGTAAAAACATTTTAACCTTGTAATTATTTTTTAAAATTTTGTCAGGGGCATTGCTGTAAAACAATGCTTCTCAAGCTCAAATGTGCATCCATATCACTGTGGAATGTTATTAAAATGCACATTCAGACTCAATAGGTCCAGGGTGGAGCCTAAGAACCTGCATTCCTAAGCAGCACAAGGGGACCACACTCCTGGTCCACGGACTTACACTTTGCGTGGCAAGTCTCCTCAGCAGTTGCCTTTGAACTTGGTTGCACACTGGAATCATTTGGCGACCTCTAAGCCCAGACCACACTCCAAACCAATTAAATCCTGCTCTCTAGGGGTGGGATAAAAATATCAGTCCTAGTTGAAGTTTCGGCTCATCCCAATGTGTACAGTGTCAACAGCACTGGTGCTTAAATTTAGCTCCATCGTGGAGAGTCTTTAAAAAATAGTGATGCTTGGGTCTCACTCCCAGAGATTCTGACTTGGTCCAGGGTGAGCCCTGAGCTGAAGGTTTTCAAAACTCTCAGGTATTTTAATGAGCAGTCAAGTTTGAGAACCACTCTCCAAGGTTCACAGTACTCGTTAGTAAGGCAAAGGGAAAAGTTGCATTTGATTCATATTCCAGGAGCTTAAAGCAATTAATTTCCCTTCAAATGGACCCCCTTTTCCCTAGGAGATCTGTACTGAAACATGGCCAAAATAAGAATCTTTTTAACTTATTTTAAAGGCAAAAACCTGTTTAACACTGTGTTCAGGAAGCTGCATTTGTACAGTAGCTCACAAATAGACTCAGGAGAGTATTCAGTTCCTAATTCCCTCCATCACCACCTTCAGTGCGACCTTGGAAAATCTTTTTATGTTTATGTTTCCATATTTTCTCATTTTTGAAACCTGGCTAATCCTACAAAGTGACCACAGGACTGGTATATGGTTCACTGCGCCTTCACAAACACTCCTGCGCACTTCTCCTAAATTGTTCTGATTTGCTGACTCCATTTGTGCAAAATACATACTTAGTGAGTTGTGAAAACCTGTCACATTTAAACAATAGTTTTCTATCTCTCTCTCGTAAGGGTACCAATTGCTTCCTGTTCTATTCATACAAATTTTAGGCTTAATATACCCCAGAGGCTCAGAGAAGTCAGCAAGAGGGTAGAAACGGTATTTTAAAAGCTGTGGTTTTGCAGGCTTGGCAGGGTCAGGCTTTTTCTCCACTTCCCCAGTGGAAACGTCCCACAACTTTCCAATGGCCTACTTGGTCCCCTCGCCCTCACTTCTGGGTGATTGTCTGTACTTCAGCTTTATGAAACGGGCTCATGCATCTTGGTTTCCCTAGTACTCTGCACACTGCAGGGAGCATAGTAGGTGCTTAAGAAGTGACGTCTAACGAATGAAGTGGCAGAAACAAGTAAAATCGGAGCCAAAGGATTCCAGGAAACATAATGGAAATTATATTGAAGGGGAAAAGTTGGTAAAAATAAGGTATTCATGCTAATAAATATTGGAGGGAATCAGGAGATGCCAAACAGGCCAGGAGGCCTGCGTGAGGTTTATGTGGGACAAGGGGATGAGGTGGGAGTGGGGCGGGGTGGCTGAAACAGAGAAAAGGGAGGAAATGACCAGAGAGAAAGAAAGAAAGGTAGTGACTGACGGGAGACTGAAGGAAGCTGAAGACAGAGGAAGGGAGTAAGAGCAGGAAGAAGGAGGTGGGGGAGCGGGAGAGCCTTCGGGAGGACAGACCCTCCCGCGAGCTAGGACAGCTGGTCCCTCACTGAGGACAGACACTGTCTGACTGGGGCAAGACTGGAGGGAAAAGTCACACCAGTGCGAGTGAAGTGGGCCACTGCCAGCATTCAGAACACTTTCTGGAACTGGATATTTTCAAATTACATAATCCTCTTTGTTTTCAATTCTCCTTCTCGGGAGAGTCCAGCCCCTCCCACCTTACAAATCCACCTCCAGTTAAGCCCCTGACAGCGCCTACTAGCCGTGGGCCAACCCTTGGCAGCCTCCCCCAGGCCTGCTTTCCAGCCACAGCATCCTGCCCCTCCCCGCGGGGCCTCCGCCGCATCTCCAGGCATTTCCCCTCTGACTTCCAGACCCTTCCGGTCGGTCGGTGTGACACACAGACTCTGAAGCCGCCGTCCTGCCCCCAGGGACCCTCCAGGGCCACTGCCAGCCTACCGGCAGCCGCTGTGCACATCGGAAAAAGGGGCCTTTGAGGTCTTGGGCAGAGGAGCCGAAGAAAAGTGTTGGTGGGATAAAACAAGACGTGTCACAGAGTCAGAGACTCTAGGAGGAGGCTGTGTGTGTGTGTGATGAAGAGGGGGGTGTGTGTACAGAGGTGTTTGGGGAGACCTGCTCATAAAAAGTGATATTTGAGCTGAGTTTTAAGATGAACAATTTTCCCTCTTCCAGATGGTTTTACTGGGGGAAAGTGGGTGGAAGGAAGGCAGAACTGCTTAGGGGCAGGCATAGCGTGTGCAGAGGAGCAGAGGTGGGAAACTGATTTTCAGTATTGTTAGAGCCTTTGTGTAAAGGCAGCGAACAGGGGACCAAGCAGTGGAGATGAGGTTAGAACAGGTGGGAAGAACCAGGTCACAAAGGAACCTGAATGCCAGGCTCAGAGGCAGATGTCACCTTACAGGAAATAATGTCTGGTGTGGAGCAGGAATGACATGTGGAATTTTTTTTTTTTTTTAATATATATATATGAACAAACTCAGCCTCAGAGGGGTATTTATAAATGACCTGCTCCATGTCACATAGTTGATGACAGAACCGTAACTGATTCCATTTTGTTGTGCTTACACTTGGGTCTTTTTCACCTAGATGCCAGGCCTCAGTGACTTGTGAGGTTTTCCTTGCAGAGCTGGCTAGGCCTTTTCACCTCCCTCCAAAGCTGCAAAGGGCTGGGCTCAGATCAGTTCAGAGAATGCTGCTTGGGCCCCTAAACTGGTGCTTTAAAAAAAAAACAGTTGCTTCATTTCTTAACAGAAGGACTTTATTTATACCAGGTTAGTCTTTAGGAGACTAAACCAAAAAATGTTCCATTGGCCATTTATTGGCACTGATTTCCGGAAAATATTTATATTGTCAGCTGAAAAGAGGGCAACAGGGAAACTAGGGGGAGGGGAAGAGGACTCAGTGATATCTTAGATCTCCGTGGGAAGACAGCAACTAAGACAGTCTCTTAGTGGCCATTGGATGGTGTAGCCACTGGTTTTGGTCTGGGACTTCAACATAACTTCATTCCAGGTCTGCTTATGAGAAAAAAATGGAATTTCATCAACATTTTTCTCCTTTTCCTGTCTTCTATACACAGGTGAGATTTCTACCAAACAGAGAGATGGCCTCAGGGAAGAAATAGATGAGAAAGAGCCTTGAAAATCCACTTTCTGGGGTTAATCTTCTGAATAACTGGTGGCTGAGCCATCCAGGAAACATCCACCTTAATGGCTGTGCCTGGGAAATGCCTTTGTTTCTCTCCAGCAGTGAAAAACTGCATTCTGTGTCTAAGATTTGAAACCAAGAGAGGAACCCAAAGTCTCTTAGTCGTCTGGAGTTCTACAACAGAGGCATTTTGGGATTAGAGGGGATGTTTATGCTTCATGTTGGTGGCATTCAGGCCTCAGTCAAAAGCTTGGTTTCAAGTTGATGGACTCGGTCAGGGTCCAGCCAAGGCTGACTCATGAATGAGACATTCAAGGTCTATCTTCAGAGAAGCCAATAAATTAGCATTATCACTGCTGATAAGACAGAGTCTGAGATTTCTCTCAATAAAGATAATGTGAACAATAATGAGTTCTGAAATGTTTCCTCAGACATACAAAATCCATCTCCTATCAGTATTTTTTTTTAAAGTTTGGTTTAACATGTTTCCCTTTCTTCTCAAGTATTCCTATTAAAATTTAAGTCCAGTGACATAAATTTTTTTTTTTTTTTTTTGCACACAGATTTTTTTCTAAGGGTTGACTATTTGCAAGCTCAGTGAAGAGAATTGCCGTCCTTAGGTCACAACTCTCCTACACACACACACACACACACACACACACACAGAAACACACACACTGGCATTTTAGCTCCTCCTGCTGGTGGCCACTCAGCTCTAAGTCAGGGCTGACTAGTTGATCTGGGTCTATGGATCACAACTTTGAAGAATATTTTATATTTTGATATTTGATCTTGGACCATATGTCAAAATTAGATTTGGGGGACTGAGAAAAAATTTTTCTTTTCCTCTGCTCAGGAAGTGAAAAGGCAGTCACAGTTTTTATATCAATATCTGCTCAAGAATCCTAATGACAACTGATATGGATCATTTGGATAGATTGGGAAAGGGAGCTGCTGCTCCCTGCTAAGTCGCGTCAGTTGTGTCCGACTCCGTGCGACCCCATAGATGGCAGCCCACCAGGCTCCCCCGTCCCTGGGATTCTGAAAGCAAGAACACTGGAGTGGGCTGCCATTTCCTTTCCCAATGCAAGAAAGTGAAAAGTGAAAGTGAAGTCACCCAGTCGTGTCCGACCCTCCGCAACCCCATGGACTGCAGCCTTCCAGGCTCCCCCATCCCTGGGATTCTCCAGGCAAGAACACTGGAGTGGGTTGCCATTTCCTTCTCCAATGCATGAAAGAGAAAAGTGAAAGTGAAGTCGCTCAGTCGTGTCTGACTCTTAGCGACCCCATGGACTGTAGCCCACCAGGCTCCTCCGTCCACAGGATTCTCCAGGCAAGAGTACTGGAGTGAGGTGCCATCTCCTTCTCCAGGGAAAGGGAGAGTTGAGGCCAATTTTTTGAGAAACTCCATCAGGCGTTTCTTCTATTGCTTCTTATCCTTTCTAGCAGATGACCCCCATCTCCTCTTTTAAACCTCTCACTGAATCACAATTATTTTGTTACACAGCAGTGGCTCCTGACAGTGATGGTAATAGCAATAGATATACTGAGTGCTAAGAACTTGATATTCTTTACCTCATTTATTCTTGACAATCGTAGAAATGAGGTAATGCCGGTTTGACAGCTGGGAAGCAGGTTCAGAGACATTGAGTACATTTCCCGAAGTCACACAGCTCATAAGTGTTGGAAAACAGAAACGACACCAGGTCTATCTGACCTCAAGGTCCTGAAAGCAGTTTTGTTGTTTTAATAAAAGTTCATGATTATTTGGCTTCTGCTTTTGTTATGACAGGGATGCTGGGGGAGAGTGAACTGATAGGAAGAGAAAGTCTAAGGAAGAGGCTGCCAATGAAAATACGACTACTAAAAAAAATGAAAATACGACTACTACAGAGTGGAGTGGTCTCAAGGAAATCTTTTGGCAGATTTGATGGGTCTGGTCAATAAAGGTCAATTCTATTTAAGCCCCTTGATTCAAACTAACTGCCCATCACCCCATCAAAAAGAAATGACTGAAGATAAAAGAAATGTATTTTTGACCAGAAGTGGCTTGGCGAAAAACACAGCTCAAGTCATAGAACCATCTCCTCAGCTTCTTTCCTGGCTTGTCTCAATTTCCCAGCTGTCAAGTGGTGGAGAAGAATGTTTGCTACTTGTCAGAGTCATAGTTACTTGCAAATGAGCGAAATAGTCTAACAAAACCTCCTTTGTAGGATATTCGGTAGTTTTATCAGATTATGAACATTTGTTTCATCCTCTTTGGTGTGAATGACCTGAAAAATCATCGAAGTGGAATTTCATAACAGTCTAATATGAGACACTGACAAACATGGGCATTGTTTTCCTTAGTGTCCCACACTAGCCGTACTTCTTCCTGGAAGGTTCTACTGCACCCTCGGGGTGGCTGTGGGGAAGAGCAGAAGCAGGGTGCTGGAGAGGATAGCAGGGCTTTGCTGGCTCCCGTACAACCTGATCCCATTCTACCATCACGTCAGCATCCATCTGCCTTCCAGAGAAACCCAGGTACCTGCCCCAGGAATCACCTGCTTCCAGTTTATGACCTAATATGTCAAGCAAGGGTATTAGGCATTGAGGGTATTTAGACCTACTCCCTAGAATTAATTGAGAATTAAATGAAACAATGTATGTAGAATATAAAGTACCATGTCTGGCAAGCAGTAAACACTCCAGAGTTAATTATGATTATATCTTTTAAAGCAGTTTCTCACTTGCATGAAGGCTGGGGCTGTGTTCTCACTGGTGAATCACTGGGACCTCGCACAGGTATAGGTACATGGACAAACTCAATAAATACCAGTTAAAACAGATCTATAAAGCCTGGACCAGGACACCAGCATCCTCCATCTGGGAGGCTGCCCTGGCCTGTCTGGTCCTCCTGCTTGCCCTCTTGTCTTTCAACATTGACCACGCTTAGCCTGGGTAATGGTTCTGAAATAATGTAAGTGCTATGCCCATGCTTGCTTTAGCATGGAACCAGCCTGGGAGCCTGGTGAACTCGGCCCCTGCCCTGTCTGGTTTCTGTTCCTCCAGCCTTGTCTTTTCCTGCCTTAAGCATTTCTCAGACACGCTTTCCTCTCTTCCTCCCTTTCTTTCCTCCTGGCCTGGCAACATGCTGTTTCCTTCCCCTGGTCAGGTCTATGCGTCCTCCAGGTCTCAGTAGAAATATTCTTCAAGGAGGACGTCCCTGCTCTCTGCCCGAAATTACATCGATCCATTCCCCCCTCTCCTTTCTCACCTATAACACTTTCAGTGTCAAGGTTTGTTCTTTCATTAGAGGGGAGCTCAGGAAAGTGCTGATATGGCTCCCTAGAACAGATTTGGCACAAGCCAACTCTGTATTCAGTGACCTCACCTTCCCACCCCGACATCAGCCTTGGTGGGAATATTTTGTTTGTTGTTGTTTAGTCGCTAAGTCATGTCTAACTCTTTTGCAACTCTGTGGACTGTAGCCCACAAGGCTCCTTGTCCATGGGATTTCCCAGGCAAGAACACTGGTGTGGGTTGCCATTTCCTTCTTTAGGGGATCTTCCCGACCCAGGGATCAACCTGTATCTCTTGTATTGGCAGATGGAGTCTTTACCTCAGAGCCACCTGGGAAGCCCATTTATGGAATTAAATAAGTCTAAGTTGAGACTTTCAGGGTGACCATACTGAAATGCATACTGTATAAATCAATCTATTTACCTATTTGTCTATCCATTCATCTATCTATCTATATCTGTATAGACATCTATAGATCAATCATCTTGACAATGACCTCATGAAGTTAGTAATGAGTCTCCTGTTTTTCAAATAAGGAGAGTTAGGCTCAGCAAAGTAAGTGATTTCCCCAATGTCACAGAGTGAGTAAATTGAAGATCCCCTGAGACTGTGCCTTGGGGCTTAGCTCCAGCTTGTTGCCTTCTTCTCTTGACTGTCTGCACGCATACTGGCTTTAGCTTGGCTTGGGTCTCTGAATATTGATCGAGGCCTGATTGTTCTGAAACAGACTGGTCTCTCTGGACTTGCTTGCCTGGTCCCCCGTCCCATAATGGCAGCCGGCTGCCTATCTCTGCTTGGATTATGGTCTCCAGCTTATGCTCTGGATTAGCCTGTGTTAGAGGAGATATGTGTGGGCCAGTGGGCACAGGACATGGCACAAGAGACAAAGTCTGGGAAGCCTCCAGAGCCCCAAGGCAGCAACTGGACAGTAGGGTAACCAAGTTATCCTGGTTTGCCCTGGACTTTCCTGATTTTAGCACTGAAAGTCCCATGTCTTGGGAACCCCCTGCAGTCCCAGTGCAATCTGGAATTGTTGGTCACCCTCCTCAGAGCACAGAGAGCTCTGAGCCAGCAGAGGAAGGGAAATCCCAAAGGGGCTTTGAAAGCACAGCATCCACATATCCTTTTGGTCACCTTCACACTGCCTGCTGACTCTGTCTGTGCCCCCCTCCTTATGAATGACCAGGACCAAAAGTAAGCCATTTAATTTCTCTAAGTCTCTGCGGTACATCCATAACATGGAGATAATGAGGGCCAGATACATAATTTGTGGGGCTCAGCGTGAAATGAAAATACAGGGTCCCTTATTCAAAACTTATTAAGAAATTCAAGATGCTACTGCAGAGCACAGGGCCCTTCTGAATCGGTGGGAGAGGGGGCTCTTTCTGCAACACCCCTGATCTCAAGCCCATGAAGCTGGTGCTGGTTATAGATAACACCATCCAGAGTTGAGGGGACTTAATGACCCAAGGCATTGACAGGACTGAGCATGGTGCCTGGCCCAGGGAAGATGTCCAGAATGTGTGGGTGATCGCTTCTGGCGTCTGGCCTGGGTTCGCCCTGGCTTGCTCAGTCCTTTTCAGAACAGAGTCCTGATTTCTTACCTTGACATAATGTAAATTGGGTGATTTTTTTATAAGTCACTTCAGTTTTTCTAGGCTCAGATTTTTCCCTCTATAAAACATGGGGATTACAGGAAATCTTTAAAGGGCTTACCAGCTCTAAATCTGTTTTGACCAACTTCATGACATTTATATATACAGGGTCTTAATGTTCTTTTGAAAGAACTTTCTCCCTCTCTGGGTTTGCTGAGATTCTATCTGGCCTTCAAGCTCCTTTCATATTAACAAATCTCTCTTTCCAACCCTGAATACATAAATCAAAGGTTCTGAGCTGATTTCTAAAGTTCCTCTAATTCAAAGGTCAACCCATTTTCCATGTGAGCAGTCTGAGGCTTGGGCTGGCTGGCTGCCTCATGAGGAGCCGTATAACGAGAGGGAGGAGGTTAGGAACCGTGCCCTGCTCCTCCAGACAATGAGACCGTTTCTCTCCTGACTAAGGACACACCAGAAGACATCTTTATAATCATATTTTGCAATGATTGTTTTCAAAAAGAATTTCATTTTAAGTGGACCATTTTTAAAGTTTTCATTGAACTTGTTACACTATTGTTTTTTTAAACTTCTTTTCATTTATTAATATTTTGGAGTATACTTGCTTTACAATGTTAGTGTTAGTTTCTGATGACAAGAATGAATTCAGCCATCTGTAGACATACATTCCCTCCCTCTTGAGCTTCCCTCATATCCCACCCCTCTAGGTCAGCACAGAGCTCCAAGCTGAGCTCCCTGGGTTGCACAGCAGCTTCCCACTAGCTGTCTATTTTACACACGGTAGTGTAGGTATGGCAATGCCACTCTCTTGATTCATCACACCCTCCACGCCCATGTCCACCTGTCCATTTTCTACATCTATGTTCCTGCATTGTAAATAGGTTCATCTGTACCATTTTTCTAAATTCCATATATATGCATTAATAGTGTGGTATCTGTTTTTCTCTTTCTGACTTACTTCACTCTGGATGACAGACTCTAGGTCCATATTACTTATGTTCTGATTTATCGGCCATGGGGCAGATGGGATCCCAGCTCCCTAATCAGGGCTTGAACCTATATCTCCTGTACTGGAAGGTGAAGTATCAACCACTGCATTGCCAGGGAAATTCCTGAAATAATTCTTTTCTGAAAAAGTTCTCATAAAAACAAAAGAGTAGAAAAGCTAAAAAAAAAAAAAAAAAAAAAAAGGTAAATTTTCCTCCAGGCTTCACTGTATGATTTTTTTCAAGTATGTTCCCATTTTTCCAACCCAGGACACCTGATGCAGACTTGGTTTCATGATTTCTCCAGTCATTTCTATTTAGTAAGGAAGACGGTTTCCTCTTTCCCTATTTGAGCATAGGATTCCCAGACCCTTCCTTCTCATGTTTCTGTACTCCAAGGTGAATAAACAGATGTTCCTTTAAAAGCACATCTTCTTAACCTTTTGTTTCCCTCTATCTCAACTGGTCTTTGGGGGATATCTAATCATCCCCCTAAAAGAAAAGTTTGACAGAAGGAAGGAATGTTCTCAGCCATTCCCTGGGTCTGGTCCACGTGAATTCCCACCAGACCTCACCATGGGGCATGTGGTCATGTGCCTGGTAGTTGGAAATTTTTGAACTTTTCCCAGGGGTGAGAGTTAGAGACCGAAAAAAAAAAAAAATCTCTCTTGTCTCTGGAAATCTTCTTCCTCCCTAATATCGTGCCTGCCCTTATTCATGCTGGTCCTTTCATGGAGAGAGCTCTAGCTGGACAAAGGAACCAGCTTACTTTTTGAGTGATATCTTTTAAAATTTAAGGTTGTACTTTTCACATGAACTGGCTCCTGTGATCATACATCAAACTGGCCTGATAAAACATGTATTGTTTCAGGGGGATTGAAGACTAATTTTTTTTGCTTTTAGTTTAATCTGCCCCTCTGTTGCTGCCATGGTCCTGAACTGACAGATGCTTCTGAGTCAGTGGGAAAGGGTTTTTCACACCACTCTCAACACTCACTGAGATTTAGGGCAGTAGCCCCTTCTCTCCATTTTTAAGCAGCTTAGAAAGGAAGCCTAGAGGCTCACATTCTAAGCAACTGTGATTTGCCAACCAGTTTGACTCAGCTTGCGAATGAGCACTTTCTGGGGTACACTGTCTTCCTTTTCCATAGGCTGTGGAGTGATCTCCTTTCTAGAAGAAATTCACAGAAATCTGGGGCTGCTATGAAATTTTCGGCTGGTATCAGGCCAACATGAGGGCTGAGAATCTTGTGGGGGTTGGGTGGCCTTCACAAAACAAACCCAGAATGTCTTGCACTTAAAACAAATCCCAATTTAGAATCTAGGCTGGCACCAATTTCAGAAATGGGTACTTTCGACTTCCTGTCCCCATCCTAACACAGTGATGCTTCCTAGTTGTAGACATTATAGGGTTGCAAGGGTAGGTATAGTTGTTTAGGTCAATGGAGCATTCTCAGGGGTCCCCAATCTCTGGCATCTAATGCCTGATGATCTGAGAGGGAGCTGATGCTATAATAATAGAAATAAAGCCAAGTGTGCTAAATTGCTTCAGTTATGTCCTACTCTTTCTGACCCCATGGACTGTAGCTTGCCAAATTCCTGTGTCCATGGAATTTCCCAGGCAAGAATCCCAGAGTGGGTTGCCATTTCCTTCTCCAGAGGATCTTCCCCACCCAGGGATCGAACCCACACTCTTACATCTCCTGCATTGGTAGGCACATACATTACCCCCAGCACCACCTGGGAAGTGCTAATAGGAATTAAGTGTACAATAAGTGAAAAATGCTTGAATCATCTGGAAACCATCCTTTCCTGCCAATCCAGGGAAGAATTATCTTCTGCAAAACTGGTCCATGATGCCAAAAAAGATTGGGGACTGCTAGAGAGAGAAGGAAAACTAGGGGGCAACTCTTGTGCGTCCAGGAGAGGGCAGTGATGAGAATTGGTGTATCCGTAAGAATTTGTCTCACAGGCTCACATGATTATGTAAACTCGAATAAGTACAGGTGGTCATAATTTTCATGAATAGATAATCAGAAGAAAATTTAAGAAAAATATTCTAGGCCTAAAATCCTTCAGGGCTAAGAATGTCCCACAGTCAAACTGGATTTTTATTTTGGGAGGATTTTAGCTGTCTGTAGGCATCTTATTTTAGTGATCAGGAAATGGGCAACCAGAAAGGTGGAGCTGCCCTAGGTTGTAAAAGGTCTCTGTGTGAACAGCTTGGTTTCCAGGGAACTTTTCCTGTCCAGTTCAGCCAGGATAAAAACTGGCTCCTTACCTACCTAACACGGTCAGGGGGAGATGGTGGTCTTTTCTTTAAAAGCGAGTCTCTTGTGACTTAATTGGCCCCTGGTCAACTGCCTTGTCTGGAGTGGCTAGGACCCTTACCTGCCCTGGCCTCTCTCTCTTTTTGCAGATAATTTTATTTATCTGTCTTTGGCTGTGCTGGGTCTTTGTTGCAGTGCGTGGGCCATTTTGGTGGCTTTTCCTGTTGCAGAGCACAGGCTCTAGGGTGCTACCAGGATCAAACCCATTGTCCCTGGCACTGGCAGGAAGATGGACCACCTGGGAAGTCCTCTCTCTTAGGAAGGTTTATTCTTAGCAATAAAGGGAAGGATGGCTCAGTGAACCCAAAAGACAGTGAAACACTACTGAGAGCCAAAAATCAATATTGGTAGCCCAGGTTTTGTTAATTTGGGTATATCTAGGAAAACCTTACATGGCTGGTGAAGTGAATGATATCTTATTTTGGTATGGGTTCAGAAATATTCTGCATTAATAAATAAATGTGCCTGCTTTCCCTATTTGTTATGACCTTCTCTTAGAGTTAGTTGGGAAGTATAATGGAACAAACCATTGAAATATCATGCATTATTATATATATTGGTACAACACTTAACAGTTAATGAGAACACAGTATTTCATCTGCTCTAAATATCTGTTTTGTGATGCATGCGTTCCCATTTTCACAGATAAGGAAATTAAAACCATAAGAAAGAATGACTTGCTCAAGGGCAGACAATTAAATGGCAGATGTGGGGCTTGACCCAGGAACTTCTTATTCCAATTCAATTCCATCTTAAAACAATTTAGCATTTCCAGGTTATGAGAAATTCCTCTCTAGGACCCCGGCAAAAGCAGACTTCACTCCCAGGCAGGTTAGATGCTTCTACTAACAATAGCTACACTATTTATTGGATTGACAAAAATGTTTGTTTGGGCTTTTCTGTAACACCTTATGGAAACCATGAATGAGTGTTTTGGCCAACCCAATACCTTGCAGAACTAAACAACAAGAATGGCGGTGGGAGGCAGGGGCGGGGTGGAATTAGGACAAGTAAATTTGGATTAGAAGCAGATGATATATCAGATCTTATTACATAAAAAAAAATATTTGGGAAAAATGTCTCTTCTAATTATGTTGACAGTGGTGGGGAGAGAAGATTCTTTTGTCTCTAGCTGTTGCTCTGGCTGGCTTTGTTCCCTTGTGTACTGAAAACCAACCCTAAACATGAGGGGACTGAAGGGTAAGAGTAACCATGCCATGTTTTACTTTCTCTGAGATTCTCCGGTTTACCCTTAGTAAATGTTTTTAACATACATGACACTTCCCTAACCTTGAGAAAAAATTAAATGAGTTAGTCCTTTTGAGGGATGAGAGACATTCTATACTATTTGTCTATCAGAAGGTGAAAAAAAGCATTTAGCTCCAATCTTCATGGAGAAACAAAACTGTATGCTGACCATTTGACTTGTTAAATCCTTTTTAAGTTACAGAGAATCAAAATACCCCAGGAATATACTGATTGCCCTTTCTCTATGAAAGAGGATGTGGTGTAACCTACTTCTGTCATCTGCTGAACAAGGATGGATGGGTGGGTGTGTGGGTCGGGGGTGGTGGTGAAAAGCTGGAAATATATTGCAACAAGGCTCAACCCAATATCGAGTCAAAGGAGCCACTTTGGTGGAAACCCAGAAATGGTTGCTGAAAGGCTAACCTTCAATTGTAATGTCACCAAAGCACCACTACAAAACGTCTGGCCTTGCTGGTTTTGGAAGCATGAGCATTTCTCTGGAAAAAGTCTGCTCCCAACTCTTTGCTCCAACCTCCATCTGACTATCTCTGAATCCGTCCCAAAGAAGAGCAGCAGGGGAGCCTTTTGGTGTCCACCAGGGGTAAGCATGGCCTTTCCAAACTAGACACTGGCTCACCAGGCCTGAGGATGAGGCAGGACCCAGCACAGTCATCTGTTCCATCATTCTGCCTTTCTGTCCAGTGGATGAAAACCTCTCCTGCTTTATATAGCTGGCTGAGAAGTGATATTCCATACCTACCTTTGGGCAACTCATTCCTTGGGGCAGCATCCCCAGCTTCCTGAAAGGTCTTCTCATTTTGAAACTGAGTCCCTCAGGTTGTGTCTTCCTTCAGTGCAGCTGCCTACAGTTTTCTAACAATATGAGACATCTGGGACTGGTGTTGTCCCCCTCTCACCTCTGACCATTGCCTAGAGCAAGGGCAAGATGGCCTCTCATGCCACATAACCCCTGCCTTACATTCCTGACTCAAAGAATTCTCCTGTCAATCTCCATCTCAGAGAACACACTCTTAAATTATTTTAAATGGAAGGATAATTGGTTTAAAACATTGTGTTGGTTTCTGCTGTACAACAATGCGAATCAGCTATAAGTATACATATATCCCCTCCCTCTCGAGCTTCCCTCCCCTCCCCCACCCCTCTAGGTTACCGCAGAGC
>SJXQ01005826.1:389396-435030 GCA_006408695.1 Aepyceros melampus
AGAACTGTAGGGGTGCGCATTGTGGGTCAGCTCGGGGGTGGGGAGAGGATGGTTTGAATTATATTTTTTCAGGGTTTGAAGGGGCACTGTGTGTGACATACAGCAGCTGTTTCCACTTAAAATTGATTAGCAAGTATCACTACAAATGAACTCAGAATTTAAAACAAAACACCATGGAAATGAATCATTCTAAATGGATTGAAGGAAAGAAGTTTCTCCAGCTGAAGACAAGCCAGGAAGATTTCTTTTAACCCTGCCTCCCCTCTACCGGCCAGCCCTTCTAGAGGCTTTGGTCCTCCACATCACAGAGATAAATCGAATCTCAATTCTTTCTGGCCGGCTGCTTATGATGGATTTTAACTGGTCTTAAGCAAGTTCCTGGTGCTGTCTGTGAAGCTGCACACAAAATGTTGCCCGAGACAGATGCAGCCAGGCTAGCTCGCTCCACTTTGGGGCAAGAGTTACACTCTTGGAGATGAACTCCAGAGCAGCCCTAAGGATTCTATCACAACACTCGACAGTGATTCGACAGTGAGCAGCTGATAGGCCAATGGGAAGTGCCATTTCTTGGTCCTCCACATCACAGAGATAAATCGAATCTCAATTCTTTCTGGCCGGCTGCTTATGATGGATTTTAACTGGTCTTAAGCAAGTTCCTGGTGCTGTCTGTGAAGGTGCACACAAAATGTTGCCCGAGACAGATGCAGCCAGGCTAGCTCGCTCCACTTTGGGGCAAGAGTTACACTCTTGGAGATGAACTCCAGAGCAGCCCTAAGGATTCTATCACAACACTCGACAGTGATTCGACAGTGAGCAGCTGATAGGCCAATGGGAAGTGCCATTTCCAATAGCCCTTCAGCACCTGGGAAAGAAAGTGAAAGTGAAAGTCGCTCAGTCATGACTGACTCTTTGTGACCTCATGGACTATACAGTCCATGGAATTCTCCGGGTCAGAATACTGGAGTGGGTAGCCTTCCCTTCTCCAGGGGCTCTTCCCAACCCAGCGACTGAACCCAGGTCTCCCACATTGCAGGCAGATTCTTTACCAGCTGAGCCACAAGGGAAGCCCTCAACACCTGGGACGTTAAACATAAAATACTGTTTGGTTTTGAAATGCTCTTATTAGAGAATTAAAGAGTGGAATTCACAGAAACAGATAACCTCAAGGGGTGATACTCAAGGAAATTTCAGAGAGTCCTATGGTTATTAATGGCTATACCATGGGCAGTCTTCACAGAAAGGCCGATAGAGGAGGCAAATTAAATAAAGAAAATCAATTTTTGAGAATAAATTAAATTTAAAACACCATCAGCTGTAGGGCCCCAGCAAAGACAAGTTACAGTACATCTTCTGGCCATCTGACTAATGGAAGTCACATTTTATTCCCAGTATCCTGGGCACATATTACTGAGCTCTGATCTCTAAAATTATATTTTTGCAAAGAGATAGTTGGTGCATCTTGACAGGCCTGATGGGTGATGAGAGCCTCTAGCAGCAACACACTCCATCTGGGGCGATTCCGTTCTGCTCAGCTCTATAAAGCATTCTTGGCATTTCAAGAATTGATGTACTGCTGTGCAGTATGAGAAAACAAAACCTGGCGGTCCGCTCTGTCCTCCACTGCTTAGCGTGCAGAGTAAGTACATGATCGGCCCTGAGCGACGTCCGTGTAGCCCCAAGGAGAACCGAAGGATGCCGCTTTCTCCCTTTCCTACCTGGTTTGTTTAAAGCCACGTGTGAGGATCATGACTCAGGAACCATAAGCTAATAAAGACCTAGGGTGGTGTTTGTCCTTTGGTCAAGGAGACTTAGTAACGCTTATTGTCTGTACCAGTTTTAGGCTTTTATATTACCTTCTTTAATTGGAAGAATTCCCACTTGGGCAGAGCTAAAATAAAGCCAATGTTTAAAGCTTCCCTGGGGGTAATGCTAAAGTGCCTATTAGCTGCGTGCCTGTAGAGTGAGTGTGATGCCATGGCCATGTGTTGTGGAAGGTCCGGAGAAGATGCAGAGCCTGGGAATGTGGTGGGGAGAATAGGACTCCAGTGGCAGCCGGGAAGGACCTTTGGCTGATGAAAGAAGCCAGGTGAGGACTTCCCTGGTGGTCCAGCAGACAAGAATCTGCCTGCCAATGCAGAGGGCACAGGTCTGATCGCTGGCATGGGAAGATTCCACATGTCGAGGTGCAGCTAAGCTTACAAGCTGCAACTCCTGAGGTGAACAGGAGAAGCCACTGCAATGAGAAGCTTCCTCACCACAAGAAAGTGTAGCCCCCACTGGTGGCAACTAGAGAAAGCCTATGAGCAGCAATGAAGACCCAGCACAGCCAAAAATAGATAAATTATATATATATACACACAGAAGCCAGGAGGCAGTGAGGGAACATGGTGATACCTAAGTTCCCTTTCCCAAAGCTACAGCCAGAAGGTTCGGTGCTAGGTATCTGAGGGTCTGAGTAGATACTTTGCTGAGGCACCCAGCACTGAGGGACGCTGGGGCTGGGGAGTCAGAGAGTTTGACACTAGGGATGAGGAGGAAATGGCCCGTTGTTAAAACTGCACAGGCCAAAAAAATTCCCCCGTCTTTAAATATTGAAAACCACTCGCCACTCTCAAGACCACAAATTCAGTGACATAGGGCAAGTTGCCAGCTTTATTTTGTTTTCTCCATTGAGCCACCCAACATTTGTGATGTGTCGTGACTGCATGTCAAGGAGCCTGCTGGTCAGTGGTGATATCAGCATAATTATGACATAGTTCTTTCCCTCAGACTCACTTCTCTTTGAGGGAGACAGAAAGGAAACACAACTGTCTGTGCTCAGTGCTCTGAGAGGGGCTAGATGGGGATCTTTGAGAACATACAGGATGGGAAGTTATTACCAAACTCCTGTCCAGGCAAGAGAACCTCTCCTCCATTCCCAGAAGAGCTGGCATGCAACAGAGTGCCAGGCAGACAGCGCTCTGTTCAGTGACATGCTTTGGGCATTTAAGATGGCACTGATGTTGACATCATAATACTATTAATGAAACATTTAGGAGACTCCTTATCAGGTATGTAAGTACAAAATACTGCACTCTTGACTTTTGATAGAACCCTGACCACCTGACATGGATGGACCTGGGGAAAAATCATCCCTGTGGGGCATCAGCTGGATGTAATGACACAGCAAGAAATGAGTAGAGAATAATGTATTGACAATATTATCAATATTTTAGGTTGCATTATGCGGCCTGTGAGACCTCAGTTCTCCAACCAGGGATTGAACCACTTGCCCCCTCACTGGGAGTGCAGAGTCCTAACCACTGGACCACCAGGGAAATCTGACAAAATGAACAACAAAATTCATATTGAGCCCTTAAAGCAATTGACAAGTGTTCCTGCACCTAATTTTCCCAGTGACCCTCCCATGAAAGAAGTGATTTTTATTTCCATTTCAGAGATGAGCAAACCCGGGCTCAGAGAGGGCAAGTAGCTTGTGTGGGCACAGTATCACACAGATAGTAAGTGGTGGGCGTAGGAGTCAATCTTAGTTCTATCCTCAGGTTGTTATGTGGACTAAATACGGGCAAAGTGCTAAGAAGGAGGCCCTAAACGTGGCCAGCACTCCAGTGAGGTTAACCACTGTCACCAACGTGGATAAATCTCACTGGCAGATCTCTTCCAAGAGAAAAACAAATGAACTCCTCTCAAATAACCAACCTCATGCCAGCTCCTCAATGATTAAAAGCACTGTTTCCTGCCCCTAAAGGAGAAGGGAGGCAGGAGTTTGCCCACTTGCTCTGTCCAGCCAGGGCCAAGGAGGGGAAACTCCCACCTCATTTGTCCCTTCCTTTTCTCTCAGGCTGGATGTCTTGGTGTTACTGAGATAAGACGGCTTTCTTCAGTCAAAATCCTCCCGATTCCTGATGTATATTGGAATGCATTTTTATAGTTACTGTATGTCCCACAAACAGATTGTACCTTCTTTTTTCCACCCATTCTGTTATATGAGGTACCTAGAATAGTCAAATTTATACAGTCAGAAAGGACATTGGTAGATGCAGGGGCCAGTGGTGGGGAAGGGAGAAGGGGCTACTTGGTGTTTAATGGGGACAGAACTTGGGAAGGTGAAAACTTCAGGAGATTGATGATAGTGAGAGGTGCTCAACAATGTGAATGTACTTACTGCCACTGAACCATATAGGTAAATATTGGTTAAAATAGTATGCTTTGTATTATGTGACTTTTACCACAATTAAAACAAACATTAAAAAAAATCCTCGTGACTCCCACACCAACAGGAGAGTGCGAGGTGTTTGGTTGTGCGGGGAGAGGTAAAAGGGAGGGTGAGAGGGACGGCAGAGGGAAAAAGATGAGATTTAATGAACCACACTTCCCAGCAGTGTTTTCCAAGACAGGTCCTCTGGGTACTGGAGAAAGCAGGCACATGTTTTCTTTATTTTAAAGAAAGCAATGTCTACAAAATTCATTATTTCTAGAGATTTGATATGTTCTGTTTCATTTCTTCCTTCTCTCTCCATCCCAATCTCTTTATGGGCTTTTGCCACCCAGTGGGATTTCTACAAGATTGTTACAACCACTGGTGGGGCTGGATATTGATATGCGGTCATCTTTTTATTTTTACTTTTTATTAGATAATCTACTTTCAGAAACTATGTCTGAGGTTATTTTACCAACCAACTAGAAAATGCTGCTAAATGTATTTCACCCTTCTTTCAACAATTCAAGACTGGGATTATTTCAAAGGGAAGATGAGACATAAAATTGTATTGAGAAGAAGCTGTCATTACTGCAATCTTTAAGAGAGCTAAGCAGCATTTTTATATTATTTCTTTGGGCAACTCAAAGTAATATTCAATTAGCCCTGTGAAGTAAAGATGAGACAAATGTCACTGGGTGCATTTTTCTCCTGAAGAAACAACACGGAGAGGAAAAGGGATACGCTTGTTCAGAATGCACAGTGCAGTCAAGCAGAACTTGAAGCTACATGTAGACCTCACAATTAGTCAGTGGATGTAATCGTTAACCACCAGACACGTGCATTGGACCAAAGAAACCAAAAAACCTATCGGTCACAAATGGCTGCCCTTTATGGGGCATGAACCTTGGACTTGCCGGAGTTCCCACCACTTCTCCCTAACATGGGATGGAGTCTCTTTTGTCATTCCTGATCCTCACTTAGACTGTGATGTCCATTTCTGTTGCCTGTTTGAGAATCAGGTATAAGCAGTAGACACAAGTGACAGGATTGACCCCAATGATCAATATGATAGGGGCGCAAAGGGACAGGGAAGGATTATCAGCCTGTTTCAGACTGAGAAAATAGAAATGCAAAATATAGCAAGGCATTCACCCATCGTTCCTCCAGGCTTCCACTCTCTCTGCTACCCCTTTGCCCTGATAATCTTGCAGATGTTTCCTGAAGATTTTAAATTTCGGTTGCAACAGAAATCCTTAGTGATGTGTCATGCTCACCACTTAGCTTTCCCCCTTAGTACATCTATCTTTTAGGAATTTGTGACTTGCGACAGACTGCAAATGTCAGATGGGGGAAAAGACAAATGATAATAATATGCTGGGAGTTGCAGCCTCTTTGCTAATTCACAGAAGCTGTTTCCCGAAAAACACTGCCTGCTAATTAAACAAACCTTTTTTTTTTTTCCTTCTGACAGATGAAAACATGGGGAAGATCTTATCCTGTCAGATGGAGAGCCGCCACTGCCCTGGGAGATGGCTTCTTTTTCTAAGGGAATTGACTTCTGGGGAACAGTAGTGAAAAACTGATCTTCAAACCACTTGACAAACATTAATTAATCTACCTATACCCTGAGGGTAGGTATCGTTCATCAACCACTGCTTCAAGGTCTTTGCTGTGGCATGCCCTACAAACACGAGCTGCCTATCACTGGCGGCCGACCCCCCAACCCCGCCCCAATTCTCTGCCCCTTGAATGGCCACTTTGGAGCAGCTGGGGTGACAGTTCTTACCACCCTCTGAAGTTCTTCGACTGTTTACTTGTTCATACTCTGTCTCTCTTTAGAGCACTGTGAGTTCCCAGAGGGAAGGCTCCTTGTCCATCTTATTACTATGGTATCCTCAGTGCCTGGGACTGGCCTGTGTGTGTAGTTGTTGTTAAATAAACATTGCTTGGATGAATTTACTGCTTATTCTCTATAAGCTACGAGTTCAGTGACGACAAGCTACTGTTTAGAGGAAGAAGATGGGTCTGTATTTGAAGTATTGAGAACTGTAGCCCCTCCAAAATACACATATATGTTCTACACTAGCCCCTAGTACCAGTGGACGTGGCCTTATTTGGAAATAGGGTCTTTGCAGATATGATCAAGTTAAAATAATCAAGGTGAGCCATAAATCCAATGACTGATGTCTCTAAAAGAAGAGGAGGATTTGTACCTAGAGACACAAATGCACAGAGAAGATGATGTGAAGATGGAGGCAGAGACTGGAGTTGCTGCTGCTGCTGCTGCTAAGTCACTTCAGTTGTGTCTGACTCTGTGCAACTCCATAGACGGCAGCCCACCAGGCTCCCCTGTCCCTGGGATTCTCCAGGCAAGAACACTGGAGTGGGTTGCCATTTCCTTCTCCAATGCATGAAAGTGAAAAGTGAAAGTGAAGTTGCTCAGTCAGGTCCGGCTCTTCATGACCCCATGGACTGCAGCCTACCAGGCTCCTCCATCCATGGGATTTTCCAGGCAAGAATACTGGAGTGGGGTGCCATTGCCTTTTCCTGAGATTGGAGTTAGGCATCTACAAACTGAAGAATCCCAAAGACTGCCTGACAGCAACCACTAGAAGCTAGGAGAGGGGAGGAAGGATTCCTTCCAGGAACTTTTGGAGGGAGCATTGCCTTGATAAAGCACTGATTTCAAACATCTGGCCTTCAGAACTGTGAGGAAATACATTTCTGTTGTTTTAAGCCACCCAGTTTGCGGTGCTCTGTTACAACAACCCTGGGAAACCAATACATGAAGGTTATTACTGATCAACAGGAGACCCCTCAGGGAATGAGACAGGAAGCACTCCTCACGCTTGCTGGGAAGCTCAGTTTACTTATGGCCTCCACTGTGGAGCAAGGTAGCCTCATACAGCTTTGTCAGAGCGGTAAGAGACATGGATGGGAAGAAAGGGAAGAGTGTGGAATTTACTGAGGCTTTCCCTTTGTGCCAAGGAGCTCTCTGACCTGGGTGGGTCTGTCTGCTCTTCTGATATGGCCCCCTGAAATCCTTCATGTTTGGGGAGGCCTTTCTCCTGGGGTTAGCTTCACTTGGCGTGTTCATTGTCATGGATACCACTAGCTACCTATTGACTGGCTGACCTCCATTTTGGAGCTTCAAGTTCTCACTTTGTGTGGTCTATATTCTCTGTTTCCAGTGAGATTAAGGGACCTGCTATGGACACTGCCATCGGTGTATCAGTTAGTAAAAAAAAAAAAAATTAGAAACATTTTTAATTGGAATAAAATTACTTTAAAATGTTGTGTTAGTTTCTGCTGTACAACAGTGTGAGTCAGCTACATGCATACATATATCCTCTCCCTCTGGGGCCTCCCTCGCACCTGTGTTGACACACAGTTATGCTCTAGGACATTTCCCTCACACTAATCATAATCACCGAGGCCCAGAGAGTCAGCCTATGGTACATCCGTTGCTGAGAAGTACATTCCTTTTGTAACTAAGGAATGTTTAAAACATCCAGTAATTTTGGAATGCCAAGGTCCTTGATTCTGATTTTTAGCTCCTTAGGAAGATTCTTGAGTGGTGATTCCTAGACTTGTTTCGGTGACAGACCTTTTGAGCATCTGGGGATGTTATGGAATCTCTCCAGGTGGACATGTACATACATCTGGATGATGCTTTGGGTCTGGACCCTGAGTTAGGAATCCCTCCTCTGTTCCAGGTGGACTATCTTCTTCTTCATCCCGGCTTCTCACAAGGGGAAGCTGCTTGGCTCCTCCACCGACTTTTCAGAAGAGGAGTCCTGGCCTCTTGCTTTCTGGAAGACAGTGGAGGAGCCCTGACCTCTTGGTTGATCGAGTCTGACTTTTTCTTTATTTACATAATTCGCCACATGATGATTACTATGATAGGTCAACTTGACCAGGCTACGGAGCCCAGAAACTTGGTCAAACATTATTCTGGGTGTATCTGTAAGAGTGTTTCTGGGTGAGATTAACATGGGAATCAGCAAACTGAGCAAAGTAGCTTGCCCTCCCCATGTGTAAGTATGTGTCTATATCTCCTGCTGATTCTCTTTCTCTGGAGAATCCTGACTAATATAATCAGGGAAAGAGGAATCAAGCTCTATGCCTCATTTTGCCTGTGAGCTCTTCTTCCTCAGCGGATCTAGGCCTTGTGTATGTGTGTATACAAACTAGAAATTGCAAGGCTTACTTTTAGGGTATTAATTAGTGCGAACTAGGATGCCTACAGATTAAAAGAAAGAAGGTTTCCAGACCAGAGTGCCTGGCATGGGTTTCACACAGTTGTAATCATAAAAGATGCTTATGTTTGCTTCGTTGTCAGCATATGGCTCCATTTATCATACATATGCACCTGAGCAAACGAATATTTTTAAAAAAGGTTCTTGAACCTGGCTTATGTTAGTCTTCAGTTTGGCAGCCTAAGAAAATGGTTAGCTAATCTTCTGGTTATTTAATAGGCCCTTTATACTTGATCCCAATGCATCCATTTTTCTTTGCATTATACTTGTGTGAGAACGGTCTGTTCTTGGTGGTGGAGGTAACTGGTTAGATTGGAAGTCACTTCCTTTGCTGTTATCACCACCTCTCTCCTTTACTAGGAATAACACTTCTGCTCCCCCGGGAAAGGGCAGAGACAGGGCCAGGGAAGCAGTAGCTAACTTCCTTGACCTACGGAAGGAGTAGGAGCACCGTGGGGTCGTTGTAATAATGGTCCCAGTGAGCCTGGTCTAGGTCATCCCCTCTATTCCCACAGCCTTTCTGGGTCCTGAAAACTCCAAACGCACAGGCGGGTGGGAAAGTGCTCTGCAGTCAGACCAATCTGGGCTCTAACAGAGCTCAGGGCCCTCCCTTGTACTAGTGTGTGACCCTGCTGGGTGAGTTCCCCCTTTCTGGAAGCAATACCTGTGTCTAGGGTGGCTGAGTGAGGAAGCATACATGTAAAGAGACCCTTGAGCACTGCTGACGCAGTGTGGATGCTGAGTAAATTGTAACTGCTTCTCCGTTAATCTGCATTAATGTCCTCACGGCAGCCTCTTAAATGCTGCTTCTCCCACCTTGCACATGGCTGTCAGCTTAATCTTCTTAATGTCATCAAAAATCTTCTATGGAAAATATGCAAAAATTCCCCAAAGCCTTGGCCTTGATTGGTCAGATTATAGACAACCTATTCTTTTCCTTTTTATGTGTTTCTGTCTCTTCTCACTGACCAGGAAAAAATAAAAAAATAAAAATAAAAGCTATTCTTGCACAGTGGTGAGAGCAGTTCTGAGCCTGCTATTCATTGGCCCTGGTTGAATTTGTCCTCATTGGCCATGTCACCATGTCACTTCACCTCCCACCCCAGCTTCTTCTCAGCTATAAACTGCAGTGCAAAGATTGAATGGGAAAATGCATGTCAGATACCCAGCACAGGGCTTAAGCACCAAATGTTTTGAACCCCAGGAAGTGCCTGAAATATTGTTCTTGCTGAGTTTGTTAACAGATCTGTAGAACATAGTCAATCACGTCTCTCATTCCTCTCCCTCCATAACCCCAATTCTCGTCTTTGGCCTTGATTCAGATGAAGCTTAGGGTTGGGCTGGGTTCTGCTCTGACCAGGTCAGCCAGGCAGTCCCTCAGGCACTCCTGTGTCTCTGACCACAGGCTACAAAGCCCAGGGCCTCTGCCTTATATGCTGCACATGCAAATCAGGATCAAAAGCTTGCCTTCCCGTGCTAAGAGCAAGGCGGCTGTGGGCAGGAGTAACTGAGCAACGCAGGCACACCGGGAAGGCCTTGGCCAGTTCCATAGGACGAGACCTCCCCTTGGGCTCTGCACTGTGTTTAAATCTCTGAAAGCCCATGGCTCGTGCCAATCAGGACTATCAGCAGCGGTGTCAAAAGGAGACAATAATAAGCTGTCTATGGTTCCTTGTCAGTAATTGTTGACAGTGAATCCTGCAGATCTGATCCTGTCTTCAGGATGAGTGTAGGGTAGACACAGAGGGTGTGTCAGCTGCAGCTCACGCAGCTTCCAGAATGTAGAGATGTACCCTCAGTCAGTCCTGAGACATCACAGTGTCCTGGCTTAATGTCCTGCTTCTGAAAGGAGGAGGAATCTGCTCTTTTATGGCTGAGCCTCTTGGTATTGGTTTGCTCTTCTGGCCCGCGACTGTTCTGCAAGCACTTCATGTGTTTGCTTGCATGTGAATATTCATAGGAAATTCAATCAAAAGTTGTTCATGATAATGGAAAGGAAAAAAAAAAACCATACAAACCTTGGATGTGCAGTGAGAGGAGGTTTTGATTGTCTTTGGACTCAATTATTGGAGAAAAGAATACTTTGAAGGAGCGTGGAAGGATTAGAAGAAATTTCTCTGTGTGTCCAGTTCTCTCTGTCAACCATCCTGGATATCTCTTTTTCCCAGGAACCTATACAGTGTTAGGGTTTCACTTCACAGGGAGTTTCTAGTTCTATAGGTGCTTCTGAAGCAACTTAGTATTAACACCTGGACTGGGACATGTGTGGCAGATAAACAGGCTTCTTCTGGAGGAAGGGAAAAAAAAAAGATCTTCTCTCTAGACAGTTTTGGAGAAAGTCATTCAACTGAGCTGAAGCACGAGTACAGTGTACGTGTGCTCAGTCGCGGCCGACTCTTTAGGAGGTTGGTGGTTGCTGTTTAGTTGCTAAGTTGTGCTTGACTCTTTTGAGATCCCCATGGACTGTGGCCCATCAGGCTTCTCTGTCTATGGAATTTTCCAGGCAAGACTACTAGAATGGATTGCCACGCCCTCCTCCAGGGGATGTTCCTGACCCAGGGATCGAGTGCGAGTCTCTTGCATCTCCTGCATTTGCCGGGGGATTCTTTACCACTGTGTCACCTGGGAAGCCCGTGGGTACTTAACTGGGCCAGATGACCCTACTGTGTTTTTGTTTTTGTTTTAAATAAGATTTGCTTTTCAGGGAACTTGCCAGTTCCCTGGCAGTCCAGTGTTAAGACTCTGTGCTTCCATTGTGTAGGACGCATGTTCTACCCCTGGTGGGGGAACTAAGATCGTGCATGCTGTGCAGCTGGGCAAAAAACAAACAAAAAGATATGCTTTTCTTCCCTGAAATGACTTGCGTTTCTCTCCTCTAGCTTTCTGCCCCGCCCTCATTGTCAGCTGATGACCTCACCACGTATTCTATTGAAAATAAGAGGCACCATCAGCTATAACAGATGGAACCATCTCCCCTTCCCATCAACAAACTCCCACCCGGCTGGCCTGCCCTCTCTTCCTCTGCTCCTTTCTTCTGAGTGTTTGTCCCATTTCCTCAGAGGCCAGGCCCTCCTCCTGGGACCAGGATTCCACCCTCTGATGCCTTTTCAGGGAATGGATTTTTTATTCACTCTTCGGCACTGCTGTCTCCCTCCCTCCTGGATCATTTCCATCAGCTATAGACAAACGTGATCTGGTGTCTTCCGTATTTAACTCTCCTCCACATTTTGCCCCATTTCTTTGCTTCCTTTTAGAGCCCACATACCCGGAAGAGTTGGTTTCTGCACACTATATCACTTTCTTACCTTTCTTCACTCCTCATCTGCCTCCACCTAGCTTTTGCTCCTGTCACGCTATTGAATTTGCTGTAGTCAAGGTCAACCAGTGACCTCTGTGGCGCCGACTCCAGAGTACCCTTCTCTGCGTCCCTCAGCCCCCAGCACAGTGACCACCCTTCTCCACACTCTGCTGCCTGAGCTCTCGGGACCCTGTGCCCTCTTGTCTCCTTTTCTATTCAGGGGTCTCTCCTTTGTAGCCTTCTCTGCAGACTCCCATCTTCTACTTAGGTTTAAAAACTGGTATTCTCAGAGGGTCTGCCCTGGGCCCTGCTATATTCCCCCAAACACCATCTATCTAGGTGATCTCATCTGCAGCTTTAAATAGTGTCTAGAGGTTGTTGCTGGTTAGTTTCTGACTCTTTGTGACCCCATGGATTGGAGCTGACCAGGCTCCTCTGTCCACAGGATTCTCTAGGCGGAATATAGAAGTGGGTTGCCATTTCTTTCTCCAGGGGATCTTTCCAACCCAGGATTCAAACCTGTGCCTCCTGCACCTCCTGCATTGGCAAGCAGATTCTTTATCGCTGAGCCACCTGGGAAGCTGGCCTGGTGCTTAGTAGGCACTAAGTAAATATTTGTAGAATCAATAAGGTGTTATTTGTTTGTGCACTTAAATCAACAGTCACACATGTCCCTGTCTCAGTGGTCCATTTCCTCTTGCCTTGTGCTCATAGTTCTTACAAATGGTGATAGGGGCCACTCATCTGTCTTGCAGTGAAATAAAGTAATTTTTTCATCAGCAGTAATGATCCCCTTGAATCTGTCAGCAGATACACGTTCAGAAATAAGTCTTTTAAGGATAATTTTAGTTGAAAAGGCTCAGAAAGGGCCCTTGTGAGTATTCTGAGAGTACAGTGGAGAGCTGGAAACATATTTCTCCAGAATTTCAACTAGAACTCTCACTCACAGAGGCTCCTTCAGACAGGAAAGAAAGAGGAAGGAAGTCTAAAGTCTCCAAAAATTGCAAATGATAAATCCAAGTGAAAGCGAAACTTCCTCTCAAAAAATCACTACCTCCCACAATGATAGAAAAAAAAAATCTATAAAAGTAGACTTGTGGGGGTGAGGGTAGAGTGGGGTGAATAAACAGTAAAGGAACTTGTCTATTAAATATGGGGAATAAAGAAGAAAACCAACGTAGACACTGGATCAGACAGTTCAAAAAGTCCCTGAGTACAACGCCATATGGAACAGCTATGAATTTTAATGCAAGAGGAGACATAGCTTTTGTCTGTTTTACTTGTTCCAGCTCCTCTTATTATTACTAGTACATCGATTCCATTTCTTGAGCCCTGAGGCTTTTCTTGTTTCCTATCATTTGAACTTAGAAGTATTTTCCTTTGTCGCCCCTCTCCCTCGCCTTCAGCATTCTTACTTCTTCCACAAACATCCTCCATCTACAGTCACCTACTGGAGATAGAGAAATAGCCTCTAACATTTTCTGTTCAATGTACTTGAGGGTAATACTCTGAATATAACACAGGATTATTGGGACATTCTGACCTCAAAAGTTTGGTCTGGCGCACTGTTTCAGAATGGGGTAGTACCTAGATTTTCCAAGCTATCTAGGGGGAAAATCAAGGGCCCGTAGTAACTTTTATGAGGAGCAATGCCAGTTCTTCCAAATTCATTCTAAACTCCTTGAGCACTAACTAGTCCAATCCCCAACGTTCAGGTTACACTAAAAGTTGCAAACCTAGATGAGCTATGTTTAGTAAGAAAAGAAAGGTTCTTCAAGGCCCCTCTCTTCCTGATTGCAACCTGTGTCAGCAGAGGGAGTTTTTCTACACAATCATTTCTGCTTTGTGTACAAGTACTATCCATTTTCCCTGTCTATGTGGGTTTTAATCAGTATTAGATAGATATCTGGGTTTCCTCAGCGGCTCAGCAGTGAAGAATCCGCCTGCAATGCAGGAGACATGGGTTCGATCCCTGGGTCAGGAAGATTCCCTGGAGGAGGGCAGAGCAACCCACTGCAGTGTTCTTGCTTGGAGAATCCCATGGACAGAGGAGCCTGGCGGGCTACAGTCCATGGGATTGCAAAGAGTCGGACACGACTGAAGCAACAGAGCACGCATGCAGATAGATATGTATATAAATCAGAGACTGAGCTGTCTTTAGAAAAGTAAACTATTACAAGTGTTATTGTAATGGCGGACATATGTCCTTTCATATTGTAAAAACCTATAAAATGTACAACACAAAGAGTGGGCTCCAATGTAAACTATGGCCTTGGTTAATAATAATGTATCAATATTGGCTCATCAGTTGGAACAAACATATCAGATGAATGCAAAATAGTAATAATGACAGGAGAAACTACACGCAGAGAGATATGGTGTATCTGGGAACTTGATACTCGCTGCGCAGACCTAAAACCTCCAAAAAGTAAAGTCAAGCAATTAAAAATATATAAAAGTAGTTGCAATTCCTCTGGTTTCCAGATCTTTGATGGTTTTAAAATTATTTCATAGAACTGTTCCGAACAGCCTGAAAACACAGTAACAGTGAACCTCAAAGAAGCAGGTGAACTCTGCCATCTTGAAGGGGTGCTGACATCACGCTGGAGTCCAGATGTCCTGATCATGTCCCACAGAGTCCTCTTCCTCCATCCCCCCTGATTCAAAATCCTACACAGTGCTCACAGCTCAGCTCCCTGTGATCCTCTTCACCAGAACTTATTGTTCTCTACCTGGAAGTAATTTTGTTACCATTCCTGGAATTTTCCCAGCTTCTGCAACTTGTACACGGGGCTCTTCCTGTTTCTGCCACCAATTAGCTTGAGCTGTTGGAGGAATCCTGGTTGTTCCCTCTGATGAGCTTGCTTCACCCTCCATTACCCTACTTGTCATGGACCTGAAGGACTGTTAGAATGGATTTTCTCTCTTTGGAATTGCTGTTCTTGCCTGTCTGCAAGTATGCATGCTCTGTGCTGTTTAGTATTCTGCACAGTTGACTTTCTTTTTGGGGGAGTCGTTTCAGCAAAGCATTTATATTTATTTATTTTTAAACTTTTTATTTTGTATTGGGGTATAACTGATTAACAATGCTGTGATAGTTTCAGGTGGATAGCAAAGGGACTCAGCCATACATGTACATGTATCCATTCTCCCCCCAGATGCCCTCCCACCCAGGCTAACACATAACATTGAGCAGAGTTCCCTGTGATATACAGTAGGTCCTTGCTTGTTATCCATTTTAAATATAGCAGTGTGTACATGTTGATCCCAAACTCCCTAATTATCCCTTTCCCCATCCTCCCCCTGCCTGCCCAACGATAAGTTCATTCTCTAAGTCTCTGAGTCTCTTTCTGCTTTGTAAGTTCATTTGTATCATTTCTTTTTAGACTCCACATAGAAGGGATGGCATACGATATTTCTCCTTCTCTGTCTGACTTACTTCACTCAGTATGACAAGCTCTAGGTCCGTCCATGTTAATAACTAACTTTCAAGAGTCCAACCATTTAAGAACAGGGAGCTGTTCAAGCCTCAGTACAGCCATTACCCAAACAACGCATTGCTCCATATAAACCCTAATGCATAAGGGGTGTTTCCTATTTACGACAGCCTTTTACAGATCTGGTAATTTATTGTGCCTTGAAGGTTGTGTGTATATGCTTGTGTGTTTGCAGTGCAAGTGGCAGTATGGGAGGTGATGGGCGAGCAAAGAAAGAATGTGAGAAGCTGAGACCAGGGGCAGACCAGGGTACTCAGTAGAGCGATGAGGAACAAGGTAGCCAAAATGAAAAATGAGTAACTTTTAGACCCTGTAAAGGAAACTCCCCCTCGTGTTGGTAGGACAGAGTGTCTATTGACATGAGATTTAAAATCATTGATTAGCAAAACAATTTCGATTTCCCATCCAGTTTTTGGGAGGAGGGTGGTTAACACCGGAGAAGCAGGGCACACCTGTGTGTACCACCCTGTGCCTCCCAGTGCCCAGGGCGCTGATCCTCTTGCCTGGAAGGGTCTCAGGCTGATGGAGACATGCTCACTTGCCTCCTGGCCCAGGGAGTACCCTTCTGTTCATCTCCCAGCCTCCGGCAGCTCCCCGTCAGGATGCTCAGGTCCCTTTTTCACAGGGACTGCAGGGGCCTTGCTGGTGGTGCCTGTACCCAGGTCCCCTGGGTAGGGTTCCCTTTCCCCTAGCTTTTTTTTAAGCACCTGTACACCCCCAGGCTTGGCTCTGTGAGTTTTTTCTTCCTAATGCAGGACAAAGGGTAATTAGGAGGAAATCCTGAGAAAGAGCTTTCAAAATACTTTTTAAAAAATGCTGGAGGCGCAGTTCATGGAAAAGTGGAATTCGCCTGGACTATGACCCACCGTGCCAGGCTTTGAGTCCTAGAAGCGAAGGAAACAGATGATGAAGTGAGGACCTGTGTGCAACCTGATGAACTGGCCAGAGCTGTCAGTGAGACCAAGGCGAGGAGAGGGCAGCTCAGCTGCATTGTAAACCACTATAGACTATAGGGCAGGAGAAGAAAAAGATAAAGCACTATTGTTGGGTGTTTTGACTATTGTCAAGACGTTTGTGAATGAATTGAACTCAGTGGTTTTATTTTAAATTCAGTGTCAAGTCAGGGAGGGGAGTAGACTTTATTAGTTTTAAGTCTCACATTCAACACAGGGGACAGGTGTGTCATTAGAAATGGAAAGGGACAGTCTCTGGACATTTAAAGTTAGCTGATTAGCAAATTTAAGTGCATCATGGAACAACAGACTGGTTCCAAATAGGAAATTGAGTACATCAAGGCTGTATATTGTCACCCTGCTTATTCAACTTATATGCAGAGTACATCATGAGAAACGCTGGATTGGAAGAAACACAAGCTGGAATCAAGATTGCTGGGAGAAATATCAATAACCTCAGATATGCAGATGACACCACCCTTATGGCAGAAAGTGAAGAGGAGCTAAAAAGCCTCTTGTTGAAAGTGAGAGAGGAGAGTGAAAAAGTTGGTTTGAAGCTCAACGTTCAGAAAACGATCATGGCATCTGGTCCCATCACTTCATGGGAAATAGACGGGGAAACAGTAGAAACAGTGTTAGACTTTATTTTTCTGGGCTCCAGAATCACTGCAGATGGTGACTGCAGCCATGAAATTAAAAGACACTTACTCCTTGGAAGGAAAGTTATGACCAACCTAGGTAGTATATTCAAAAGCAGAGACATTACTTTGCCGACTAAGGTCTGTGTAGTCAAGGCTATGGTTTTTCCTGTGGTCATGTATGGATGTGAGAGTTGGACTGTGAAGAAGGCTGAGCGCAGAAGAATTGATGCTTTTGAACTGTGGTATTGGAGAAGACTCTTGAGAGTCCCTTGGACTGCAAGGAGATCCAACCAGTCCATTCTGAAGGAGATCAACCCTGGGATTTCTTTGGAAGGAATGATGCTAAAACTGAAGCTCCAGTACTTTGGCCACCTCATGCAAAGAGTTGACTCATTGGAAAAGACCCTGATGCTGGGAGGGATTGGGGGCAGGAGGAGAAGGGGATGACCAAGGATGAGATAGCTGGATGGCATCACGACTCAATGGACGTGAGTGTGAGTGAACTCCGGGAGTTGGTGATGGACAGGGAGGCCTGGCGTGCTGCGATTCATGGGGTCGCAAAGAGTTGGACACGACTGAGCGACTGAACGGAATGGAACGGAGGACTGTACCCAACAGTCAGCTAATCAGACCTGAACACTGCGGAATAAACAGTGTCTGGACATACCTCTTTTTCATTCATTTTCATTTAAAAGTAGACAAGTGGTTTGGATATTACTTTGAGAGTGTCTCTTGAAGCACAAATGTATTATTAATGGCTAATACTTTAGGACACAGTTAGTTACATTTTCTTGGATGTCAAGCACATGCTGTTTCCTGAAGATCATAAAAGATCTTCCTTCTATTCCTAGCAGGAGTGACACATTCCATTGTCTTGTTTCCACAATGCTTAAATATGTTATAGCAAATGTCAATAGCGAACTAACTATCCCTTTGAATGTTTCAAATGTGACTTTTAATTAAGCATATTAACCTGATGAATCATCATTTGAGCAGCAACTAAAATAAGATTATAGTCATTTTCAACTTCTGGATGCCCACAGAACATGAAAAGCACTTTATGAGGCTTGCATTAACGCATATTTCACTATAATGTAATTTTATATTAGATATTCCACTTATGCATGGAGCCAGAATAGTTTCTGCTCTGTGGCGATGCTGATTTAAATGAGTAAACCACAAGGAATCAAGAAAGCTTAACTCTTTGTGCATCTCAGCATGGTTGTGCTTGCAAAAGAATTCTCTGTGGGCAGAATTTCACCTTTAGTTAATGGAAAGAGGACAGCATTTATGTTTCAGGTGGAGGGCGTTAGAAAGGACAGATGCAATCATTTCTTCTATGCTATGCTGTGTGTGCTCAGTTGTTCAGTTGTGTCTGACTCTCTGTGACTCCGTGGATTGTAGCCTGCCAGGCTCCTCTGTCCATGGGATTTCCCAGGCAAGAATACTGGAGTGGGTTGCCATTTCCTGCTCTAAACACTTCTTCTGCACAACATTAATGATTAGGGATAATCCTGAGCAAACCCTGAGCACTTTCCCTTTCCCTACCATAGACATCTGATCAGTTTGTCTGCACCGAACAGTCAGCAAGGCCGCGCTGCACACAAGAGGGAATGTGAGAGGCTGGTGGGCTGCCTTGACCACATGGATAAGAAGAACATGTGCAACAGAAATGCATAAAGAAAACTGTGAGAACTGGATGGATGGCCCTCAGCAGGACTGTCATAAAGCATCCTGCACAATATTACTAATAGACTTTTACAATTTTTATAGCTTCCCGAGTTATTTTTGAGTCAGTGCTAGCATTCAATTATTTCCTGTTGAATAGAGAACAAAACAGGCCTAAAGACTAAAAGGAAAAGCTGTTGAGGGGAGTGATCACTCCAGATGGAAGTTTTCTGGCAGATTGTGATTTGCGACTCAGAATGAGCCCAGATCATGGTGCCATATGGATGGCAGCAGAGCCTTTAGACACTGGCTCAGTTGCTCAGCAGACTTCTGAATTCCTACTACGTGTCAGTTATTAGCTGGGCATTGGGAAACAAGATGAGTAAGCAGTGATAGTATCTGCCACCAAGGAGTCTATTCACTCATTCATCAACATTTACTGAGCATTAATGATATGCTTCAAACACTGGGGGATTTGAATATGTAAACACAGAGTAAATTACCATATGGTATTATGACAGAGTCAGTTATAAAAATAGAAGAAAATGTTTCACGAGGATAGAGGTAGAGAGAGAGAGAGACTATATCTGGTGTAGTCATAGGAATTTTCCCTGAAAAGGTGACATTCAGCCTGAATTTTGAAACTGGATTAGGGGATTGAGGAGTGGTGATGGTGGAGTGGGAGGAAGGCAAGGCCCTTTCCTTTCCTAGCAAAGGAATGCTGCTGCTGCTGCTGCTGCTAAGTCACTTCAGTCGTGTCCAACTCTGTGATCCCATAGACGGCAGCCCACCAGGCTCCCCCATCCCTGGGATTCTCCAGGCAAGAACACTGGAGTGGGTTGCCATTTCCTTCCCAATGCATGAAAGTGAAGTTGCTAAGTCGTGTCCGACTCTTAGCGACCCCATGGACTGCAGCCCACCAGGCTCCTCCATCCATGGGATTTTCCAGGCAAGAGTACTAGAGTAGCGTGCCATTGCCTTCTCCAAGCAAAGGAATAGTGTGAGTCAAATCATGGAGTTAAGAACTCATGCTTGGGAGGAAAATTAAGGAAATAAGAAATTGATTGTGGATAAAGTTTGTGGCTTCATAGGGAGGAAATGGAACTAGAGCAATAACCTCTGCAGGATCTCCAATGTCACGTTGGTGCTTTCGCTTTATTCCATATACTGGGCAAATCCCAGCGCTTCCCATTTCTACTCTCATGGCAGATATCCCCAGTCTGTCATGAATGGTGCTCTTTCCTGCTGAGCCCAGGCCAACCCATGGAATCCTTCTCTACACAGGGCTTTAGGAAGCTGCCACCACCTTACTGGATTAGAACACAGGAAAAGCATATTCACTATCTTTGCTGTAGGCAAAGGAAGCTATCTAAGCTTTTTGAATATAGAAATAACAGCGTCAGACTTGACTGTTGGAAAGCCTATTTCACTAGGACACTAGAGAATGGATTGGAGTGTTCAATAGTTTAAGCCATTGGTTCTCAACCCTAGTCGTACACTGAAATACTTGAGTGCTTGTTAAAAATATCTTATACCTAGGATGCACCCTAAACCAATGAACCTAAATGATTTCATGTGTACCTAGGGGTTGAGATCCACTTGTCTGGGTATTAGTTGAGAACATTATTAAACATAAGAGGTTTCATCTTCCTTCCTGACAGTTGTGGAGAGGGGAGAAGATGGCTTGGGGAAGATGGGAAAGGATTTGCCATTGTTTGGCATTTATTCAAATAGTATAGCTATTAATAATAATGGCTCCTCTTTTTGACAGCCTTCTGTGTGTTTATGTGTTTGCTAACTTATATGCAAATATATAATTTCACTTGATCCCCACATTAATCCTTTAAATATGTATTTATTTTCCCCAATTTACAGTGAAGTAACCACATCTTAAAGATCTTAAGTAACTTGCTTACGATCACAGGGTAATCTGATGACAAGAGTTATATTCTTTTTACTCCTTCATTTTACTTTCAGGGCTTTAATGTGAATCACATGTAAAACACAGGAAATTTATTAGAAGAAATAAGAGCAGTTGGGGAGTGTGTTGCTACTCTTAGGTATGATCAACCTCACTTTTGAGAACTAAAACCTGAGCCTCTTGCTCTGGCAAGTAGTCTGGTCTCACGGTGTGGCCCAGAAAATGGGTGATATTAAAAAAAAATGTATTGAAGTATAGCTGATTTATGCTGCACAGCAAAGTAATTCAGTTATATATGTGTGTGTACATACATACTCTTTCTATATTCTTTTCTATTATGGTTTATCACAGGATACTGAATATAGTTTCCTATGCTATCCAGTAGGACCTTGTTGTTTATCCAGTTTGCTAACCGCGAACTCCCAATTCATCCTTCCCGCACCCACTTCCCTCTTGGCAACCACAGTCTGTTCTCTACGACTGTGAGTCTGTTTCATAGATAGGTTCATTTGCATCATATTTTAGATTCTACATATAAGTGATATGATATGGTTTTTGTCTTTCTCTGTCTGACTTCCTTCACTTAGTATGTTAACCTCTAAATCTGTAACCTTTAGATCTGCAAATGGCATTAAGGAAATGGGTGATTTTTATATCTACTGTGGTCTGTTTATGGAGGCCTAATGGGAACATGAATGTTTCTCTCTGGTCTGGACAAGGTAATCCCCACCTGCCAGGAACTGTGCTTTCACTTTGTGTTCTGGTTGGCCTAAATCCTCATTGTAAGCATATTATGTCATTACCCTAACAAGGCGTGTTTGCTTGGTTGTAATTTTGGTGAACCAACAGCACAATGAACTTCTAAAATTAACAGACACATTCGCTAATCTTAAATGTCCTTTTGCAAATATATATACAACTTGGATTTGTCTGTTTCACAAGTTCAAGTAAACAGGTTTTTATTTTGCACCCAGTTATCCAATTAATGCTATAACTATCAGAATCATCTCAGAACTCATAAGCAGGAAACTAGTTATTCACAAGAAACACTAAATTCTTACTTGGTCTGAAACTTTAGTTTTCTTATCTCCCTACACAACCAAGGCAGCTATAGTAACAAGCAGCCCTGAACATGTTTAATTTGACAGCGTTTCTCTAAATCTAGTGGGCTGCTTCCTGGTCTGGCGATAGACCATGAAAATAGGCCTTGAGGAGACACAAGTTACTACAGCTGGTCAAGCCCCGTGACTTGCCCTGGTAATGAAAGCCGCCGGCACAGGAACATACAACAGACTGCAAAAGTCCCTAACTCCAAGTCTAAAGTCTAGAATTATCAGTTTTCATTAATTCCTAACAATGGAGCCAGGTAAGAGGTGTTTTATTCATTTGTTATGATTTACCCTCTTGGCAAAATCTTATGCATTTCATTAGCATCTGTTTTTATTATTTTTTTTAATCATTGGAAGGAGACACTAGGACCTTGGCTTTCCAGCTATGTTCTGCGGGGCCCCAAGATTCCTTGGTGTGTGGAGTGGATCTCATGGGGAGGAGAAGAAGGTCAGTGGAGAAAGGGCTGGACTCTAGGCTCTAACGTATCCATTCTGCCTTCAACCTGAGCAGCTTTGCTTTTACTAATTATATATTGAAAAAAAGAAGGCTATAATTGGTGTGAAGAGCACAGCACTAGATATAAGAAATCCCTGGGTAAGCATTTACATGTGTCAATCAGTTGGACTTCTTTTAATTTTAATTGTCTGGAAATCCAATTTTCACCCCATGCACGTCTGAAAAAGTGGCCTGAGCACAAGCCGAAAAGAGGTGTCACAAAGCCCGTGAACTTGACTCCTGGGAGAGATCTGCATCTACCTACATGCCCTTACACCATGACCACGGACTTAAAATGGGTTTAAAAACAAGGTTTCTGACTAACAATCCTGGTTATTCCATTTCAAAAGCATATATTAGCAGAGAGCTCTTGGAAGCTAACGTGGAAAACTAAAGCCACAGCAGAGGAAGTCAGTTGACAGTCACCCACTGCACTTGGAGAGACTGTCCCACAGTGAGTCAAAGTGTGGACTCTGGAATTCTAACAGATTTTGGTTCATGAGTCAGTTTGGCCCCTTCCTTGCTTTGTGACTTTGAGCCTCAGTGATCTCTTCTGTAAAATGGGCACAGCAGTCAGACCATACTGGAACCTGATAGGGCAACTCCTTCAGATGACTTCTGGAATTTCCCCAAATATTCCTGTTGACCTACTATAGCAGAATCCCATGGAATACTGGTTAAATCAGAATATTCAGGGAGCGGACCAGTGATCTTGACTTTCAACCAAAGCCTTAGGGGATTCTGAGCTGCCTCCATGTTTAGAAACTACTGTTTGCTCTAGAGGCAGCTTGGCAAACCCTCATAAGGTTCTTGGGGAACTAAGTAGTGGGAAGGGGAATCTCCAGTCTTTGGAAACCCTGGCCCTGTTGCCATAACCCTTCCTTCCTAGACTTTCATCCTCTCTGTTGGCAGAGGGGTATCTATCTGGCTACTCTGAAGGTCAGAACTCACTGCTGCTTCTGCCAGGGCCAGAGTGGAGCTGGTCATGACCCCATGAAGGAGACCTACATGTTTTTCTTTTGCTTTTTTGTTCTTAAGAAAAGGGTAAAGGAAACAAGGAGGGATCCTTAAATGCCAGTTAAGTGACTTTTGTATATAAGAGTCTAATATGGATGTGCTGGAGGAGACTCTTGAGAGGCCCTTGGATAGCAAGGAGATCAAATCAGTCAATTCTAAAGGAAATCAACCCTGAATATTCATTGAAAGGACTGATGCTGAAGCTAAAGCTCTAAAATTTGGCCACTTGATGTGAAGAGCTGACTCATTGGAAAAGACCTTGATGCTGGGAAAGACTGAAGGCAAAGGGAGAAGGGGGTAGCAAAGGATGAGATGGTTAGATGGCATCACCAACTCAGTAGACATGAATTTGAGTGAATTCTGGGAGATAGTGGAAGACAGAAGAGCAGGGCATGCTGAGTCAATGGCATCACAAAGAATTGGACGTGACTCAGCTACTGCATAACAATAACAACAATAACAATGGATCTCTTTAAATAAAAGGTTTATTAAATATATACTCATGTAGTTGGAGAAGGTAAGGAATGCATGTTTTTTTTTTTTTTGTGCCAGGCTGCAAACTGGCTACATCGTCTTAGTGGTCTTGGAAAGTTTTAAGGAAGAAAAGAGCTTTCATTTTTGACTGCAATGTCAAAGTATTATAGTTGTCAACTCAGTTGTGCCTAAATCCATTTTAAGAGGTTTCATTGTAAATAAGACTGAATCCTGTTTTGTGTAATAGTTCAGCTTGCACCAAAAATGCGGCAAAGGGAAGGGCACTGTAAACATTTTTGGCCCAATTTGACCTGTGGCATTCTGTGTCAGACTCAAACTCCTGCCAGGCAGACAGGGCGGTATTATATTAACAAACACCTCTGTGAACCCCATAGGGAGTGAGGGAGTGGGAGCAAGCAGCAGCCAGTCAGCTCTGCCTAGTCATTTATTTTTGATTTAACTCATTCTCAGCCTGCAGTGTGTGTACAGAACTTGGAGCATGCATACACATATTTTTGAAAGATTCTTTAAAAACAATCACACACCTGACTGCACCCAAACCAGGTGATGGACTTACTGGTGTTTGCTTCTACCCAGAGCAGCCACGTGCTGGAAGAAAAAAATCAGAATGATTGAGGGCAATCAATCACCTTTATGTTAAAAAAAAAAAATGACTTGCAGCAGCCTGAGGATTTTGTATAGGCTGTCAGTTCAGTTCAGTCACTCAGTGTCTGACTCTTTGTGAGCCCATAAACTGCAGCACGCCAGGCCTCCCAATCCATCACCACCCCCCAGAGTTTATCCACTCTCATGTCCACTGAGTCGGTGATGCCATCCAACCATCTCATCTTCTGTTGTCTCTATTTCCTCCCGCCCTCAATCTTTCCAGCATCAGGGTTTTTTCAAATGAGTCAGCTCTTCTCATTAGGTGGCCAAAGTATTGGAGTTCAGCTTCAGTGTCAGTCCTTCTAATGAACACTCAGGACTGATCTCCTTTAGAAAGAACTGGTTGGATCTCCTTGCAGTCCAAGGGACTCTCAAGAGTCTTCTCCAACACCACAGTTCAAAAGCATGAATTCTTTGGCGGTCAGCTTTCTTTATAGTCCAACTCTCACATCCATACATGACCACTGGAAAAAAGCCTTGACCAGATGGACCTTTGTTGACAAAGTAATGTCTCTGCTTTTTAATATGCTGTCCAGGTTGGTCATAACTTTCCTTCCAAGGAGTTCAGTTCAGTTCAGTTGCTCAGTGGTGTCCGACTCTTTGTGATTCCATGAGCTGCAGCACGCCAGGCCTCCCTGTCCATCATCAACTCCCGAGTCCACCCAAACCCATGTCCATTGAGTTGGCAATGCCATCCTACCATCTCATCCTCTGTCGTCCTCTTCTCTTCCTGCTCTCAATCTTTCTCAGCATCAAGGTCTTTTCCAATGAGTCAGCTCTTTGCATTAGGTGGCCAAAGTATTGGAGTTTCAGCTTCAACATCAGTTCTTCCAATGAACACCCAGGACTGATCTCCTTAAGGATGGACTGGTTGGATCTCACTGTCCAAGGGACTCTCAAGAGTCTTCTCCAACACCACAGTTCAAAAGCATCAATTCTTCGGCACTCAGATTTCTTTATAGTCCAACTTGCACATCCATACATGACCACTGGAAAAACCATAGTCTTGACTACATGGACCTTTGTTGGCAAAGTAATGTCTCTGCTTTTTAATATGCTGTCTAGGTTGGTCATAACTTTCCTTCCAAGGAGTAAGCATCTTTTAATATCATGGCTGCAATCACCATCTGCAGTGATTTTGGAGCCCAGAAAAATAAAGTCAGTTTCCTGAATGTTGAGCTTTAAGCCAACTTTTTCACTCTCCTCTTTCACTTTCATCAAGAGGCTCTTTAGTTCTCCTTCTCTTTCTGCCATAAGAGTGGTGTCATCTGCATATCTGAGGTTATTGATATTTCTCCTGGCATCTTGATTTCAGTTTGTGCTTCCTGCAGCCCAGCATTTCTCATGATGTACTTTGCATATAAGTTAAATGAGCAGGGTGACAACATACAGCCTTGACGTACTCCTTTTCCTATTTGGAACCAGCCTGTTGTTCCATGTCCAGTTCTAACTATTGCTTCCTGACCTGCATATAGGTTTCTCCAGAGGCAGGTCAGGTGGTCTGGTATTCCCATCTCTCTCAAAATTTTCCAGTTTATTGTGATCCACATAGTCAAAGGCTTTGGCATAGTCAATAAAGCAGAAATAGATGTTTTTCTGGAACTCTCTTGTTTTTTTTTTTGATGATTTAGCAGATGTTGGCAATTTGATCTCTGGTTCCTCTTCCTTTTCTAAAACCAGCCTGAACATCTGGAAGTTCACGGTTCATGTATTGCTGAAGCCTGGCTTTGAGACTTTTGAGCATTACTTTGCTAGTGTGTGACATGAGTGCAATTGTGCAGTAGTTTAAGCATTCTTTGGCATTGCCTTTCTTTGGGATTGGAATGAAAACTGACCTTTACAGTCCTGTGGCCACTGCTGAGTTTTCCAAATTTGTTGGCATATTGAGTGTAGCACTTTCACAGCATCATCTTTCAGGATTTGAAATAGCTCAACTGGAATTCCATCACCTCCACTAGCTTTGTTCATAGTGATGCTTTCTAAGGCTCACTTGACTTCACATTCCAGGATGCCTGGCTCTAGGTGAGTGATCCCACCATCATGATTATCCAGGTCATGAAGATCTTTTTTGTACAGTTCTTCTGTGTATTCTTGCCACCTCTTCTTAATATCTTCTCCTTCTGTTAGGTCCATACCATTTCTGTCCTTTATTGAGCCCATCTTTGCATGAAATGTTCCCTTGGTATTTCTAATTTTCTTGAAGAGATCTCTAGTCTTTCCCATTCTGTTCTTTTCCTCTATTTCTTTGCACTGATTGCTGAGGAAGGCTTTCTTATCTCTCCTTGCTATTCTTTGGAACTCTACATTCAAGTGGGTATATCTTTCTTTTCTCCTTTGCTTTTCGCTTCTCTTTTCACAGCTATTTGTAAGGCCTCTTCAGACAGCCATTTTGCTTTTTTTGCATTTCTTTTCCATAGGGATGGTCTTGATCCCTGTCTCCTGTACAATGTCATGAACCTCCATCTATAGTTCATCAGGCACTCTGTCTATCAGATCTAGGCCCTTAAATCTATTTCTCACTTCCACTGTATAATCATAAGGGATTTGATTTAGGTCATACCTGAATGGTCTAGTGATTTTCTCCACTTTCTTCAATTTAAGTCTGAATTTGGCAATCAGGAGTTCATGATCTGAGCCACAGTCAGCTCCCAGTTTTTGCTGACTGTATAGAGCTTCTCCATCTTTGGCTGCAAAGAATATAATCAATCTGATTTTGGTGTTGACCATCTGGTGATGTCCATGTGTAGAGTCTTCTCTTGTGTTGTTGGAAGAGAGTGTTTGCTATGACCAGTGTGTTCTTTGGCAGAACTCTATGAGCCTTTGTCCTGCTTCATTCTGTACTCCAAGGGCAAATTTTCCCATTACTCCAGGTGTTTTTAGACTTCCAACTTTTGCATTCTAGTCCCCTATAATGAAAAGTACATCTTTTTTGGGTTGTCAAGTTACCTAAATAATCATGAATGTGGGCATACTACTTGCTACTTTACCATTATGACAATAGCTTCTTCTCCTTTGGAAGATTAAAAAACAGAGATTTAAAAAGTGACTTGTCCAGGTCACTCAGTTATTTAATATTAATCAAAAGAGACAGGGGTCTGAACACATGTGTTTTGAATCCCAAGACCTTTGAAGTTCCACAAGTCATACCACCTTAGCTTGTAGCATGAAAGAATGCCATGCGATCTCCTCTCTATTAGGCCTTGTTGGAATTATAGCCATGGAATGGTTGAGAATGCTGGAAAACCTCAGATTCCGTAACTGAAAGCTTCCTGATGCCTCCTACACACAGCTCTGTGTCAACTGACAGCCTGAGGGACAGAATTTTGGCTTCCCTATGCCACTATCTTCTGGTTGGGGCATAGACTTGGATAACTGTGATATTGAATGGTTTGCCTTGGAGATGAACAGAGATCATTCTGTTGTTTTGAGATTGCATCTAAGTACTGCATTTTGGACTCTTTTGTTGACTGTGATGGCTACTCCATTTCTTCTGAGGGATTCCTGCCCACAGTAGTACATATAATGGTCATCTTATTATAAGGACACTAATCTTATCAGATCAGGATCTTATTCTTATGACTTAATCTATTACCTCCTTAAAGGTCCTCTCCCCAAAAAAAGTCAAAATGGAAGTTGGAGCTTCAATATATGAATTTTTGGGTACACAAACATTCAGTTCATAACAGGTGGAACACTAATCTGACATGACTTGTAGCCTTATATAAAGATAAAAGATCTCTCCTGTGTCTTACCCAAAATGAAGAAAGGCCATGTGAGGACAAAGTGGCCATTTGCAATCCAGAAAGACAGTTCACAACATAAACCAAATCTGCTAAAAGTTGATCTTGGATTTCTAGACTCTAGAACTGTGAAAGAATAATATTCTATTATTTAAACTACCTAGTCTATAGTATTTTGTTATAGTAGCCCTAGCTGACTAATGCATATAGTGGATACTTCCTTTCACAAAACTCAGAAAAATATTTGCTTTAATTAATTTTACTATTTATAAAATATTGTTTTGCGCATGTAAGACGTTTGACCACAAACTGACAATAATGTCATATATACATATGACACATATATGCATACATACACATGATATATATGACATATATGTGCATATACACACATACATATACTTATCTCAAAGATATTTATTGACTATGACTAAATGACATTATCATTGACTTGTAAAGTTTCATCTATCATATAATAATATCATGAAATTTATATAAAATAAGGTCTATTTCTACTGTATATTTTGTTTTATTGATCATCTATTCATGTATCAATGCTCTTTTGCCTTAAATGTTATCCTAGTAATAATAAGTCTTGATATCTTGTAGGGCAAGAAACTCCAATTCCTCTATTTCTGTTCTTTGAATAGTTTGGTTATTTTTAGATTTCTGAAAAATTGCTGCTTCTCAAACTTTAATGTCCATGTAAAGCATCTGTGGTCTGGATGATTCCAGTAGATCTGGAATAGGGCCTGAGACTCTGCATTTTCTCTCTAGCTCCTAGATTTTGATAGTGAGCAAGACCATATCAGAAATAGTCTGTCAAATCTCATTTTTTAAGTAGTTGAAAAAGTTGAAATATTGATGTGAACTGCATTAATTCATAAAATAATTTAGTGCAAAAAGATTTTGGTTTTAAATATTGATTCCTTTCCTAAAGGTATGGGGTACATTTTTTAGATGTTTTTGGTATCCATCAATACTGTGTTTTAATTTTCTTCATAATAGGACACCCATTATTAGAGTTCTATCCAGATACCAAATGTTTTATATTGCTTTTGAAAATTATATTATTTTCCCCTATTGTAAGACCATCTGAGCCACAAGGAAAGCCCTTGCGGTTTGGATAGTAAAGAATCTGCCTGCAATATGGGAGACACAGGCTTGATCTCTGGATTGGAAATATCCCCTGGAAAAGCACATGGCTACCCATGCCAATATTCTTGCTTGGGTAATTCCATGGACAAAGGAGTCTGGCACTGTGCAATTCACAGGATCACAAAGAGTCAGACACGACTGAACAACTACCACTTTCACTTTCATTGTAATACCTAAATAGATAAATTGGTAGAATATATTTTACTCATTTTTGTATGCTGATCTCATGGTCATAAACCCCATTGAACTCTCATTAATTCTAGTGTGAGATAGCTGAAATTTTATTTCCTTGCAATAACCTTGCTTGTGTTTTTTATTAGAGTTATGCTGACCATATAGAGCAATTATCTTTTTTTTTTCTACAAATTCAGGGTTATCTATTCTAGACAAACTAGTAAAGCTTGTCTAGATCTAGCATCCTACCTTCCCTGTCCCCTTTGGGTAGGAATGAAATTGTCAGAAGTTTTTGGTTGCTAGTATTTTAAAGGTGACAATTTAGTCATTTCTGTTTTTTTGTTTTGTTTTGACTCAAATTTGTTTGTATATTTTTTTTCTGTAGAACAGCTTGTCTCAGAATGTGTTCCAGGAACCCTTGGAGTTTCTGGAGAAATTTTCAGAAGGTCTGTGAGGTAAAAAAAAATATTTTCACAATGATGCTATACTAAATATTATTTATCTTTTTTCATTCTTTTTATCTCATAAGTTTACAGTAGAATATTTCAAGGTTTCAGAGAGAGAGAGCTGTGATATTTTAGCAGATATTAATCCAAATTTTAAAGATACACAGACAGTATTTTCACTACTAGTTTTTGTTTTAGAAAGTTGCAGCTACTATTTTGTAAAATACATTCTTTATATTTATAGACATGCAATGTGGTTTTTATATTGTAAAGGAAATTAATACATGTGCTTTAACAATTTTATTTTATTTTTAAATTGTAAATATTGATACAAATTGCTTGCATAAATAAAAGCTCTTTGGGGTCCTTGATAATTTTTAGTGCAGAATTCATAAGACCAATATGTTGAAAACTGCTATTATAGAAAATTATTTATTATGTCTGTAGTTTAAAACTTTATTAACATAAAGGTGTTCATTACTTACTTATCTTTTTGAAACACAGATGTATTAATAACATTTTTAACTGAGCTGGATATGACAAGTTTATTTTATTAGACTTCAAATAATAAACTTTTAATTTTATTTTTCTCTCTTTTAATGCCTTTTGATTCATTTTCTCCTTTTTATATTTCTTTTTGGTTTTACTTTTGCATTGTTATTCTAGCTTCATGAACACCAATTATATCATACATATTTTCTTTTTTTAAAAAGAAATTCACACAATTCAGCAAGCCAAATTAATTTTTGACTAGTTATCATTTCTACAAAATTCCAAAGGGCTGCATGTTTTTAGAGGAGCATTTTGGTGCTCAGTAAATTCCATAACTTTTGCAATTGTCAATTTGGTTTTACTGAAGAAAGGCATTTCATTGCAACTATTGAGAGTAAAAAAAATTGAGATATATTTTAAAGAAATATTTAGAGAAATGAGACTGCTAAGTCACTGACTCTGTCATGTCTGACTCTGATCGACCCCATAGACAGCAGCCCACCAGGCACCCCCATCTCTGGGATTCTCCAGGCAAGAACACTGGAGTGAGTTGCCATTTCCTTCTCCAATGCATGAAAGTGAAAAGTGAAAGTGAAGTCGCTCAGTTGTGTCCAACTCTTAGCGACCACATGGACTGAAGCCTACTAGCCTCCTCCATCCATGGGATTTTCCAGGTAAGTGTACTGGAGTGGGGTGCCATCACCTTCTCTGAAAAATGAGACTAGTCAAGTTAAATCTCACCATCTCACCAGAAAAAAAGTAAACAAACTTTTATTGTTAACGTCATGACACTTTTACTAATGAAATCAGCATTGTTATTAACTTTTCTAATAGCAACCAGAAATGTATTTGTGGCTTGGACATATCTTCAGAGAAGAAAATCACATTTAGTTTGAAGTCTTCTGTGGTAGTTCAGTTCAGTTCAGTCGCTCAGTCGTGTCCCACTCTGTGACCCCATGAACTGCAGCACACCAGGCCTCCCTGTCCATCACCAACTCCCAGAGTTCACCCAAACCATGTCAACTGAGCCAGTGATGCCATCCAATCATCTCATCCTCTGTCATCACCTTCTCCTCCTGCCCTCAGTCTGTGGTAGACAGACTTCTAAAATGGACTAAACTGATCTTCAACTCCTAGTTTTCCAGCATTTTGTAAATCTCATCTTCTTGAACGTGACATGGATATAAGTAAGTAAGTAAGTAAGTAAGTAAAGTCACTCAGTCGTGTCCGACTCTTTGTGACCCCATGGACTGCAGCCCACCAGGCTCCTCAGTCCATGAGATTCTCCAAGCAAGAATACTGGAGTGGGTTGCCATTTCCTTCTCCAGGGGATCTTCCCGACCCAGGGATCGAACCCGGGTCTCCCGCATTAGAGGCAGACGCTTTAACCTCTGAGCCACCAGGGAAGTCCTTGACATGGATATATGACTTCTAACCAATATAATACAGCAAAGTGGGTGAAATGTCACTTTCATGATTGTTACAAAAGATAGATGACTTATGTCTGTTAGCCAACTTTCTTGCTGGCTCTCATTGAGAAAGTTGCTGTGTTAGAGAGGACCCTGTGGTAATGTACTGAGGGCAGTCTTTGACTAACAGCTAGCAAGGAACTGAGGTCCTCCATTTGACAACATCCCTTGAAGAACTAAGACCTACCAACAATCACTTAAAGCAAGGTTAGGTGTGGATCTGTCCTCATTGGAGACATGAGATACCTCCCAAGCCTTGGCCAACATTTTCACTGCAGCCTTTTGAGAGATCCTGAATTGGAAGACCTTGCTGAGCTGTACCCAGATTTCTGATACACAGAAACTATGAGATGATAAATTGTTGTTTTTAGCTACTGAGTTTTTGGGTAATTTGTTACACATCAATAGATACTGAATAGGACTTTCATGACTTTTAAGTGAAGCATTACACTGTTTCCTTATGAATGCGGCTGCTGCTGCTGCTAAGTCACTTCAGTCGTGTCCGATTCTGCGACCCCATAGATGGCAGCCCACCAGGTTCCCCTATCCTTGGGATTCTCCAGGCAAGAACACTGGAGTGGGTTGCCATTTCCTTCTCCAATGCATGAAAGTGAAAAGTGAAAGTGAAGTTGCTCAGTTGCATCTGACTACTAGCGACCCCATGGACGGCAGCCTACAAGGCTCCTCCATCCATGGGATTTTCCAGGCAAGAGTACTGGAGTGGGATGCTATTGCCTTCTCCACTTATGAATGCTACAGTCTCTTTATTCAGACTGCTAATTCAGCCTTTGTCATATTATATTATTTCCCTAGAACATTCAAGTTGAAATTCTAGAGGGCAAAGATCAATATTCTAAAAGCATGCCCCTAAATCTAGTGGAGTTTTGACTTGAATTCAGTTCCATTTTCTGTTTGGGAGAGGAAGGATACACAAATCTGTCTAGGTTCTATGTGTATATATCATTGCTATCAATTAGATGAAACAAAAAATGAATACATATGATGTCATGTTTCATCTAAAAAAATTCATAATATGGGTAATATAATAAACAAGTTTTGTTTAACTATTCTACTTGACTAGCCCATTTCTGTTCTGTGGTATTTGGGAAATTTTTGCTTTTATGTTTGTATACTAGCTTTCTCCTGGTTATTTTTCTGTGTTATTACTTTCTGGGGATGTCTCAAGCTATAGAAGAAGAAAAAAAAAAAACCTTATAAAGTTTTTTAAAAATAGTTTCCACCAAGGTTTTCACTTTATACATTATTTAAGCATTTCTCTTCTGATTTCAATTAGCTGATTGTGGCCTTTTAAATTGTAGTTTTAAAATTGATGATCCCATATCTAACAATTTGTGATGAATTTATCCCCATGACAGAAACTGAAGACTGAAACTACTCCCTGTGGTTTCTTTTATTCATTACTCAATTCTTCTGTCAGTGAATGGTACACAGAGTTGAAATTTTTCTAAGCTAACTTAACTCGACTCAGCAGGGCCTGGGGAATCTAGCCACAAGGGATAAAATGGATAAGGCAAGAGACATCATATGCCTATAAGGCAAACACCTGTATGAATGTCTTTTCTTAACTGATTTTTTGTCACTTAAAACACTGAAATTCATTTGCATGTGAAACCACAATCTAAGAAGCAAAGAACAGGAAGTCCTGAGAGTTTCTCTGATTCTAAATCAATAATACAGGTAAACTCTGTGGGTTAGGAAAGAAAAAAAAAAAAGGATGCATTATTGAAAGGCCAATTGGGTTTTTTTTTTTTTTTGGAACTTAGAGAAGGGAGATCTTGGAGATGTTATTTAACCTGTTTTCCTAATGCTATATGAATTAATAAATAAATCTACACAACTATTTTGCATTCAACAGAAAACTAGGGGATCACATGATTGCAGGAGATTTGCCCAAAGAGCAATTATGTACTTTCAGCATTAAACCTTGTGTGTTTTCTTTGGGCTTTTAATACCTTCTTGTTCAATTTATGTTTTCTGCCCAGGTGGCGGCAGAGTCTCATGGGTCCAGGGTAGTGAACATGCTGATCTCAATCCAAATTGATCACCTCAGCTTAAACATTTTTAAAACATATGTTTATTCTTTTTAATTTTACTCTTAAACTAGGTTTTCTAAACATAAAAATAATATACAGTATGGTGTAAATATTTCATACCAAGTAGCAGGTAGTGATAATTAGAAGTTGCTTCACTGTGGCACTAGCAACTTCACAGGACAATTCACAGGATATAACATTTACACTATTTTCTTAAGCATAGATAATTTCTATCCAAAATCTGAGTATTTCAAAAATATTAAAAAATTATATTTAGATACTGCTGGGCAACTTGATTTTTAAAATTAACATTCTTTCAATTATGCTGTAAAATGGCTAATTCTTATTCCACAGTAGTCCATTAATATATTTAATCAATTACATATTCTTTTAATTTTCTTTTTTCCCCATTTTTCCTTCATTATTTTGCTTGTCTTTTTGTTTGTTTTTTTAGAGGTTTGAGGGGTTTAGTGTTTTTGTTTTAGGAAAATGCAGTAAGCACCAATTCATTTATGTCTTTGTGTCAATGTTTGAATTTAAAGGTAGAATAAATTTCCCAAAGTTGAACTGCTAGCTCTTATGGAGTTTTCATAGGAGAAAAAGGTTGAATGAATTTTAACTTTAACTAATAATATTTTTTTTCTCAAAAAACAGTCAATATTGATTATAAATCTTAGCTAATACAATAAACTAAAAATGTACATCTTATTGTTGCTGTTTTAATTTGCATTCTGTAAACATGAGTGAAGCTGAGGATATTTTCTTATGTTAATTATTTATATTTATATTTTCTTTGAACCGGAAGTTTGAGTTTTATAAGTCATTTTTTACTGTGATATGCAATCCTACTTCTCAGTGTTTTTTGGCAAAATTCATTTATTTCTCACTTATATTATAAAGGGATATGGGTTTATATGGATTCTTCTGGGATCAGCTCTGTGAGTAAAATAATTTTGAAACACAGGTTGAGGCAAGGTCAATATCTAGAATCTGGAATTCTCATAGATCGAAAGCTGAGCAAGTGGCCCATGTCAAGATACACAATAACATCTAAAACTGGAAAGATGTGGGAGCATCTAAGATGTGACAAAATATCCCTTTTAAATTCCACTGCCAAATTGTGTCACAAGTTAAGAACAATTTCAGTGGGGGTTGGGCACATGAAGAGAATATGGAGAAAAATATTGTGAACACATAATTCAATCTTTCATTATGTTCTTTATCAATTTTCCTATTGGCCTATTTTATTACTTATATATTCATAACATATTTACATACTGAATAAGTATTATTTTATTATATTTGTTATAAATATTTTTGCTCTTAGTTTCCATATACCTGTGACTTTATATGGATACTTTTACATATTACTTTTATGCTATATATAATTTTAAAATATAAAGTTTTACTAATATTTACTTATATGGCCTCATATTGTTTTAGAAAGAATATCCTTATTCCTTGACTATGAAAACAACTAAATAATAAATTCTCAGTACAAAAAAAAAATCCTAAAAAATGATGCTGTGAAAGTGCTGCACTCAATATTCCAGCAAATTTGGAAAACTCAGGAGTGGTCACAGGACTGGAAAAAGTTTTCATTCCAATCCCAAAGAAAGGCAATGCCAAAGAATGTCTAAACTACAGCACAATTGCACTCATTTCAAATGCTAGCATAGTAATGCTCAAAATTCTCCAAGCTAAGCTGGAGAACTTCCAGATGTTCAAGCCAGATTTAGAAAAGGCAGAGGAACCAGAGAACAAATTGCCAACATCCATTGGATCATAGGAAAAGCAAGAGAATTTCAAAAAATCATCTACTTCTGCTTATTGACTACACCAAAACCTTTAACTGTGTGGATCACACAAACTGTGGAAAGTTCAGAAAAAGATGGGAATACCAGACCACTTTACCTGCCTCCTGAGAAACCAGTATGGAGGTCAAGAAGCAACAGTTAAAATAGGACAGGGAACAATGGACTGGTTCCAATTGGGAAAGAAGTATGTCAAGGCTGTATATTATCACCCTGCTTATTTAACATATATGCAGAGTGTATCATGTGAATTGCCAAGTTGAAATGAAGATTTCTGGGGAAAATATCAGTAACTTCAGATAAGCAGGTGATACCACCCTTATGGCAGAAAGTGAAGAAGAACTAAAGAGCCTCTTGATGAAAGTGAAAGAGGAGAGTGAAAAAGCTGGCTTAAGACTCAATATTCAATAAACTAAGACATTGGCATCTAGTCCCATCACTTTATGGCAAATAGATGGAAAAACAATGGAAACAGTGACAGATTTTATTTTCTTGGGCTCCAAAATCACTGCAGATGATGATCATAGCCATGAAATTAAAAGATGCTTGCTCCTTGGAAGAAAAGCTATGACCAACCTAGACAGCATATTAAAAAGCAGAGACATAACTTTGCCAGCAGAGGTCCAGTCAAAGCTTCTTTGCCATCTAATCAAAGCTATGGTTTGTCCAGTATTCATGTATGGATGTGAGAGTTGGACTATAAAGAAAGCTGATCACTGAAGACTTGATGATTTTAAACTGTGGTGTTGGAGAATACTCTTGAGAGTCCCTTGGACTGCAAGGAGATCAAATCAGTCAGTCCTCAAGGAATCCTGAATATTCATTGGAAGGACTGATGCTAAATCTGAAGCTCCAATATTTTGGCCACCTGATGCAAAGAACTGACTCAATGGAAAAGACCCTGATGTTGGGAAAGATTAAAGGCAGGAGGAGAAGGGGATGAGAGAGGATGAAATGGTTGGATGGCATCACTGACTCTATGGACATGAGTCTGATCAAGCTCCAGGTGTTGGTGATGGTCAGGGAAACCTGGTGTGCTGCAGTCCATAGGGTAGCAAAGAGTTGGACATGAGTGAGTAACTCAACTGAACTGAACTGATTCTAACACCACCCTCCACCAAGGCAGTGAGCTACGTTGTACCCAAAAGAAATCCTGGCAGGCTCTAGATTCAGCCCCATCTCTGCCTCCAGTCAAGGCGTAGCTTCTGATGCACCCTGGGAGAAGCATCAGCTCATGCTTACCACAAGTTTGCTGTGTACCATAACTACTGAGCCAGTGCTTTAGAGCACACAAACCACAACTACAAATCTCATGCACCCAAACTAATGAAGCCCACACACCTAGCGCCCAGGTTCTGCATCAAGAGAAGTTATCACAATGAGAAGCCCATGTATTCTTACTAGAGAAAGCCCATATGCAGCAACAAAAACCCAACACAGTCAAATAAATAAACAAACACATTTTTTTTAATTAAAAAAAAAGAAAAAAAGAAACCTGGGGTAGTAATACTCATATCAGACAAAGTAGATTTCCAAAACAATGACTACAACAAAAGACAAAGAATGGCCCTACATATTATGAATGAATCTGTCCAAAAGAGGATATAACATTTATGCATCTAACACAGGAGCACCTAAATATGTAAAGCAAATATTAACAGACAATATTAGAGAAATTGAGAGCAATAAAATATAAGAGATGTTAATATCATATTTACATCAATAAATAAATCATCCAGACCAAAAAATCAATAAGGAAAAAGTGGCCTTGAACAACAAAGTGGACCAGATGGACTTAGTAGATATCTACAAAAAACAATACATCCATAAACAGCAAAATAGATTTTTTTTTTCAAGTGCACATGGAAAATTCTCCAGGATAAATCACAGTTAGCCTCAAAACACATCTCAGTATATTTAAGAAAACTGAAATCATATCAAGCATCTTTTATATAAAGACATGAAACTAGAAATCAATTTTAGAAAGAAAAAGTGAAAAACAGAAACATACAGAGACTAAACAGCATGCTACTATAATCATTGGGTCATTGAAGAAATCAAAGAAGAAAATTTTTTAAAAAGTATTTTGTGATATGTGAAAATATAAACACAACTTTTCAAAATGTATGAGACACAGACAAATCACTTCTAAGAGGAAAACTTATAGTGTACAGGCTTACCTCAAGAAAAAATCTCAAACAACCTGACTTTACACCTAAGGAGATAGAAAAAGAGGAATCAAAAAAGTTTAAAGTTACTAGAAGGAAATAGTAAAGATCAAAGCAGAAATAAATAAAATAGAAATCAAAAGAAAATGAAAAAAGATCAATGAAATTATCAAAGAAACAGTCATAAGAGAAAGCTATAATTAAAGGCCAGAAAATTGGACAAGAAAAATATGAATATTCCAAATCAGAATATTCTAGATATTCCAAATCAGAATATTCTAGATATTCCAAATCAGGAAGAAATAGGAAACCTGAACAGACCAACACTACCAGTGAATTTAATCATTAATTTAAAAGCTCTCAAGAAACAAGTCCAGGACTGGACAACTTCCTCATAAGGAAATTCTATTAAACAGTAAAGTAACAATTAATACCTGTACTTCTCAAACTATTCCAAAAAACGGAAGAAGAGGAAACATTTTAAAACTCATTATAAAAGTCCTGCATTACTCTGAAACCATAAACAGAAAATAGATATGAAAATATAAGAAAGTTACAGATCAATATCCCTGATGAATTTAGATGCAAAAATTTCAGCAAAATATTAAGAAACCAAATTCAATAATAAATTAAAAGGATTACACATCATGATAAAGTGGGATTTAGTTCAGGGATACAAGGATGGTTCAATATCCATAAGAAATCAAAATGACATGCCATATTGGAAGGCATCACCAATTCAATGGACATGAGTTTGAGTAAACTCCCAGAGTTGGTGATATTCAGGGAGGCTGGTGTGCTGCAGTCCATGGGGTCATGAAGAGTTGGACACAACTGAGTGACTGAACTGAACTGAACTGATTAATGAAAGAATGATAAGACACATGGTCATATCAATAGATGCAAAAAATATTGACAAAAATTCAACATCAATTTTTGATTTAAAATCCTCAGTAAGATGCATATAGGAGTTAAGGCAGTATAAAAATGTCATTTATGACAAACCCTCAGCTAACATCATATTCAATGATGAAAGCTGAAAGCTTTTCCTCCAGTATCAGCAACAAGAGGTGCTATTCCCAATTTTTTACTTAATAGTTTAACATAGTATCAGAAGCTCTAATCACAGCAAGATAAGAAAGGGAAATAAAAGCTATTCAAATTGTAAGGGAAAAAGTAAATCTGTCACTATTTTCTGATGGCATGTACTATATGTAGAAAATCCTGAAATATCTACCAAAGAACTAGAAGTAGTAAATGAATTTGGTAAAGTTGAAGGATACAAAATTAATATAACAATATTTATTGCATTTCTATAAATTCATAATGAACTAGTATAAACAAAATTAAGAAAACAATACAATTAACAATTATAACAAAAAAATAAAAACCTGAGATTAAACTTAACCAAAAATGTGAAAAATCTGTACCCTGAAAATTATGACATTGATGAAATAATTTGAAAATAACACAAATAATGGAAAGATATACCATGATCATGAATCAGAAGAATTAATATTGTTAACTGCTTCATAGTGAAGTTCTATCAAACAGTAAAATAAGAATTACAATCTCTATCAAAATACCCATGGCCTTTTTCAAAAAACTAAACAAATAATCCTTAAATTTGTGTGGAACTGCAAAAGACTCCAAATTGCCAAAGCAATTGTGAAAAATAAGTCAAAAGGTAGGAGTATCATGCTCCCTGATTTTAAACTATATTACAAAGCTATAATAATCAAATACTAATCAAGTAATAATATAATAATCAAAACAGTATCATACTGGCACAAAAACAGATGATGTGTAAGTCAGTGGAACACATAGACACCATATAAGTAATCTCCTACATATATGATCAATTGATCTACCACAAAGGAAGTATATATACAGTGAAGAAAAGATAAAGTCTTCATAAGTGATATTGGCAAACTGGACAACTACATGTAAAATAATGAAACTAAGCCATTTTCTTATATTACATTAAAAAGTAAACTCAAATGGACTAAAGGCTTAAATATAAAAGCTGCAACAATTAAACTAAATGAAAACATAGGGATTATGTTTTTTTTTCAAACTCATCTTAGCAATATTTTTGGATGTGTCTCCTCAGGCAAGGGCAACAGAAGCAAAAATAAACTATTTGACTATATCAAAGTAAAAAGGATATTTTACAGCAAAAGAAAGTTCAAAAATAGGACACCTAGTGAATGAGAGAAGATAATTGCAATTGATATGTCTGATAAGGGTTTAGAATCCAAAATATATAAGAAAACATACAATTTAATATCAAAGAAATTAACAATCCAATTAAAAAACAGACAGAGGAACTGAATAATTATTCTTACAAAAAAGGTACAGACGGCCAACATCCACAATAAAGATGTTCAACAATACTGATCATTCAGTTCAGTTCAGTTCAGTTGCTCAGTTGTGTCTGACTCTTTGAGACCGAAAAATGCAAATCAAAACCATGAAGTATCCCTTCACAACTGTCAGAATGGCTATGATTAAAAAGACAAGAGATGACAAGTATTGACAAGGATGCAGAGAAAAAGGAACCCTAGTGCACTGTTAGTGGGAAGGTAAATTGGTACAACCACTATGGAAAAGAGCAGAGGTTTCTCTTGAAAAATTAAAGATCTAGGAAACCTTGGGTGTCTATCTGAAGAAAACCAAAAACATTAACTCAAAGAATATATGCACCCCTATGTTCATTATATCATTATTTACAAAAGTCAAGACATGGGAACAATCTAAGTAGTGTTCACTGACAGATGAATAGTTTAATAAAACATATGAGTCACCTGGGTAAAATGTGCAGCCCAGAATACTGTCAATAATATTATAATAAATTTGTACAATGTGTCAACTATATTTCAATACAAATATAAATAATTTTTTAATAAGCAGAATTTTACCTTCATTTTTAGATTTGAACATCTCTGCTACATATGCCTGGTCACTTTAAGTTGCCAAAGGCTAATTAAGCAGTTTTAAAAGAAATTTAACTTTGCTAGGAAAGAATTTTTTTTTTTCATTTCCTAGGGTTGCTATCTATTTTCCTGGTAAAAAAAATATATTTGTGCGATTCTAGTGATGTGTGTGTGCACTTTATAAGATGGGAGATAAGATATCTACCCTGTTTATTTGCCATTAATACATTATAATCCTATGAAGTAGGTCTCTTCTCTCCCCTTCTCATTCTACTTAGGAATCTAAAATGTGAATCAAGAAACATATGTATTAACAGAAAATGAAAAAGTATATTGGAGAATATATTAAAGACTAAAGTGAATAGTTTAATGGCTTGTTCCATCACTGTGGGCCAAAGTAGACAGCTGAAGAGTATCATCAATTATTTTAGCTAAACTTATTTTTAAAACTGACAAAATAAAGTGGTTGTAAAAGCAATCTGTTTTTAAGAACTTTATGAACAGATAAATTATTTAGTCGTTAGATCATTTATCCAGGAAAACCTATGCATGGAATTATATTTTATTTGACCTTGAATTATATGGCAGAAGTGAGAAATAGATCTGATAGAAAGAATTCCTGATGAACTACAAACGGAGGTTCGTGACACTGTACAGGAGACAGGGAGCAAGATCATCCCCAAGAAAAAGAAATGCAAAAAAGCAAAATCACTGTCTGAGGAGGCTTTACAAATAGCTGTGAAAAGAACAGAAGCAAAAAGCAAAGGAGAAAAGAAAAGATAAATAGAGGAAAAAAAATAGAATAGGAAAGACTAGAGATCTCTTCAGAAAATTAGAAATACCAAGGGAACATTTCATGCAAAGATGGGTTCAGTAAAGGACAGAAATTGTATGGACCTAACAGAAGCAGAAGATATTAAGAAGAGGTGGCAAGAACACACAGAAGAACTGTACAAACAGATCTTCATGACCCAGATAATCATGATGGTGTGATCACTCACCTGAAGCCAGACACCCTGGAACATGAAGTCAAGTGGGCCTTAGGAAGCATCATTATGGACAAAGCTAGTGAAGGTGATGGAATTCCAGTAGAGTGATTTCAAATCCTGAAAGTTGATGCTGTGAAAGTGCTGCACTCAATATGTCGAGCAAATCTAGAAAATTCAGCAGTTGCTATAGGACTGGAAAAGGCCAGTTTGCTTTCAATCCCAAAGAAAAGCAATGCTAAAGAATGCTCAAACTACTGCATAATTGCACTCATCTCAAACACTAGTAAAGCAGTGCTTAAAATTCTCCAAGCCAGGCTTCAGCAATGTGTGAACCGTGGAATTCCAGATGTTCTAGCTGGTTTTAGAAAAGGCAGAGGAACCAGAGATCAAATTGCCAACATCTGCTCAATCAGTAAAAAAGCAAGAGAGTTCCAGAAAAACATCTATTTCTACTTTATTAACTATGCCAAAGCTATTGACTGTGTGGATCACAGTAAACTGTGGAAAATTCTGAAGGAGATGGGAATACCAGACCACCTGACCTGCCTCTTGAGAAACCTGTATGCAGGTCAGGAAGCAACAGTTAGAACTGGACATGGAACAACAGACTGGTTCCAAATAGGAAAAGGAGTACGTCAGGCTGAATATTGTCACTCTGCTTATTTAACTTATATGCAGAGTACATCATGAGAAACACTGGGCTGAATGAAGCACAGGCTGGAATCAAGATTACCAGGAGAAATATCAATAATCTCAGATATACAGAAGATACCACCCTTATGGCAGAAATTGAAGAATAACTAAAGAGCCTGTTGATGAAAGTGAAAGAGGAGAGTGAAAAAGTTGGTTTAAAGCTCAACATTCAGAAAACGAAGATCATAGCATCTGGTCCCATCATTTCATGGCAAATAGATGGGGAAACAGTGGAGGACTTTATTTTTGGAGGCTCCAAAATAACTGCAGATGGTAAAAGCAGCCATGAAATTAAAAGATGCTTACTCTTTGGAAGGAAAGTTAAAACCAACGTAAACAGCATATTCAAAAGCAGAGACATTACTTTGCCAACAAAGGTCCATCTAGTCAAGGCTATGGTTTTTCCAATAGTCACGTATGGATGTGAAAGTTGGAGTATAAAGAAAATTGAGTGCAGAAGAATTGATCCTTTTCAACTGTGGCATTGGAAAAGACTTTTGCAAGTCCCTTGGACTTCAAGGAGATCCAACCAGTCTGTCCTAAAGAGATCAGTCCTGGGTGTTCATTGAAAGGACTGATGCTGAAGCTGAAACTCCAATACTTTGGCCACCTGATGTGAAGAGCTGACTCATTTGAAAAGACCCTGGTGTTGGGAAAGATTGAAAGCAGGAAGAGAAGGGGATGACAGAGGATGTGATGGTTAGATTCCATCACCAACTCAATGGACATGAGTTTTGGTAAATTCTGGGAGTTGGTGATGGACAGGAAAGCCTGGCTTGCTGCAGTTCATTGGGTTGCAAAGAGTCAGACATGACTGAGCAACTGAACTGAACTGAACTGACGGAAAAACTTGAGTGTCATGTGTAAAACTGGAACTTCTGCAGGTGCAAATAGTAAAATGTTGAAAATTGTTGGTGGGGAAGGATTTCTTTTATACATTTTGGGTATTTGGTATCCTTTTGAAAAACAAAACAAAACAAATAACCAACACTTCCTTGAAAGGTGGATGTACAGGAAATACATTTACAAGTGTCAAGAAATTCTAATACACATGTCCAGGTCACCATTAAGAAGGAATTTGAAGTGGGAATACATTTTATCTTTTTGTAAATGAGAATCCATTATCTATGATGCAAAAAGCCCATAATAATTAATTTACTGGACATATAAAATGTGCTAGATTCTTTTTAAGTGAAATGATAGCCAGTAAAACCTAATTTATATGGTCATTTTTATTAATTTATACATAGCTTATATACCCATGTTATAAAAGCAGAAGCCTTTTCCATTTATCATATTTCTATATAAACGAATTGATAGAAATATAATAAGTACAGTAAGCTCCAAAAAATAAAGTTTCCTGTGACAAATATGGTGACAAAGACTAAAATTCTTTGCTAGCCTTTAATTAGTTATAAAATAGCCTATCCTTAAGGTTAATTTGAACCTATTGTGACTTATAAAATAACTGAATGTACAACCAACTCTTTAAAGGTCACAGAGAATTGAAAATGGGTGTACGGGTAAGACGGTTAAATGTCTTTTTTGGGGGGAGGGGTATGAGTTTTCTGCAAAGCCTTAGAAAAACCTTTGGCCCAGAAAGCTGAGTAGGGATTAAGTTCTTGCAGGGGAAAAAAAAAAAAAAAAAATTTGTTCCCTTAAGGTATTCTAAGGATTCCAGCTGTTGGAATACATACTCCCTGGTTATGATTGGTACTGAAATGTCAAAGCTCAAAATCCCAAAACATTAAATTGCATGCCTTGATCAAGCAAGCTTGTCTATACTCATTGTTCTAGATCAGCCAAGAAATGCCTGAGTTTCTTTCATTCTTTTGGCTGGGTAGACACCTCCCCCTGCCCTTCGGTTGTATAGTCTATGGTTTTTTCCCCAAAGAAAGTCAGTCATTTTCCCCCTATTATACTTATTTATCAAACTTTTACTTATAAAATTCTTATGTGTTAACTATAAAGAGAATGAGGAAAAGAAATATGACCACTGAATTGATCAAACAAGAGTATACTTTGACTTTATGTATCTAGATGTATCAGAGGAGAAACACATATAAGCAAAACATTTTAATATTGATTCATAAAGTAATTTATAAATATAAAAGATAGCAAGCTCATACACACACACACACACACACACACACACACACACACACATCCCTGTGATACAGATGTCTGTATCTACAGATCTATAGATTCATATATATACAGAGAATTAATAGCATGCAAGGCAGGCCTTGATTGAGAAGGAAATGGCAACCCACTCCAGTATTCTTGCCTGGAGAATCCGATGGACAGAGGAGCCTGGCAGGCTATAGTCCATGGGGTCGCAAAAATTGGACATGACTTAGCGAGAAAACCGTCACCACCACCAGGCAGGCCTTGAATGCTATTTCAGTTCAGTTCAGTTCAGTCACTCAGTTGTGTCCGACTCTTTGAGACCCAATGGACTGCAGCACACAAGGCCTCCCTGTCTAGCACCAACTCCTGGAGTTTACCCAAAACTCACGTCCATTGAGTTGGTGATGCCATCCAACCATCTCATCCTCTGTCGTCCCCTTCTCCTCTTGCCCTCAATCTTCCCAGCATCAAGGTCTTTTCAAATGAGTTAGCTCTTCGCATCACATGGCCAAAGTATCTGGACAGAGGAGCCTGGCAGGCTATAGTCCATGGGGTCGCAAAAATTGGACATGACTTAGCGAGAAAACCGTCACCACCACCAGGCAGGCCTTGAATGCTATTTCAGTTCAGTTCAGTTCAGTCACTCAGTTGTGTCCGACTCTTTGAGACCCAATGGACTGCAGCACACAAGGCCTCCCTGTCTAGCACCAACTCCTGGAGTTTACCCAAAACTCACGTCCATTGAGTTGGTGGTGCCATCCAACCATCTCATCCTCTGTCGTCCCCTTCTCCTCTTGCCCTCAATCTTTCCCAGCATCAAGGTCTTTTCAAATGAGTTAGCTCTTCGCATCACATGGCCAAAGTATCGGAGTTTCAGCTTCAGAATCGTATTCAGGGCTCATCTCCTTTAGGATGGACTGCTTGGATCTCCTTGTAGTTCAAGGGACTCTCAAGAGTCTTCTCCAGCACCACAGTTCAAAATCACCAATTCTTTGGCACTCAGCTTTCTTTACAGTCCAACTTTCACATCCATACATGACTACTGAAAAAAACATAGCCTTGACTAGATGGACGTTTGTTGACAAACTAATGTCTCTGCTTCTTGATATGCTGTCTATGTTGGCCATAACTTTCCTTCCAAAGAGTAAGGGTCTTTTAATTTTATGGCTGC
>SJXQ01005827.1:1890-22562 GCA_006408695.1 Aepyceros melampus
TCCCCCCCCCCTTTTTTTTTGGCTATTGTAAATAGTGTTACTATGAACTCTTATGTATTTGTTTTAGTACTGGTTTTCAGTACTTTTGTGTACATATCTAAAAGTGGAATTTCTGGATCATGTAGTAACTATGCTTTACCTTTTAGAAAACTGCCAAGCTTTTTGAAAGTTACTGCACAATTTATTTTCCCACCAGGGATGTATGAGGGTTCCAATCACTCCCATCCTTGCTAATACTTGTTAATATGTCTTTACTATAGCTATCTTCAGTTCAGTTCAGTTCAGTTCAGTCGCTCAGTCGTGTCTGACTCTTTGCAACCCCATGAACCGCAGCATGCCAGCCTTCCCTGTCCATCACCAACTCTCGGAGTTCACCCAAACCCATCTCCATTGAGTCGGTGATGCCATCCAACCATCTCGTCCTCTGTTGTCCCCTTCTCCTCCCACCTTCAATCTTTCCCAGCATCAGGGTCTTTTCTAATGAGTCAGCTCTTCTCATCAGGTGGCCAAAGTATTGGAGTTTCAGCTTTAACATCAGTCCTTCCAATGAACACCCAGGACTGATCTCCTTTCGGGTGGACTGGTTGGATCTCCTTGCAGTCCAAGGGACTCTCAAGAGTCTTCTCCAACACCATAGTTCAAAGGCATCAATTCTTTAGTGCTTAGCTTTCTTTATAGTCAACTCTCACATCCATACATGACTACTGGAAAAATCATAGCTTTGACTAGTTGGACCTTTGTTGGCAAAGTAATGTCTCTGCTTTTGAATATGCTGTCTAGGTTGGTCATAACTTTCCTTCCAAGGAGTAAGCGTCTTTTATGGCTGCAGTCACCATCTCCAGTGATTTTGGAGCCCCCAAAAATAAAGTCAGCCACTGTTTCCACTGTTTCCCCATATATTTCCCATGAAGTGATGGGACCAGATGCCATGATCTTCGTTTTCTGAATGTTGAGCTTTAAGCCAACATTTTCACTCTTCTCTTTCACTTTCATCAAGAGGCTCTTCAGCTCTTCTTCATTTTCTGCCAAAAGAGTGGTGTCATCTGCATATCTGAGGTTATTAATATTTCTACCACCAATCTTGATTCCAGCTTGTGATTCTTCCAGCCCAGCATTTCTCATGATATACTCTGTAAGTTAAATAAGCAGGGTGACAATATACGGCTTTGATGTACTCCTTTCCCTATTTGGAACCAGTCTGTTGTTCCACGTCCAGTTCTAACTGTTGCTTCCTGATCTGCTATCTTAGTGAGTGTGAAGTGGCATATAATTGGCTTTAGTTTGCTTTTTGTTTTTTGATGTTGAACATCTTTTTGTGGGCTTATGATCCATTTGGCTATTTTTCTTTTGTCTTTGATCATACACATTTTATAGGTCATTTCACTGTCTTCTTTCATCTTCTTTGATGATAAAAGATGTTGATGTATGGCAAAACCAATACAATATTGTAAAGTAATTAACTTCCAATTAAAATAAAATTTATATTAAAAAAGATATTCTACTCAAATCTTTTGCCTATTTTAAAATTGGGTTGTGTGTGTTTTTTTTTAAACTATATTCCTTATATCTTCTGAGCACAAATGCATATAATTTACAAATATTTTCTGTGTATTGTCTTTTTACTCCTTTTTTTGTCTGCACTTCATGGCATGTGGGATCTTAGTTCCTTGACCAAGGATTGAATCCACACCTGCATTGAAAAGTGGAGTCTTAACCAGTGGATATCCAGGGAAATCTTCTATTTACTTTCTTGATGGCATCTTTAAGTATGAGCACTTTAAATTCATCTATTTTTTCTTTTGTCATTTTTTATTTTAGCCTCACGTTTAAGCAGTCATTACCAAATTCAATGCCATGAAGATTTTTGCCTTTTTCTTCTAAGAATTTTATAGTTTTAGCTCTTATATTTAGATCTTTGACCAATTTTGAATTAACTTTTGTATATGATATGAGATAATGACCCATCTTCATTCTTTGCACATGGATATCCAGTTGTACCAGTGCCACTTGTTAGAAAGACTCTTCTTCCCATTTAACTGCCTTGGTACCCTTGTTGAAAAGCAATTGGTCATAAGTATGTAGGTTAATTTCTAGAGTGTTACTCTTTATCAATCTATCTGTCTATTCCATTGATAGTACCATGTTGTCTTGATTACTATAGCTTTTTTTTGGTAAATTTATTTATTTATTTTAATTGGAGGTTAATTACTTTACAGTATTGTAGTGGTTTTTGCCATACATTCACATGAATCAGGCATGGGTATACATGTGTCTCCTATCTTGAACTCTCCTCCCACCTCCCTCCCCATCCCATCCCCAGTGCACCAGCCTTGAGTGCCCTGTCTCATGCATTGAACCTGGAGTGGCAATCTATTTCACATATGGTAATATACATGTTTCAATGCTACTATAGCTTTTTAGTGAGTTTTGATATTGGAAAATGGGAGTCCTCTAACTTTGTCCCTCTTTCTCAAGGTTGATTCAGTTAATCTGGGTAGCCTATTTCCATATGAAATTTAGAATCATTTTTTCAATCACTGGAAAAAAAACTAGCTGAGATTTTTGATATGCATTTCATTGAATCTGTAGTATACTTCTATTTCTTGATTTATCAATTGTAGACTTTATCCTTGATAAATGAGGACTTGTATATCCCATGCCCCTTTCCACATTTCCCCTTCTTTTATCCCTTATAAGTGTTGTACCTTAAATTTGTGTTGAGTAATAACTTGTATTTATATTAAGTATATAAATGGACATCCTGGGTTGCTCTGTGGTAAAGACTCCTCTTGCCAATGCAGGAAATGCAGGAGATGTGGGTTCGATTCCTGGGTTGATAAGATCCCCTGGAGTAGGAAATGGCAACCCACTCTAGTATTCTTGCCTGGAAAATCCCATGGACAAAGGAGTCTGACAGGCTGTAGTCCATGGGGTTGCTAAGAGTTGTAAATGACTGAGTATGCATGCACACAAGTAAATACTGCCATGTAGTGTATTATGTTACATAGTGTACTGTGATTGCTCTTCCTTTCTTGTAGAAATTTTCATTCTTTCTGTCACATTTTCATTTAGCTAGTTAGCTTTCTATTTGTCTGTCCTTAAGTTTCACCCCAAGTGCTAGAACATCTATGCCACACATCTATCAGTGCTTTTATCTACTCGAGCACATTAGTTACTTTTCCTTGAGAGCCCTCTCTCAGAGCCTGCTTCAGTTTGACAACTTGTTTATTGTTACTGTGGGTATTCTGTTTATTTTGGTTCCTTATTGAGCCCATTTTTTCTAGCACCCCATTTCTTCTTTTTTGCTTTGCAGATTCATTTTCATGAAACACATGTTTTGGTAGTTTTATAAGAAGGAGTATCTGGTAGACAGAGTAATGGTCCCTATATTAGGGTTCTCCAGAGAAACAGAACAAAAAAGATATTTCTATACTTATATCTCTAGAGATCTAGACATAAGAGGATATTTATAAAAGGAATTGCCTTATGTGTTTGTAGAGGCCAAGAAGTCCCACAGTCTGCAAGCTGGAGTACCAGGAAAGCCAGTGGGATAAATCAGGCCAAATACAAGGCCTGAAGGCTGAGGGAGAACTGCTGATGTAACTTCCAGCCCAAGACAAAAGTCTGTAAGCCAGGTGGCCACTGGTGTAAGTTCTGGAGTCTGAAGACCCAAGAACCAGGAGCTCCAATGTCCAAGGACAAGAGAAGATGTTCATGTTCACGTACTGTTGAAGCCTGGCTTGGAGATTTCAGCATTACTTTACTAGCATGTGAGATGAGTGCAATTGTGCAGTATTTTGAACATTCTTTGGCATAGAACCTGATGCTGGGAAAGATTGAAGGCAGGAGAAGGGGGTGACAGAGGATGAGATGGTTGGATGGCATCATTGACACAATGGACATGAGATTGAGCAAACTCCAGGACATATTGAAGGACAGGCAGGCCTGGTGTGCTGCAGTCCACGGGGTTGCAAAGAGTCGGACATGACTGAGTGACTGAACAACCACAGTAACAACAACAATTGATGTAATTAAATAAAGTGAAGTCGCTCAGTCATGTCCAACTCTTTGCGACCCCAAAGACTGTAGCCTACCAGGCTCCTCTGTCCATAGAATTTTCCAGGCAAGAACACTGGAGTGGGTTGCCATTTCCTTCTCCAGGGGATCTTCCCAACTCAGGAATCAAACCCAGGTCTCCTGCATTGTAGGCAGATGCTTTTACCATCTGAGCCACCAGGGAAGTCTCCTTAGGGTTTAAATAATGCAATTAAATAAGGTAAATTAGGTAGGACTGACAACTGGCATTGCGGTTCGGATTTGTATTTCCCTAATAATTAGTTGTGTTGAGCATCTTTTCATGTGATTATTGTTTATTTGTATAGCTAATCAAGTCTTTGCCCATTTTAAACCTGGGTTGTTTGTTTTGAAATGTGTTTTTATAAACTTTCCAAATATTTTGGCAATTTCTTGTATTTCTTGCTGTTATTTGTTTCTAAGTAAATTTAGTTGTGGTTAGAGTGCATATCCTTTTAAATTTACCAAGACTTGTTTTATGGCCTAGAACATGTTCTGTCTTGAACATATGTTCTGTCACATATACTTAAAAAGAATGTGCATTTTTAAATGTTTTGTATAGATGGATAGATAGGTATCTAGATGTCAGTAGATAAAAATAAGTAGATATATATCTAGACATCTATTTACACCAAACACATATACGTATATACCTTCTCCTTTTTGCTATTTTTCCATATCAACATTTACACAATTATAAACTCAATAATACAGTGTCACAGTTATTACTTCAGTCCATCTTAAACATTTTTAAAGAAGTTAATAGAAGAAATGAGCAAAAACAATATTACAGATTTATATGTATTTATCTATGTATTCATGCATTCTTATAGATTTATCATGTGGTGTCATTCCTTTCAGCTTGAAGTACTTCCTTTAATATTTCTGTCAAAGCTCACTAGATATTTACAAATTTTCTCAGTCTTTATCCAAGAGTGTTTTTATCTTGCCTTCACTTTTTAAAGTTGAAAGAACAATATAATGAATACCTCTGTACCTTTCAATGTAGACTTATCAACTGTAAGCATTTTTGTTTTTAACATTTATTTTATTTGACTGGGTCAGGTCTTAGTTTCTGGACACACAATTGTTGTGTCATGCAGGATCTTTCATTGAGGCACAGAGACTCTCTAGTTGTGGCACACGGGTTCTGGACCATGTGGGCTCAGTAGCTGTTGCCTGCAGGTTTAGTTGCTCTGCAGCATGTAGCATCTTAATTCCCTGACCAGGGATCAAACCTGTGTCCCCTACATTGCAAAGAGGATTCTTAACCGCTGGACCAACAGGGAAGTTCCTTTGCCATCATTTTTAATAATTCTAATTTTTATTCCAGCACTTTGAGTTGTGTCATTCTACTACATTCTGGCCTCCATTCTTTCTGATGAGAAGTCAGTCATTAATATTGAGTCATTTCTGAACATAATTTGTTGTTGTTGTTGTTGACAGCACTGTGTGGCTTGCAGGATCTCAGTTCCCTGACCAGGTATTGAACCCAGGTCATGGCAGTGAAAGCGTGGAATCCTAACCACTAGGTAACCGGTGAATTCCCTACCTGATGTTTCCTTCTTTTTTTAATTGCTGCTTTCTTGATTTTCTCTCTTTAACCTTCAAAAATTTGACCAAGATCTCTTTGCTTTTATCCTACTTAGAGCTTTTTGTGCTTCTTAGATCTATAGATTGATGACATTCATTGAATTTGGGAAATTTTGATTATATTTCAAGTATTTTTTTTTTCTGTCACTGTCTTTCTCTTCTCTTCTTTTGGGGCTCCCATTACATATGTCTTAGAATGCTTGATGTTGACCCATGGGTTTCTGAGAATATATCCATTTTTCTTCAATATATATTTCTCTCTATTATTCAAATTGTGTATCTATTGGTCTATCTTCAGGTTCACAGATTATTTCTTTCAGTTTGAACTTACTTTTAAATTTCTCCAGTGAATTCTTCATAACTATGATTATGCTCTTTAATGACACTTTCCATATGATTCTTTAAAAAAATTTGCTAGCAGTTCTAGTTTATGATGTTTTCTTCCTGAGGATTATTTATTGTTGCAGTTTAAAAAAAAGTTTCTTTGTTTAGAAATTTTTCTACCCTATGGTATGTAGCCAGTGATGTATCTGTTTTCTTTTAAAAATATATCTGTAAGTCTGTCTTCCTAATGGTTTCTTCTGTTTCTGCATAGTTTATTGGCCAGTCAGTAATTTCACCAAGTGAAGTGAAGTGAAGTTGCTCAGTCTTGTCCGACTCTTTGCAACCCCATGAACTGTAGCCCACCAGGCTCCTCAGTCCATGGAATTTTCCAGGCAAGAATACTGGAGTTGGTTGCCATTTCCTTCTCCAGGGGATCTTCCCAACCCAGGGATCGAACCCTGGTCTTCTGCATTGTAGGCAGACACTTTACCATCTGAACCACCAGGGTTGGGCTCAAATACCTTGAGCCAGTAAGACTTCCATTCTTTGCCAATGGATCTGTGTGTGGGTAAGGGTGTGAATTCAAAATTCAGGCTGTTTTCAAATATGCTCTAGATTTTACTTTCTCTTTTGAGTTGCCTACGTGTATGCACACTTCAGAGTTGGGCAGGAAATTTGTGGCCAGTATAGTTCTCCCCAGGAATATGCTTGTCCCAACCATGACTACAACCTCAATATCAAGCCTGAGCTGGGAGGTTCTCACCCATTTTCCCAAGGTCGAGCAGTGACTTCCACTGACAGTGCTGCTAGCCATCTGCTTTATCACTGCTCCAAATTGAATGAGTCCCCTTTACAGTGGTAGAGAAAGTTCTGGTTCTCATGGCCTGCACCACCCTGGCAGAGCTTCCTCACTCCTCTAGCTGAGAGACAAGGATGGGAGCAGTCCCAGGCAAGAATGCCATAGATTCCCTGGTATTATTCCAAGTTCAGTGGTTCTAAATTATAAACCCTTCTTAGATTGCTGTATGCCTTTAGGCTCTGATATAACTGTTTTTAAACTAAATGTGTCTGCTTTATGGTTACTTTTTGAAGGGATGATTTGCTGATCTCTTCACTTAGCCATGCCTGGAAATCTCTCAAGATTATTTTCATCACACTTTACACAAGTTTGAGAAACTACAGTTATCCATATCAAAGAACATTATTTTCATTCAATTGATGAAGGGTTAATGTAGTTTATAGGAGGAAAGACTAATATCCACCAAAGCCACCTATTAGTCCCTTGACTACCTGGCACAAACACACATCTTTATTTTTTGTTTGTTTGCAATTGTCTGTTTATAACCACTTCTTTTTAGGTAGTGGAATATCTCAAGAGTAGGGACCAGATCTGAGTGCTCTCTAGTCTTTAAGCTTGTCCAGCAATAACCTGGCTTAGATAAGTTTTGTGTAAATCTTAGATAAATGAATCTTCCAACTGGGGAAGAAAGGCCAACACTCATTGGAGCAGTAACTTTACCCCAACAGTGGATTGTTACCAACATGACTCAGCTAGACAAGGTGAAGAACAGACTTAGAAGAGTTGGGAAGAACAGATTCTGCCAGTAACTTGCTGTGTAATATCAAATAAAATTTTTTCCCTTTCTGGGAAACTACTCCAATTGAGAAATGAGTGCTGGAGTGGATAATTTTAAACATTCCTTTTACCTTTGACTTTCTGTGAGGAAAAATTATATCAAATACCATTTATGTCAGGCCTTGTGTATAGGTGCATGTTAATACATATACATATATCCTTTTATTTTAACCTCAAAGCCCTGGAAAACAGGATTGATTCTCTTTGTTTACAGAACAGAGACTGAAACTTAGGGGGAAGAACCAACCAAATTAATGTCACATAGCAAGAGATAAGGAAATGGTGTATGTGATTACCTATCTGAGAAGGTGACAGTGGAGGAGACCATTGCTGGATCTCTTGGTCTGCACCTTCTAACCATTGGTAACATGCATCTTTGCTACTGGACCCAGAGCAGTCCTTGAGCTCCAGTCCTGGACTTGAGAGACACTAATAATAGTCAACCATCCTCTAGGCATCCTGAAGATTTTCTGGTTCCAACATGAACAGGTATTCAGATAGCCAGTGACCACATGGGGACATTATTTTCATTCAACTGATGAAGGGTTAATGTAGTTTATAGGAGGAAAGGCTAATATCCACCAAAGCCACCTAATTAGTCCCTTGACTACTTGGCACAAACACACATCTTTATTTTCTGTTTGTTTGCAATTTTCTGTGTTTATAACCACTTCTTTTTAGGTAGTGGAACACCTCAAGAGTAGGGATCAAATCTGAGTGCTCTCTAGTCTCAGATAAGGACCAGATAAGGGGATTAAGGAAGGAGACTGGTTACAGTGCTCTTTTCCTCTTCTTGTCCTCTCTGAAGTTCACCCATCTTTGAAGGTCCAGGTCAAGTCTCCCTTCCTCTGAAAACACTCCCAGTCTTAAATATTGTTTCAAAGTATTGCCAAAGGGCTGCTATGTGGATGAAGCACTCCAATAAGCCTGGGAGAACAGATAGGCTATCACTTTCCACACACCCCTATATTTTCCTCTTAGTGTTGCTAGCTTGTGTGTGAGAGTGTGCTAGTTGCTCAGTGATGTCTGACACTTTGCAACCCCATGGCCTGCAGCCTGCAGACTTCTCTGTCCATGGAAATGCTTATTGAGTAACTGGCCACAGAATGAGTGGCTCCATTGTAGAAGCCCTGGTAAGGGTGCAAGTAAGCCCCAAATGGCTATTTACCACTTTTTTCAGTTACCAATTCCTTTCCTGTGCTTGGTAATCCCCTACTTATGAGCCCACCGCCATCACAGAAGCTGAAAAGGCCACCTACTCACTTGATCAGCCTCTTGCAAATAGGGCTTGGGCACATCACTAGACTCCACCAATAAGATTAACTTGTCCTAGACTTGTAATCAAAGGTTAAGGTATCAGGAACTGCATGGAATCCAATTTGATGATTGGTGAATGCAGCTGCAACAGCTTCAGCTTACTGCCAGAGGCAGTGGGAGGGTTTGTATGGTAAGAATGGAAAATGATGGCATCTAGTTTCCAGTGGTGTCATGAGCAGTGTCTCCTGTGAAAAAATTCTGAGATGGTGGGATTCTGGGCATCATTCCTGGCTATATTATCTGTCCCTGGTTTTCCAGCTCTTTCCAGACTCTGTGAGCTACTGTTGCTGTTCAGTCGATCAGTTGTGTCTGACTCTTTGCGACCCCATAGACTGTAGCATGCCAGCCTTCCCTGTCCTTAACTATGTCCTGGAGCTTGCTCAAACATATCCATTGAATCTGTGATGCCATCCAACCATCTCATCTTGTGTCATCCCCTTCTCCTCCTTCCTTCAATCTTTCCTAGTGTCAGGGTCTTATCCAATGAATTGGCTCTTTTTGTCAGGTGGCCAACGTATCAGAGCTTCAGCTTCGATGTCAGTTCTTCCAATGAATATTCAGGGTTAATTTCCTTTAGGATTGACTGGTTTCATCTCCTTGCTGTCCAAGGGACTGTCAAGATTCTTATCCAGCACCACAGTTTGAAAGCACCAATTCTTTGGCTCTCAGCCTTCTTTATGGTCCAACTCTCACATCCGTACATGACTACTGGAAAAATCATAGCTTTGACTATACAGACCTTTGTCAGCAAAGTAATGCCTCTGCTTTATGACACGCTGTCTAGGTTTATCATAGCTTTTCTTCCAAGGAAAAAGTGTCTTTTAATTTCATGGCTGCAGTAAACATCCACAGTGATTTTGGAGCCCAAGAAAATAAAGTCTGTCACTGTTTCCATTTTTTTCCCCCATCTATTTGCCATGAAGTGATGGGACCAATGACATGATATTTGTTTTTTAATGTTGAGTTCAAAGCCAGCTTTTTCACTCTCCTTTTTCACCTTCATCAAGAGTCCTCTTTGCTTTCTGCCATTAGGGTGGTGTTACCTGCATATCTGAGGTTATTGATATTCTCCCAGCAGTCTTGATTCTAGCTTGAGCTTCTTCCAGCCTGGCATTTCTCATGATGTACTCTGCATATAAGTTAAATAAGCAGGATGGTTCCCAATTGTGAACCAGTCCATTATTCCATGTCTGGTTCTAACTGTTGCTTCTTGACCTGCATACAGGTTTCTCAGGAGGCAGGTAAGGTGGTCTGATATTCCCATCTCGAAGAATTTTCCTGTTTGTTGTGATCCATATAGTCAAAGGATTTAGCATAGTCAATGAAGGAGAAGTAGATGTTTTTCTGGAATTTGCTTGCTTTTTCAATGATCCAATAGATGTTGGCAATTTGATTTCTGGTTCCTCTGCCTTTTCTAATCCAGCTTGTAAGTCTGAAAGTTCTTGGTTCATGTACTTTTGGAGACTAGCTTGAAGGATTTTGAGCTTTACCTTCCCAGAATGTGAAATGAGTGCAGCTGTGCAGTAGTCTGAACATTCTTTCACATTGCCCTTCTTTAGAATTGGAATGAAAACTGACCTTTTCCAGTCCCGTGACCACTGCTGAGTTTTCCAAATTTGCTGGCATACTGAGTACAGCACTTTAACATCATCATCTTTTAGGATTTGACATAGCTCAGCTGGAATTCCATCACTTCCACTAGCTTTGTTCATTGAAATGCTTCCTAAGGCCCACTTCACTTCACACTCCAGGATGTCTGGCTCTAGGTGAGTGATCCCACCATCATGGTTATCCAGGTCATTAAGACCTTTGTTGTATAGTTCTTCTGTATATTCTTGCCACCTCTTCTTAATATCTTCTGCTTCTGTTAGGTCCGTAGCATTTCTGTCCTTTATTGTGCCTATCTTTGCATGAAATGTTCCCTTGGTATCTCTAATTTTCTTGAAAAGATCTCTATCTCTCCCATTCTATTGTTTTCCTCTATCTCTGCATTGTTCATTTATCTAGTATCTGTTTAACAAAAGTCTTTCTTCTGAAATCAGCCAGAATTTATCTCTATTGTTTACAGCTAAGACAAACTGAAAACTGTAGTCCTGGATCTACCATCGACTTGATTTGTCCCTCAAATCAAGTAATGTGCACTCTCTTGGCCTCACTTTTATTTTCTCTTAATAGCATCATTGTCAAATAGTAGATTTTGCCAAACTTACATAGAAGATAGTGGGAGACTGTGACTGTTATGACAGCTGTCATTTGCTACTATGAAGAAACAGCTACAGGAAGATCAGAGGTCATTACTGTGTTGTTATTTTCTACCAGTTAGCACAGTGTTATATCCCAGGAAATAATGATTGGTTCTAAAGTAGACATGTACTGGAATTAGAGTGAAGCCTAGGATTTTTGTTCAGTGGTTGTTGCTGTTGCCAGTCACCGGGTGATTATGTGAGTCAAGTTTAGAATAGATTCACTCTGCGGAAAGCAAAGTGTCGAGATAGAAAGAAGCTGTGCCCCTTGGTGACATCACTGAGCAGCTACACTGGTTCAGCATTCATCTGAAACCCATCTTATTTCTGATTTTTTTTCAGTTACTTGAGATAATAAATTTCTTTTATTAAAGCAATTTGAGTTGTATTTTCTCTTTCATCCAAAATCATTCTAACAAAGAGATTTATTAAAACTCAAGATGGAGTTTTAATGGAGACAGAGGTAAGATTGTAGACAGAGGTAAGATTGGAGACAGAGGTAAGTCTAATTAATGAATAAATATTTTGGGAGGCCCACAGATACCTTAAACTAATATGGCCCCATACCTAGCATACCTCTTCTCCCATGTTCCTCCATCTTAGGAAGTGTCTCCGTCATTTACCTAATTGCTCAAGCTAGAAATATACATGAAAGTCATGCTAGGCTCCTTTCTCTTTCTCACCTTCAATCAACTCAGTCATCATAAAATTTCCCTTCAATCTCTTTATCTCTGCATATACACTCATTTCTTCAACCCATTGGTATTGCCCTAACAAGTGTGATATCCTCTTCTTGTATTGATCTTTTTATCCTTTTACCTTTTACCATATGATGTCCTCTTTTGTCTGTTGTTATAGCCTTTGTTTTAAATTCTATTTTGTCTGATATGAGTATTGCTACCTCTCTTCTTGTCATTTCTGCTTGCATAAAATATCTTTTTCTATTTTCAGTCTTTGTGTGCTTTTAGCTCTAAAGTGAGTCTCTTGTAGGCAGCATCCAGAAAAGTCTTGTTTTCTTATTCAATCAGCCACCCTAGGTCTTTTGATTGGATCATTTATTCCATTGACATTTAAAGTGATTATTAATAAATACATACTTAATGCCATTTTATTACTTGTTTTTCAGTTGTTTTGTGGTTATTCTCTGTGCAATTCTTCTTTTGTGGTTTGATGATTTTCTTTAGTAGTATGCTCATGTTTCTTTCTTTTTAGTTTTTGTGTGTCTACTGTAGGTTTTTGATTTCTGGTTACCATGGGGTTCATTCATGTTAACCAATAACTATCTCTGTGTGTACTTAGTCTCTCACTCATGTCTGACTCTTTGCAACCCCATGGACTGCAGCCCACCAGACTCCTCTGTCCATGGAATTTCCCAGGCAAGAATATTGGAGAGGGGAGCCATTCTCTTCTCCAGGGGAATTTTCTGGACCCAGGGATTGAAGCCTTATCTCCTGCATTGCATGAGCCACCAGAGAAACCTAGAACTATATCTACTTGCTTTAAACTGGTAGTCATTTAAATTCAAACACATTCTAAAACACATTTACTCCCTACCCCTACATTTTGCATTTTTGATGTCATATTTTATATCTTCATGTTTATCCCTTAAATGTTTATTGTAGTTGTAGTTGGTTTTACAATTTTTATCATTTTATTTTCATGCTAGCTTATTTAATTGGTTGAACATCAGTTCTTTGCCTTTACTATTCTGATTTTTTCTTTTCTATAAATTCTTACTTCTTGTCACAGTCTTTTCTTTCTACTCAGTGAAGACCCTTTAACATTTCTTCAAGATGGGTTTAATACTGATGAACTTTTTTAGATTTTACTTGTCTGAGAACTTCTTTATCCATTGTTCAATTCTAAATGATAATATTGCTGGATAGAGTATTTCAGTGTTGATCGCTCAATTGTGTCTGACTCTTTGTGACCCCATGGACTGTAGCTTGCCAGGTTCCTCTGTAGATGGAGTCCTCTAAGCAAGAATAATGGAGTGGGTAGCCATTACCTTCTCCAGGGGATTTTCCTGACCCAGGGATCGGACCACTGTCTCCTGCATTGCAGGCAAATTCTTTATCACCTGAGCCACCAGGATATCCTAAGTTGTAGGTTTTTCCATTTCAACACTTTGATTATGCCACTCCCTTCTGACCTTCAAAGTATCTATTGAAAAATCAACTGACAGCCATGTAGGGATTCTCTTGTATATAACTCTTTGCTTTTCTCTTGCTGCCTTTATAATTCTCTCTTTATATTTATTTTTTCCTTTTTAATTATGCCATGTCTTGGTGTGAGTCTCTTTGAGTTCCTCTTGATTGAGGCCCTCTGTGCTTCCTGTACTTATATAACATTCTTTCTTCAGGTTGGAAAGCTTTCATCCATTGTTTCATTAAATACATTTTCAACTCTTATTTCTCCTTCTGGAACCCCTGTAAGGCAAGGGTTGATATGCTTGATATTATTCCAAATATCCCTTAAACTGTTCTTATTAAAACAATTTTTTTCTTTTTTGTAAAATTTATTTATTTTAAATTTATTTAAATTTATTTTATTTTTAATATAATTTCTAAAATTTTAATTGGAGGCTAATAACTTTACAATATTGTGTTGGTTTTTGCCATACATTCACATGGATCAGCCATGGGTGTACATGTGTTCCTCATCCATACTCTTCCTTCCACCTCCCTCCCCACCCCATCTTTCAGGGTCATCCCAGTGCACCAGCCCTGAGCACCCTGCCTCGTGCATTGAACTTGGACTGGCGATCTATATCGCATATATAATATACATGTTTCAATGATGTTCTCTCAAATCATCTCACCCTCGCCTTCTCCCACAGAGTCCAAAAGTCTGTTCTTTACATCTGTGTCTCTTTTGCTTTCTTGCATGTAGGGTCATCGTTGCCATCTTTCTAAATTTCATATATATGCATTAATAGACTATATTGGTGTTTTTCTTTCTGACTTACTTCACTCTGTATAATAGGCTTCAGTTTCATCCACCTCATTAGAACTGATTCAAATGCATTCTTTTTAATAACTGAGTAATATTCCATTGTGTATATGTACCACAGCTTTCTTATCCATTCGTCTGCCGATGGACATCTAGGTTGCTTCCATGTCCTGGCTATTGTAAACAGTGATGCAATTAACATTGGGGTACATGCGTCTATTTCAATTCTGGTTTCCTTGGTGTGTATGCCCAGCAGTGGGATTGCTGGGTCATATGGCAGTTCTATTTCCAACTTTTTAAGGAATCCCCACACTGTTCTCCATAGTGGCTGTACTAGTTTGCATTCCCACCAACAATGAAAGAGGGTTCCTTTTTCTCTATACCCTCTCCAGCATTTATTGCTTGTAGACTTTTTGATAGCAGCCATTCTGACCGGCGTGAGATGGTACCTCATTGTGTGTTTTTTTTTTAATTTAAATTTATTTATTTTAATTGGAGGCTAATTACTTTACAATATTGTGTTGGTTTTGCCATACATCAACATGAATCCGCCACTGGTATACACTCATTCTGGTTTTGATTTGCATTTCTCTGATAATGAGTGATGTTGGATATCTTTTCATGTGTTTGTTAGCCATTTGTATATCTTCTTTGGAGAAATGTCTGTTTGGTTCCTTAGCTCATTTTTTGATTGGGTCAATTATTTTTCTGAAATTGAGCTGCAGGAGTTGCTTGTATATTTTTGAGATTAATTATTTGTCAGTTGCTTCCTTTGCTATTATTTTCTTCCATTCTGAAGGCTGTCTTTTTGCCTTGCTTATAGTTTCCTTCACTGTGCAAAACCTTTTAATTTAATTAGGTCCCATTTGTTTCTTTTTGCTTTTATTTCCATTACTCTGGCAGGTGAGTCATAGAGGATCCTGCTGTGATTTATCTCAGAGAGTGTTTTGCCTATGTTTTCTTCTAAGAGTTTTATAGTTTCTGGTCTTACCTTTAATCCATTTTGAGTTTATTTCTGTGTATGGTGTTAGAAAGTGTTCTAGTTCATTCTTTTACAAGTGGTTGACCAGTTTTACCAGCACCACTTGTTAAAAAGATTGTCTTTAATCCATTGTATATTCCTGCCTCCTTTGTCAAAGATAAGGTGTACATAGGTGTGTGGATTTATCTCTGGGCTTTCTATTTTGTTCCACTAATCTATATTTCTGTCTTTGTGCCAGTACCTTACTGTCTTGATGACTATGGCTTTGTAGTAGAGCCTGAAGTCAGGCAGGTTGATTCCTCCAGTTCTGTTCTTCTTTCTCAAGACTGCTTTGGCTATTCGAGGTTTTTTGTATTTCCATACAAATTGTGAAATTATTTGTTCTAATTCTCTGAAAAATACCATTGGTAGCTCAATAGGGATTGGATTGAATCCATAGATTGCTTTGGGTAGTATACTCATTTTCACTATATTGATTCTTCTGATCCATGAACATGGTATATTTCTCCATCTATTTGTGTCATCTTTGATTTCTTTCATCAGTGTTTTATAGTTTTCTGTGTATAGGTCTTTTGTTTCTTCAGGTAGATTTATTCCTAAGTATTTTATCCTTTTTGTAGCAATAGTGAATGGAATTATTTCCTTAATTTCTCTTTCTGTTTTCTCATTGTTAGTGTGTAGGAATGCAAGGGATTTCTGTGTGTTAATTTTATATCCTGCAACTTTACTGTATTCAGTAATTAACTCTAGTAATTTTCTGGTAGAGTCTTTAGGGTTTTTTATGCAGAGGATCATGTCATCTGCAAACAGTGAGAGTTTTACTTCTTCTTTTCCAATTTGGATTCCTTTTATTCCTTTTTCTGCTCTGATTGCTGTGGCCAAAACTTCCGAACTATGTTGAATAGTAGTGATGAGAGTGGGCACCCTTGTCTTTTTCCTGACTTTAGGGGAAATGCTTTCAATTTTTCACCATTGAGGATAATGTTTGTTGTGGGTTTATCATATATGGCTTTTATTATGTTGATGTATGTTCCTTCTAGTCCTGCTTTCTGGAGGTTTTTTTTTTTTTTTTACCATAAATGGATGTTGAATTTTGTGAAAGGCTTTCTCTGCATCTATTGAGTATATCATATGGTTTTTATCTTTTAATTTGTTAATGTGGTGTATCATGTTGATTGATTTGCAAATATTGAAGAATCTTTTCATCCCTGGGATCAAGTCCACTTGGTCATGATGTATGGTCCTTTTAATATGTTGTTGGGTTCCATTTGCTAGAATTTTGTTAAAGATTTTTGCATCTATGTTCATCAGTGATATTGGCCTGTAGTTTTCTTTTTTTTTGTAGCATCTTTGTTTGGTTTTGGTATCAGCATGGTGGTGGCCTCATAGAATGAGTTTGGAAGTTTACCTTTCTCTGCATTTGTTTGGAAGAGTTTGAGTAGGATAGATGTCAGCTCTTCTCTAAATTTTTTGTAGAATTCAGCTGTGAAGCCATCTGGTCCTGGGCTTTAGTTTGTTGGAAGATTTCTGATTATAGTTTCGATTTCTGTGCTTGTGATGGGTATGTTAAGATTTCTATTTCTTCCTGGTTCAGTTTTGGAAAGTTATACTTTTCCAAGAATTTGTCCATTTCTTCCAAGTTGTCCATTTTATTGGCATATAGTTGCTGATCAATTTTTTCTTTTTGCTGTTCTGTGTTGTTGATTTCCATTATGCTTTCAGATCATTTATACATTTTGCCATATCACCTAGTCTGTGCTATTTCTTATAGTGTGTTTTTCATTTCAGTTATTGTATTCTTCAGTTCTGACTGGTTCCTTTCTATATTTTTTAGTTCCTTGTTAAAATTCTCACTGATTTCATCTATTCTTTCCCCTAATTCAGTTAGCATTCTTTTTATCTGGTTGGTTATCAAGGATGTAAAACACTTTTACTCTGAAAAATATAAGATGATAATGAAAGATATAAAAAATAAGAGAAATAGATGGAGAGATATACCATTTCTTGGATTGGAAGAATTAATATTGTTAAAATTGCCATATACCCAGAGCAATCTACAAGTTTAATGTGATCCCTATCAAATTACTCAGGGAAAATTGCTAGAGCAAATAATCCTAAAATTTATATGGAACCATTAAAGACCCAGAATTGCCAAAGCAATACTGAAGAAAAAGAACAAAGCTAGAAGTCTTTACACTTCTTGACTTAAAATTATACTACAAATCTACAGTAATCAAAACAACATGGTATTGGTACAAAAACAGGCACATAAGTCAGTGGAACAGAATAGAAAGCCCAGGAATAAACTCACACACTTATGGTCTAATTTACAACAAAGGAAGAGAAAAGATATTTAATGGAAAAAAAGTCTCTTCAATAAGTAGTGCTTGGGAAACTGGATAGCTACATAGAAGAATGAAATTAGAACATTCTCTCACACCATACAGAAAAAATAAACTCAACATAGATTAAATACTCAAACATAAGATGTGAAGCCAAAAAACATTTAGAAGAAAACACAGGCATAACACTCTTTGACATAAATTGTACAATATTTTTTTGATCTTTCTACAGCAAAGGAAGTAAAAGCAAAAATAAAGGAATAAGACCTAATTAAACTTCAAATTTTTTTTTGCACAACAAAGAAAGCCATTGACAAAATGAAAGACAACCTACTGAATAAGAGAAAATGTTTGCAAATGATATGACTGATAAGCAGTTAATATCCAAAACATATAAACAGCTCATACAGCTCAACACCAAAAAATAAAAAAATCCAATTAAAAAATGAGCCAGAAGATCTGAACAGACATTTCTTCCAAAGAAGACATATAAAAAGATACTCAGTATCACTAAGTAAAAAAACAATGCAAATCAAAACAGCAGCAAGATACCACACCACATCTGTCAGCATGACTATTTTCAAAAAGTCAATAATTAATGCTAGAGAGGATGTAGAGAAAAGAGAACTGTTGTACACTGTTGGTGGGAATATAAATTGGTGCAGCCACTATGGAAGACAGTATGGAAGTCCCTCAAAAAACTAAAAATAGAGCTACCATATGATCCATCAATTCCATTCCTGGGTATATATCTGGAAAAACAAAAAATACTGATTCAAAAGATACACACACCTCATTTTCATTGCAGCACTATTTACAATAGTCAAAATATGGAAGCAATCTGTGTCCATCAACAGATGAATGGATAAAGAAGTTATAATTTATATATGTAAAGTATATGCACATATATATATTTATATACATAACCATAAAAAATAATGTAATTCTGTTGCTTGCAATATTGTGGATGGATGAGCCTACAGAATACTAAGCTAAGTGAAATAACTGACAGAGAAAGACAAATACTATATGATGTCACTCATATGTGGAATATAAAACAATAATACAAATGAATGTATATAGCGAAATAGAAACAGACTCATAGATATAGAAAATAAACTAGTGGTTACCAGCAGGGAGAGGGAAGAGGGAAAGGGCAAGTTAGGAGTAGAGGATTAAGATATACTAATTAGTATGTATAAAATAGATGAGCAACAAGGTATAATGTACAGAACAGGGAATTATAGCCATTTTTATAATAACTTTTAAAGGAGTATAATCTATAAAAATATTGAATCACTATGTTGTACATCTGAAACTAATATAATATTGCAAATGAACTATACATCAGCTTTAAGAAAAGGAGTGTGAATATGTGCCAAGGATAGAAGCTTTGTGTTTGTTCATTCTCATCCACTAACACTCAGAAAGGCATTCTTCTCCCCACTCCTCTCCTCCCATTCTATCAAACCAAGCTCCTTAGTGTGGCTTCAAACACCTTATCCCTTGCCCCAAGCTGCACTGGTTCCACTGGCCTGGAAGAAAACTCACATTTCTCATCCACACTCCTTCTTTTCACTTCTCTTGTGCTACTCTTCCATCCACCTTCCTCTCAGTCATCCATCAGCTTCTTCATCAGAGCACTCTCATGCTTAGCCCTGTCCCAAGACTCAGGATGAGACCACTCCCTCACCTCGTCTTTCCTTTCCTCCTCTTTGTTAATGGTAAAGCAATGGTAAAATTCCTACAAGGTCTGACATCAAAAACACCTCAGATTCTTTGTGTTTCTCAGATTCTTTTTTTTGTTTGTTTCTCAAATTTTTTGTGTCCCATTTCTGTCTATGCCTCCCATTGTTTGTATATCCCAGTGTCTTTGTGTCTCAGTGTTTGAGCATCAGAATGTTTGTGTATATCCCAGTGACAATGTGCCCAAGTGTCAATATGTTTTAGCTTCTGTGTGTCCTAATGTCTTTATGCCTTAGTGTCTTTCTGTTTCAGTGTTAGTATATCCTAGTGTTTGTATGTCCTAGCTTTTCTCTATGCTCAAGAATCTATGTGTCTTGGGGTTAGTGTTTGGATATCTCAGCATCTGTGTTTCCTGCTGTTGGTATTTACCCTTATGTGTAAATGCCACTGTCTCTGTGCCCCAGTGTCTGTTCATGTCACAATGACTATATTGAACAGTGTTTTTGTCTTACCATTTGTGTATATCTCAGAATCTTTGCTTTTACAGTTTCAGTATTTTCTAGTGGCTGTATACCTCAATGTCTGTGTTTCCCAGATCTGTGAATTGCAAGGTCTAGGTATGTTCCAATGACTGTTTCTCCTACTGTTTGTGTCCCAGTGTGTGTGTCCCAGGGTCGCTGTGTGTCCCATGGGCCAAGTGTGCCTGTGTTTGTGTCCCAGTCAATTGTTTTTATGGTCCCTCTTATTGTCAGTTCAGTTCTGTTGTTCAGTCGTGTCCAACTCTTTGCAACCCCATTGACTGCAGCATGTCAGGCCTCCTTGTCCATCACCAACTCCCGGAATTTACTCAAACTCATGTCCATTGAGCCGGTGATGCCATCCAACCATCTCATCCTCTGTGGTCCCCTTCTCCTCCTGCCCCCAATCCCTCCCAGCATCAGAGTCTTTTCTAATGAGACAACTCTGCGCATGAGGTGGCCAAAGTACTGGAGTTTCAGCTTTAGCATCATTCCTTCCAAAGAACACCCAGGGCTGATTCCCTTTAAAATGGACTGGTTGGATCTCCTTGCAGTCCAAGGGACTCTTAAGAGTCTTCTCCAACACCACAGTTCAAAAGCATCAATTCTTCAGCGCTCAGCCTTCTTCACAGTCCAACTCTCACATTCATACATGAGTACTGGAAAAATCATAGCCCTGAACAGATGGACTTTTGTTGGCAAAGTAATGTCTCTGCTTTTGAATATGCTATCTAAGTTGCTCATAACTTTCATTCCAAGGAGTAAGCGTCTTTTAATTTCATGGCTGCAGTCACCATCTGCAGTGATTTTGGAGCCCCCAAAATAAAGTCTGACACTGTTTCCACTGTTTCCCCATCTATTTGCCATGAAGTGATGGGACCAAATGCCATGATCTTAGTTTTCTGAATGTTGATCTTTAGGCCAACTTTTTCACTCTCCTCTTTCACTTTCATCAAGAGGCTCTTTAGTTCTTCTTCACTTTCTGCCATAAGTGTGGTGTCATCT
>SJXQ01005828.1:0-97839 GCA_006408695.1 Aepyceros melampus
AAAAGCTGTTGTACATATACACGATGGAATATTACTCAGCCATTAAAAAGAATGCATTTGAATCAGTTCCAATGAGGTGGATGAAGCTAGCCTATTATACAGAGTTAAGTAAGTCAGAAAGAAAAACACCAATACAGTATACTAATGCATATATGTGGAATTTAGAAAGATGGTAATGGTGACCCTATATGCAAGACAACAAAAGAGTCACAGATATAAAGAACAGCCTTTTGGACTCTGGGAGAAGGTGAAGGTGGGATGATTTGAGAGAATAGCATTGAAGCATATATATTATCTATATGTGAAACAGATCGCCAGTCCAGGTTTGATGCATGAGACAGGGTGCTCAGGGCTGGTGCACAGGGATCACCCCGAGGATGGGATGGGGAAGGAAGTGGGAGGGGGATTCAGGATGAGGAACACATGTACACCAATCGCTGATTCATGTCAATGTATGGCAAAAACCACTACAATGTTGTAAAGTGATTAGCCTCCAATTTAAATAAATAAATTTTTTTAAAGTGCTGGTTCTGACACTAGCTCGTGGCAATGGACAAGTTACTAGCCTCTCTGTGTCTCATTCTCTTCCACTGTAGAGAAATAATGCCTGTGACATGAGATTATTATGAAGATTAAGTGTATTGAGCTTTTTAAGCACTTAAAACAGTACCTGCAGTATGTTTTTATTAAATAAAAAGGAAATTCCTGGATGTCGAATGGTTGGATCAAAGGGTATATAAAAACATAAGACTTTTGAAACATGCTGGTAAATAACCACCCATTCCTATTGCCCACAAATCCAGCAAAGTCTGAACCAACTTTTAGTCCAACCAGCAATAACAGACTTGTAGAAGTGATGTAGTAAGGTATTGTTCACTTCACATACAGAGGATATATTGGACTGGTTAACAGTTAGTGGTGTGTTAGCTCTTTCAAGTAGTGAGAGAAGGGAAGCAGCAGCTAGTTTCTCACAGGAAGAGGCCTTCAAGGGATGCCCACCCACACTTGGCAGCACTCCAGGAGTTTCAGATTAGGCAAAACCCCAGGGATATTCTGTAGGGTGGGCCGATGCTTGGGGAGTGAACAGAAGGTAAGACTGCCAGGTAATCACCCCTCCCTTAGGCACATATTTCTCACCACTCCCCTCACCACTCTGCCACTTACTTCTGGCTCTAAAGCTTGTCTCAAATCTACAAGTATGCACCCAAATCCTATTGAGTCTGTGTCAGGTATATTTTCCCAACAGGTTATTTTTTGAAAACTGGGTGTCCACCTAAACCACTCATACATACGTATATACACTTAGAGAAAGCCATAGCTTTTTGTTTTGGCATTTAGAGAAATACATATCCAACTCAAGCCTCAACTTGTCTACAACATCTTTCCTAGTAACTATTCCCAGATAGATGGCTCCTTCCTTTGAGCTCCCACAACAATCCTAGGCAGCATCTCAGTATTTAGTACTTAATTATATGCTGTCTAATTCTAGAACCAGCTCAGGGTGTTAGTTGTTTCCCTCAAATATAGTGTAGCTTCTTTGAACTCAACCACCATCTCTTATATTTCTTTTGGATCCCTCACTGGCTTGGCTCATAGAGGGTTATTAGTAAGTAGTCAATGATTTACTGACCCAAGTGTGAGCTACATGGAATTTGCATTGAAGCAAAATTACATTAGTTTTCTGATTTTCACAAAGTAAATTAAAAATGGGTCAAATATTAAAAATTTAACCTCTACAGTAAATCATGGTTGAATTTATTCATCATCAGGGAATAAATGAGATGAGCCCAGCCTTTCTAAACAAGACACAAACCCAGAAGCCATAAGTGGAGGAAAAGATATTTCATAACATTGGTTGGTTGGTTTAGTTGCTAAGTCATGTCCGACTCTTGCGACCCCATGGACTGTAGACCACCAGGCTCCTCTGCCCATGCGATTTTCCAGGCAAGAACAGTGGAGTGGATTGCCATTTCTTAAACTTCTCTGTGACTGATTTTAATTTATGAGGAACATGTGCAAGTCAAGAAGGAGTTGATGAACAGCCCCCTCATCCCCCAAATTATAAGAGGGTGGGGAGCACCAAAATTTCCTCTCCTGACCTTTGTACTTTTCTCATCTACAAGGGATGATTTCACCTCAAATGAGGATCTTTGACTTGCTCCATCTTTAAATTTTGTTTTACTGTGTCTTTCTCCTATCTTTCTCTCTCCTTTCCTTTACACTCTGATTCTTGAGTATGCAAGAAGTGAGGGGCTTTGTGGTGGGTTTCACGGAAAGAATAGCTTTCTGCAGTTGGCAGAACTATCAAACTAGTAACCCTCAATGGGCACACCAAGCCACTTATGACTTGCATATATCAGAGTAGACATTGCCTGGCCATCAGTGGTTAAAATCGTTGGCTAAAACAAGGGTAGCTAACTTTTATTCATGGCCTGCTTTACCGTAAAGTCAGTGTATTAGATGCCCCTTTGAGAGAGACTTTTACTATAATACCATAGTGTAAAAAGTTGGAAAACTTGGAACATCAGAAATTTCATGCAAGATCTCATTTTAGGGTGAGAACTAAAACATTTACAGGAGGGAGAAAATCATGCATCAACTTTTAAATGTTTGTTTGCTCTCTAGTTCTGCTTTTATTTGGAACAACAGAATCAAACCAAGAATATATTTCTTTTCTTATCACTAAGAGAAAAGTCTTATTAATGTTGACAAACAATTGAAAAAGAACAACTGTTTAGAGAAAAGATGTTCAAGATAAGAGACAGAGCTGAGTAGGTGAACTCTGTTGGATAGTATTTGAGGATATTATTAATGAGGATGACATATAAATAAGAAAGCTATCAAAATTAATCTCAGTTAATTTAGGCTTCTTTGGGGACACGTTGAAAAGTATTATTTATCAAATGGAAAAAAAAAGTTGATAGTGAAAAAGAAGTTTATCTTTTATAGGGTATCAGTTCAGTTCAGTCGCTCAGTTGTGTCCGACTCTTTGCAACCCCATGAATCACAGCATGCCAGGCCTCCCTGTCCATCACCAACTCCCGAGGTTTACCCAAACTCATGTCCATTAAGTTGGTGATGCCATCCAGCCATCTCATCCTCTGTCATCCCCTTCTCCTCCTGCCCCCAATCCCTCCCAGCATCAGGGTCTTTTCCAGTGAGTCAACTCTTCACATGAGGTGGCCAAAGTATTGGAGTTTCAGCTTTAGCATCACTCCTTCCAATGAACACCCAGGACTGATCTCCTTTAGCATGGACTGGTTGGATCTCCTTGCAGTCCAAGGGACTCTCAAGAGTCTTCTCCAACACCACAGTTCAAAAGCATCTATTCTTTGGTGCTCAGCTTTCTTCACAGTCCAACTCTCACATCCATACATGACCACTGGAAAAACCATAGCCTTGACTAAACGGACCTTTGTTGGCAAAGTAATATCTCTGCTTTGAATATGCTATCTAGGTTGGTCATAGCTTTTCTTCTAAGGAGTAAGCGTCTTTTAATTTCATTGCTGCAGTCACCATCTGCAGTGATTTTGGAGCCCCCCAAAATAAAGTCTGACACTGTTTCCACTGTTTCGCCAACTATTTCCCATGAAGTGATGGGACCAGATGCCATGATCTTCGTTTTCTGAATGTTGAGCTTCAAGCCAACTTTTTCACTCTCCTCTTTCATCAAGAGGCTCTTTAGTTCCTCTTCGGTTTCTGCCATAAGGGTGGTGTCATCTGCATATCTGAGGTTATTGATATTTCTCCCAGCAATCTTGATTCCAGCTTGTGCTTCTTCCAGCCCAGGGTTTCTCATGATGTACTCTGCATATAAGTTAAATAAGCAGAGTGATAATATACAGCCTTGACGTACTGCTTTTTCTATTTGGAACCAGTCATTACAAAGAATAAAGAGGAATGAAAACTATCTTAGAGTACCTGAGAACACTCCCTTAGAAAATGCCAAATTCTTGACGTTCTAATTATTTCAAAGAGCACTGAAAAAACACAGACATACAGAATGGGAAGACTTTTGTTCCTTTGGGTTTCTCTTAACATATTTCAGGAAATGAAGTTTTCAGAAAACATTTCTTGAAGAAAATTTGGAAAAGAGATTTTTATCATAAATAACACTTGTTTTTGCTTCCAAGCATCTGTATTTACAAGATGGAAGGTAATATTTATATGATATATTTTATCCAAAGATGTTGAAACAGGGCAAAGACTAACAGTTTTGCCAAGAGAACTCACTGGTCGTAGCAAACACCCTCTTCCAATAACAAAAGAGAAGACTCTATACATGGACATCACCAGATGGTCAGTACTGAAATCAGATTGATTATATTCTTTGCAGCCAAAGATGTAGAAGCTTTGGCTTCTGCAGTCAGCAGAAACAAGACCAGGAGCTAACTGTGGCTCAGATCATGAACTCCTCATTGTCAAATTTAGACTTAAACTGAAGAAAGTAGAGAAACCACTAGCTGTTTAGGTATGATCTAAGTCAAATCCCTTACAATTATACTGTGGAAGTGACAAATAGATTCAAGGGATTCAATCTGATAGAGTTGCTGAAGAACTATGGATATCCAGGAGGTTCGTGACATTGTACAGGAGGCGGTGATCAAGACCCATCCCCAAGAAAAAGAAATGTAATAAGGCAAATGGTTGTCTGAGGAGCCCTTACAAATGACTGAGAAAAGAAGAGAAGCTAAAGGCAAAGGAGAAAAGGAAAGATATACCCATCTGAATGCAAAGTTCCAAAGAACAGCAAGGAGAGATAAGAAAGCCTTCCTAAGTGATTGACCCAAAGAAATAGAGGAAAGCAATAGAATGGGAAAGACTAGAGATCTCCTCGGGAAAATTAGAGATACCAAGGGAATGTTTCATGCAAAGATGGGCAAAATAAAGGACAGAAACAGTATGGCCCTAACAGAAGCAGAACATATTAAGAAGAGGTAGCAAGAATACACAGAAGAACTATACAAAAAAGATCCTCATGACCCAGATAACCATGATGTATCTAAGGCAGTTTCCCAGCTGCCAGAGTGAGCCTCCAGGCTACAGGGCAACCAGCCCCTTCATAGTTGTTTCCAAAGGATTCCATTCAATCTGGCATCCATTCAATCTACTTTTTTTACTATTTGGAAAGTGAATATGTTAATAAAATTGAAAATATGATCCATCTTATCTGTTTTAAAGTATTTAAAAATACTTCTATATGGCATTATGTCCATTGAAATTGGGATTCCTTTGCAGATGACATAAATATCTTGAAGATATGGATTTTACTAGATGATTGAAAGAGACAAATACATAAAAAGAAAAAAATGAAATACTAGACAATGACAGTTGCATTAGTGGAAGAATGAATACAGCAAGGGTGTTATTTGTTTATAGAGAAGAGTCAAATAATTCTGTTTTGATTGACCCAATCAAATTAATACCAGTTAAGGGTACCATAGTTAGAGGGAGATTTCAGAATATGGCAGAAGAATAAGGGAAGGTAGTTGAGGGATCCTTTGGGATTTGCTGCCATAAAATGGTTTGTGACCCTGACTGAAAAGAATAAATGGGAGACTGTTCTTTTAAAAGTACAGGCAAGTGTTGCTTGAAACTTACCCCTCTTTATTGTTTATAGTTTTGATATTAGCATGAAAATATGCTCAGGAACAAATTTGTCTAGGTTACTGTAGACCTCAATTAAGCACTTCTTGTACCTGAGAGAATTCTCCCTTTAGCATAAAAGGAGACAAACACATTCCGGGTATGCTGGCTGTCTAGACTAGCCAGGTGGCTTTTACCATCTGAGTCCTTTGCCACTGTACAGACTGTAGTGGTGTCACACTAAGGTATGGGACTGGGCGGATGACAAATCTAAGAGCTAGACCCAGGCATGACCTGGAACTGGGACTCTCATTAAATAGTAATAAATGACAAGAGTTTAGCTCAAGTCAAACCTGATAATTGTGCTGTTTGGCGTACATACCAAGATATATGGTTACATCAAAATACTTGTTGACAATGTTCATTACTTATTCTAGGGCAGGTATTCCTGAACAGAAACCTAGAAACTGAAAGGAGTCATCAAATTTCCTGAAATTATAGGCAAAACTTGATGTGTAGACAAGCATATGTATTTGTCTAGTGTGGTTCATCAGATTCTCAAAGAGGTTGTGGTCCCAAAACAAAAATAATGACTGCTTCTCAAGAAGGGAAAAATTCTCTAGGATTTTCCCAATGAGCAAAATTCAATAATTTCTGGCTATTTTTTTTAAAGAATTAAGTTGAACAGTTAAATCTATGTTGCAATTTCCTTTTCATGCAATTTTCATTGCATAAAAATATAGAATGCTGTTTTTGTTCATCCAGATTTAATCTGCCTCTGTTTAAAATAAAGTGTGTGAGTTAGTTGACTGGTTACAAATGAAATGCATATTTAAAAATTCTACTCAAATGGAGATGCTATTCCATACTTCAAAATTTTATTTGAATTCTAGCTATTTTAACCAAAAATATCAAAGTTCACTCAGAAGGAAACAAAACCACAGCCCTTTCCCAATCCACCCATAGGAAATAAAAAATGATCAGACTTTTAAATCACTCATACATTAGAACTCCAGTCAATCTCTTAAAAATATCTAAAAGTAAAGAGAGGTATAAATAATAAGTCAATTATAAGAGATAAAATGAAATCATAAAAGTACTCAATTAAAGCCAGAGAAGGAAGAAAAGGAGGATATAATAAGCAAGAATTAGTCCACTGATGAGAAAACAGTAGCAATAAGAAGGCAGAATTCAATCCAGTGATAGCAACAATCACTTCAGTTTTTTGGCCGCACTGCAACTAAGACTGTGGGTCTTAGTTTTCCACCAGGGATCAAACTGGGCCCCTGGAGAGTTCTAATCATTGGACTGCCAGGGAATTCCCTCGACAATCATTTCATAAGTGAATGATCTGGACATTCCAGGTAGAGAGATTGTTAGATTGGCTAAAATAGCCAGACCCATTACACACTGTCTATTAAAACCCACTTTATTTTTTAAAACTTTTTATTTTGTATTGGGAGTATAGCCAGTTAACAATGTTGTGATAGTTTCAGGTGAACAGTGAAGAAACTCAGCTGTACATGTATATGTATCCATTATCCCCTAAACTCCCCTCCCATCCAGGCTGCCAAATAACATTGAGCAGAGTTCCATGTGCTATACAGTATGTCCATGTTGTTTATCCATTATAAATAAATCAGTGTGTACACGTCTATCCCAAACTCCCTAACTATCCTTCCCCCGCATCCTTCCCCCTGGCAACCACAAGCCTGTTCTGGAAGCCTGTGAAACTGTTGCTATATAAACCCACTTTAAATGTAAAGACTTAGATTAAAAGAAGAAGGATGGGAAAAGATATAACATGAAAATGTTAACTAAAGGCAAACTGGAATAACTACCCTAATGTCAGACAAAGTAGTCTTCAGAATAACAAAGATTATAAGGGAAAAAGAGGGATATTACATAATGATAAAGGAGTCAATTTTCCAAGAAAACACAACGTCCTAAATGTGTATGCATCTAATAGCAGAACTTCAAAATGCACGAGGCAACAGCTAACAAACTAATAGAGGGATTTCTCTGGTGGTCCAGTGGTTAAATATATGCCTTCTAATGCAGGAAACACAGGTTCGATCACTATTTGGAGAACTAAGATCCCACATGCTCAACCCACATGCCTCAACTAAGATTGGATGCAGCCAAATAAAAATAAATATTTAAAAATAAACAGACAAATATACAATTATAATTGGAGACTTCAGCACCCCTCTGTCAGTAATTGATAGAACATACAGCAGAAAATAAATAAAGATTTGTGTGCTATGCTTAGTTGCTCGGTCATGTCCAACTCTTTGCGACCTCATGGACTGTAGCCTGCCAAGCTCCTCTGTCCATGGGGATTCTCCAGGCAAGAATACTTGAGTGGGTTGCCATGCCCTCCTCCAGGGGATCTTCCGAACCGAGGGATTGAACTCAGGTCTCCCACATTGCAGGCAGATTCTTTACCATCTGAGCCACCAGGGAAGCCCCAGTAAGGATTTAGATGATCTAAATGGCACTATCCAGCAACTTGACCTTACTAACTCTCACAGACACTGCATCCAACAGCAGTGGAATACATATTCTTCTCAAGTGCACATGGAACATTCACCAACATAGACCATATCCTGAGTCATAAAGCCAGCCTTAAGAAAGCTGAAAGCATAAAATCACACAAAATATTTTCTCAGACCATAATAGAGTTAAACAAAAATCAATAATAGATGCCTGGAAAATTCACAAATGTTTAGAAGTTAAATCACAGGGTTCTACATAATTTAAAAGTCAAATTGAAGTAAAGTGAAGTGAAAGTCACTTAGTCATGTCCGACTCTTTGCTACCCCATGGTCTGATACAGTCCATAGAATTCTCCAGGCCAGAATACTGGAGTGGGCAGCCTTTCCCCACTCCAGGGTATCTTCCCAATCCAGGGATCAAACCCAGGTTTCCCACATTACAGGTGAATTCTTGACCAGCTAAGCCAAAGAGAAGCCCAAGAATCCTGGGGTAGGTAGCCTATCCCTTCTCCAGCGGAACTTCCCAACTCAGAAATCTAACTGGGGTTTCCTGCATTGCAGGTGGATTCTTTACCAATTCAACTATCAGGGAAGCCCAAAGAGAAAGTCTCAAAGAATGGAAAGCACATGTGTGTGAAGCCAGGACTGGGTACGGCTAAAGGAAGGGCCCATCAGTGAAATGGAAACAGAAGCCAGCCCTTCAGGTCCCTCAGAGAAGGACAGACCATGAGATGTGGGGATGAAGTTCAAGCAAGAGTGGATTTGTGGGTGAGGCTGGGCCCTGGGGTGGAAGGAACAGTGCCTGGAAAACATTTGGGTCTCAGTAGTACTGTGCTCAGCACTACTGCCTAGCTTTTCTTCCCCCTAAATGTGCTGCTTTAATAAATACAGTACCTCTTTGGACCAAATGGGGAAACAAAGTCAAAGGAGATGGCACAGTTTGCAGTGGAGTACTCAATTCTCAGCTCTTTGCTTTGACTCCTCCCCTTTGACCCTCAAAGTATCCCATAATGTGATATCCTCATTATAATCAATCAAAAAATTGTAACTATGGTCTCTTTACCATGTGACATGTACTATGCTAGTTCAATTCAGTCTCTCAGTAGTATCCGACTCTTTGCAACCCCATGGACTGCAGCACGCCAGGCCTCCTTGTCCATCACCAACTCCCAGAGTTTATTCAAACTCATGTCCATTGAGTTGGTGATGCCATCCAACCATCTCATCCTCTGTTGTCCCCTCCTCTCGCCTTCAATCTTTCCCAGCATCAGGGTCTTTCCAAATGAGTCAGTTCTTTGCATCAGGTGACCAAAGTATTGAAGTTTCAGCTTCAGCATCAGTCCTTCCAATGAATATTCAGGACTGATTTCCTTTAGGATGGACTATGCTAAGCATTTTATAAACATTATTTAGCCCTCACAAAAAAAGCATATCAGGGAGATCTTATCTCTCCTTCACAGAGGTATTAACTGAGGTGCAGAGAGATTAATGGGCACACAGTAAATCTCTTTAATAGAGATTAAAGCTGGCAAGAGGCAAAGCTGTGTCCTTTTTGGTCTGTTGACTCTTATTTTTCTGATTCTTAAGACTCTCGATGCCCATGAATGTGTCACTCCCTACTGTGGGTTCTCCCTAGCTGGCTGTCAACTTGGCACTTCTGAATGTCTAAAAGTGCAAAGGTCTGAGAGCATCTGATTGAGAAGTTTCTACCTTCCTAGGGCAAAAATTAAGAACACCCAAGGAGGGGACAGGATTCGCAGGTGGCTCAGTAGTAAAGAACTCACCTGCCAATGAAGGAAACATAAGAGATGTGGGTTGGAGAACGCCATGGACTGTATATTCCATGGGGTGGCAAAGAGTCAGATATGATTGGATGACTTTCATTTTCACTTGGGCTTCCCTGATAGCTCAGTTGGTAAAGAATCTGCCTGCGAGGCAGGAGATCCCAGCTCGATTCCTGGATCAGGAAGATTCACTGGAGAAGGGATGGGCTATGCACTCCAGGATTCTTGGGCTTCCCTCGTGGCTCAGCTGGTAAAGAATCCACCTGCAATGTGGAAGACCTGGATTTGATCCCTGGATTGGGAGGATCCCCTGGAGAAGGGAATGGCTACCCACTCCAGTATTCTGGCCTGGAGAATTCCATGGACTGTGTAGTCCATGGGGTCACAAAAAGTCAGACATGACTGAGCGACTTTCACTCACTTTACAAGGAGGGGATAGCAGGAGTTGGGGCAAGAATGATAATTAAGCAGAACCATTTTGACATACATTTATATCTTCATTAGTGTAGGTCTAGGTTTGTTTAAAGATTTACAGCCATGCCGTCTTTGGTGGGCCTTCTCATTGATTCTTCTGCAGTGGGCCCCAGGGACAGCACACCAAGAGCATGAAGGAAAAACTCACTTTGGATGTGTGTTCTACAAGTTGGGCCCTTCTGTGATTGCCTATAAAATATTGAGATTAAAAGCAAAATAACACTTAAAAAAATCTATAATCATTCATCTCCCCAGCAGTAGAAATATTGAAGGAAAATAAGAGAGATGCTAAACAGGATAGGAAAATATTTATGTAGGCAGAAAAGGTAAAAGATAAACAGGTAGTTTATAGCATAGAGTGTAAATTGTGTGCATATTCCAGCATGATGTTTAAGCTCTCCAATTCTAGAATTGGACTGCCTGCAAGCAAAATGCTGCTTACTGGCTGTGTGACTTTGAGAGTCTGTTACTTTATCTCTGTCTCAATTTACTCATCTCAGAAATGATGAAAAAAAAACAGTATTTATTATTGTACAGGGCTCTGGGGAGGACTAAATGAATATATACAATGTGTAGTAATCTGTGATCAATATATTTTTAGTTATTATGATTCTATGTCCAGCGCTACCAGAGACTTAAAACGTGTGGGATATTCAAGCCCCAAGTATACGAGTGTCTAAATGTTTACCTTCTTCTGAGACTCCAATCAAGGGCACTTTCCTGAAGTTCCTGAGAGTAACCTTTCCTCTTTCTAAACTTTGGGTAAGTTCAGTTCAGTTCAGTCACTCAGTCATGTCCTACTGTTTGCGATCCCATGAATCGCAGCACGCCAGGCCTCCCTGTCCATCACCAACTCCCGGAGTTCACCCAGACCCACGCCCATGGAATCAGTGACACCATCCAGCCATCTCATCCTCGGTCGTCCCCTTCTCCTCCTGCCCCCAATCCCTCCCAGCATCAGAGTCTTTTCCAATGAGTCAACTCTTCTCATGAGGTGGCCAAAGTACTGGAGTTTCAGCTTCAGCATCATTCCTTCCAAAGAAATCCCAGGGCTGATCTCCTTCAGAATGGACTGGTTGGATCTCCTTGCAGTCCAAGGGACTCTCAAGAGTCTTCTCCAACACCACAGTTCGTAAGCATCAATTCTTCAGCGCTCAGCCTTCTTTACAGTCCAACTCTCACATCCATACATGACTACTGGAAAAACCATAGCCTTGACTAGACAGACCTTAGTCAACAAAGTAATATCTCTGCTTTTGAATATGCTATCTAGGTGGTCATAACTTTTCTTCCAAGGAGTAAGCGTCTTTTAATTTCATGGCTGCAGTCACCATCTGCAGTGATTTTGGAGACCCCAAAATAAAGTCTGGCACTGTTTCCACTGTTTCCCCATCTATTTCCCATGAAGTGATGGGACTGGATGCCATGATCTTCGTTTTCTGAATATTGAGCTTTAAGCCAATTTTTTCACTCTTCTCTTTCATTTTCATCAAGAGGCTCTTTAGTTCCTCTTCACTTTCTGCCATAAGGGTGGTGTCATCTGCATATTTGAGGTTATTGATATTTCTCCCAGCAATCTTGATTCCAGCTTGTGTTTCTTCCAGTCCAGCGTTTCTCATGATGTATTCTGCATAGAAGTTAAATAAGCAGGGTGACAATAAACAGCCTTGACATACTCCTTTTCCTATTTGGAACCAGTCTGTTGTTCCATGTCCAGTTCTAACTGTTGCTTCCTGACCTGCATACAGATTTCTTATCCCTTCATTACATTTTGAGTATAGTTAATTATGTAGTTGTCTCAGGAGCTGTGCTTGGTTGAAACTCAGAGGGCAGCAGTGGGTTCTGGCTCATTTGTCTCCTTCGACCCTCTCCTACCCCACCCTAGCCTACAAATACAAATAGTACCTAGGATAGTGCCTGGAACTTAGCTGGTACTAAATAAATGTTTGTTAAACTGAACTGTGGAGAAAGAAATGGCAGCTCACTCCAGTACTCTTGCCTGGAGAATCCCAGTGACAGAGGAGCCTGGTGGGCTGCTGTCTATGGGGTCGCATAGAGTTGGACATGACTGAAGCGACTTAGCAGCAGCAGACTGAACTGAACTTAGTTGAAATGCAATGTCTGGGCCTACACAGGAGAAAAGAGCAAGCTGGAAGAAAACAGTTTGCTACCATTTGTCATGAAGAAACTGGACTATGTCACTCAGAAGTATTTGAATGAAAGGCATTCCACACCCAAAGCAAGTGGCTGTAGGTGAAAGGTAACAAAACACATGTGAGCCTGCTGAGGTCAGGTGGTACAAATAATACTTTTCAAAATATGGACCTGGTGTCCAGTTTTAGTTTCAAGATCAGAGATCTCTGAGAAGATCTTCATAAACCTGCAACTGGTACACAGCTTTACTTGTGCAAGTTCAAGTGAGCTTAAGAAACTTTTCAACAAACTCTACTGTGAGTGCCTGGTCAGAAGTTCATTAAATTCTTAGGAGTCAAATTTGACAAGAATTATGTCTAGCTTTGTTCTGTGGAAGCCTGAGCAAAGTCATGAAAACCAGATGCAATCAGTGGGATTGCCATGAATCCAGAGGGACTGGCCTAACTGTGATGCTGTGTAAACACACACTTGGGCTTACACATATACTCCCTCAGCCACACACAATTCTCTCAAATACATTCATATGCTTTTGTAGTAATTGGTCCAGAAACTGCATTGATAAGAGTGCTTGAGCAGTGACCATCAATGTGGGTATCCAGAAACTGGCTTCTGTCTTGTATCACCAGTGCTGAGTGGTTCTCAGTATTTGGCCCCTAAACTAGTGGTTCTTACTTTTACATTCACCTGTCAAAATCTCCTGTGAAATGTTTCAAATGAAAATTCCTGGGCCTTGCACCTTCAGAAATCCTGGCTTAGCAGGTATGGGGCAGAATCTAAGAATCTACGTTTTCAAGACAAATCAATAAGAGGCTTCCCATAATTAATCACACATTGAATAATGATTTTCTGAAGACTTGTGGATACTTTTCAAGGCCTGATAAGTCTACCCTACATTGTAGCATTGAATCAATGAGGCCAATGAGACCTCAGTGGCTCTGGAAATTCAAAAAGTCCAGTTGTAACCTACTTGCCCTTAGCTAGGATGCTCCAGTGTACATCCCTTCCCATGTTTACATCATAAGAAGGGGGCTCAGAGGTTAAAGTGTCTGCCTGCAATGCGGGAGACCTGGGTTCGATCCCTGGGTCGGGAAGTTCCCCTGGAGAAGGAAATGGCAACCCACTCCAGTATTCTTGCCTGGAGAATCCCAAGGACAGAGGAGCCTGGGGGCTACAGTTCATGGGGTCGCAAAGAGTCAGACATGACTGAGCAACTTCACGTTCACGTATCATACACAGTTATACCTGAAATGAACAGAAGCTCACTTTCTTGTTCTAGCTGTTCACTCCTAGTGTCTCACTATATGTTAGCAGAGCCAGCACTCAAACTAGAATCTTTTGATGGTGCAAAACACAAAGTGTTTCACTGAATCACAGCTGCCATCACTGGGTGACCAGGAGTCTCATAAAATGCAGTCTCTGTATCAGGTGATATTAAAAATATTAAGCAACCAGTAAAACTATTTAACAACCAGGTGCAGGTCCCCTCGGAACTGATGCAGACAAATGCTCCCAGAGCACTCCACTGGCTACCCACTGATAATGTCAAAGTACCCCCCAAGATGTTATCAAATGGACAGACCCCCTAATTAGGAGTGGGAGAGAGAATAGAAAATCACCTGCTTTCACCCATCTTCCAGGACAAATGACAGTAGATGGAAAATGATGACTTAAAAAAAAAAGAAAATGACTAAAAAATGCAAGTTCACTTTTTCTGAGATAGAGGAGAAGGACTAAATTAGAAGACTGCAATGATGACACCTTTCCCCTCTTCCCCAATGCCTCAGACTCATGGTCTGACAAGTATTCCTGTATTTATGAAGATAAAGAGAATATTTTAAATTATGACTGGCCTACAAATTTGTGACGGACTTGCCAGATCTCAGGCGTCATTTGGTGTTCGCTACTGCACTTCACCCAAAAACTGGTCAAGGAGAGTTTTATTTCCTTACTATAAAGGATTGCCCTCCTTCTGGCCTTAGATGCAAACACCTGGGATGAGATTGTTGGGAGGTCTCACAAGGTGACTCATTAATCCCAACCACCCTCACAGTTATGCCTGGATCCAGTCCAGGTCAGCTGTCTTTTGACCCTCTGTCAGGGTTTGTAAGAAGCCCTTATGTGAGTGGAGGTGGATTTTCTTTGCAAATTGCAGTTTAGAAAAAGATCTGGTCAACTACAGGTTTCCTTTTTTTGTTCTTTCATCTTCACATTTTCCAGCTGGTGGACATCTTACTTATTCTATACTCACTTTTCATACTTAATATTCAACCATTTAAAATTTCACAGCTCATGATCCTCTGTTTTCTTGAGAAGTTGAACTTTCATCTTTGATAGTTTCAATCTCTCTCTCTTTTTTTTTAAACAGCTATTTAAATGTGGAACACTATTGTCCTCAGTGAACCATTTCTGACTTTAAATGATCTCTGATTTAAAAGCATGACATTTGAATTTAAAACCCCACACTTAATACAGCAATGCCTAATAACCATGCCTGCAAGGTATTTAAGGTAATTGGAAAATATTTCATTCTGGCTTCACTTCCCTAAAAGCATTCCAACATCACTCACTCAAGGAGCTAAAATAGAAGCTTGATCTTGGAATTAATTGGAGATTAACATGAAATCTTAATTTTAAATGGAAAGAAAGAAAACAATTTAGACCCCAGTGTACATCAAAGGATAATTCTATCTGGCAATGTACAATGGCTTGGCTGCAGCCTAATCTCTCACCACACCTAATGCTTCCATAGCTACTGCACCACAGAGGCCACAACATCTTTAATGCTGTTCCCTCATGCAAGGAACTCTCCCCACCACTGTGGCTGGGATTTAACTAATTACAGCTATTTACAAACTCATGGGGCTTCCCTGGTGGCTCAGTTGGTAAAGAATCTGCCAGCCGTGCAGGAGACCTGGGTTCGATCCCTGGGTTGGGAAAATTCCCTGGAGAAGGGAATAGCAATCCACTCCAGTATCTTGCCTGGAGAATCTCATGGACAGAGGATCTAGTGGGCTACAGTTCATGGGGTCTCAAAGAGTTGGACATGACTGAGCTACTAAACATGCGCACTAACTCGCAGAAGCTGGTTACACACCAACAAAATCTCTACCGCTTAGCAAGCGGCCCTCTGAAAGTCACTGATGAACTGCCTTCTGATGGGTGCTACTGGATGTGGCTCAAACCCTGGCAAGGATGCCAGCTTCATTCTCGCCCTGCTAGTAACCTCTGCATGGGGAGTGGCCTCTAAGGCGCAGGGGCATTTGGCCAGAGGGATGAGTGAAAGGCCAAGAACACGGTGGGAGAGAATTCAGAGCCCAACACTAGCTGCATGCAGGGCTCAAAGTGGTGTCAAATGTCAGCACTTTGCAGTGAGGGATTCTTAGGCACATACCTTCTTCTCCTAGGCATGGTCTCATGTACATTTTTCTTTTTTTCACTCATTTGAAAATCTTGAACTGCGGAGGAAGGGATTATGTGCTGGAGTGTTTCATTTTCAAATGTTTTTGCACAGGTCTTTTTGCCTCCCACCAACATTTCAATCACCTATAGTAAGTTTCATTAGAAAAAAATTTTCATTTAAAATTTGAGTAAACACCACAATAAGGATTCAGCGTGCCTAATTCTGAAAGATTCTGGGTAGAGTAACCATCTTCTACTTAGAGAATGTGTTCTACCAAAATTCTGTCTTTCAAACCTCGAGTCAACCTGCTCATAATTTGAGACTTTGGTAGAGGAATGAAATTTGGGACTTCTTAAAAGCTAAATTTTTATTTCATTAGAATGCAAATATTTTAAGTATCTTACTTTATGAACACATTTGCTAAAAGGGATACTTCTTCCTCCACTTCTCCTCTTCCTCTTCTTCCTTTTTCTTTTTCGAATAAGTGTAACTAAAATTAAAATTTTAAATGACCCTCAGTAAACTCAATTGATTATTACTTTTTCTCCAGTGCTCTCTACTCTTAAGTTCCCAAATACTAAGCCTCAAGTGGCTTCAACTGAGGCATAGATTGGAATTCCTCTTGGCAACAGAGTAGATATAGTGGAGATCCTTTTTACTGTTATTTCAAAACACCTCTCTGGGCAACTTTCCCCTGGCCTAGGGCTAGAACAATTACTGGGGATACAACAGAGACCCTCCTTTCTGGGGACAGCCAATTCCAGTGGGTTTCCCCTCACCCTGTAAACAGTATTTATTTATTTCTAAGAGGAATTTTTAGCTTGAACTGATAATTAAAACATGTTGTTAGTGAGTGTTTTCCTGGGTATAGTGTATCCCTCAAAGCATTTTTTTTTTCCTGAGAAGGAAATGTTAAGCTCTTGATAAATGAAAAATAAGCTCTTGTTCTCCTAGATAAATTATTACAATGAGAACTTTCTCTGACTTTAAAAATCTAATAGTAATCTTTGGCTTTGCATGGTAGAATTTCCCTAAACCGTTGAATGCATTCCATGTTTCTCAGGCTTTGTTTTGGTTAAGGACAAGAAGAGCATCTCCAATGGATGAGTGATTACCTTATCATCCTTTTACTGGCAGCCACGGAGATCTTTAACTCTTTAAGCAGTGGCATTTAAGTCTTGAGAACACCCAGAAGCTTGCCCCAGGCTTTAGACATTCTCAGTTTAAAAAAAAAAAAAAAAAAAAGAAAGTGGGGGAAAAGGCCAGCTTGGGTATCAACAAAGCAGAAATAGAATAAGCCAGGTAGTTCAGTTCTGATAAGATTGGAGATCTTCTGCAAATCAGGTAAGCTGACCTGCAAACAAGTATCCTTGCTTAGGCAGGGGCGGCCTCTCCTCCTCTGGGGTTTGTATCGGGGCATTCATTCTCCAAGTATACTTAATGGCACGGAAAGTTAGAGAGAAGCTCTTTCCCAACTTCTCTGAATATGAGGTTATTCTTTTACAAACATTTTAAATCACATCTTCTTACCTTTCCTTTGTTCATCCAGAAAAGGTCATCTAAAACTGAATTGTGGCCGTCTCTAGGCTGTGTCCCAAAAACTGGTAGAATCAATTTTAAGAGGATTTTATCACCAACAGTTTATAGCTCTTGATTGAAATGAAATAATAGACACAAGGAATGCTTGACCTCTGAAATGACACCTGAACCCCTGCCAAAGGAAAGCCCTTTTAAAAAAAAGGGGGGGGGGGGGCGGTGAAGACTGTAGGAAAATGCTCTTAAGACCTAAAAGTCAGAATGCAGAAAGTTATTCCTTTATTAAGACTCTGCAAATTGGTCTTGGTTTAAAACTCTTATAATAAAGCCCATATGTTAGAGTCATGATGTCAAAACCCTTCAAATACACTGGTAATTTGAAAAGGTAATGGAAAATGAAAGGTTTCATTCAGCTTTTTTGTTTTTGTTTTGTATTTTTCTCCAAATGCTGCCTACTAAATAAATAAATAATGTATCAGTGTATCTAGTTTTAATTTTAATAAGATAATTCTGAATGTTTTATTTTATGATTTTTTTGTTTTCAAATTAAATGAGCTTTTTATATAATATCAACTACAAAAAGAATTTTCTTAAAATTTAGAAAGTTCATATACCCAGAGTTAAACAGCACATGACCTTAAATGGTACAATTATAGTTGATCTTTTTTCTTTTTAGTTTTCAGAATTTTCCAGATTTCTATAATTAATATTTATTACTTTTATAACAATATAGTTTTGTTTGAAGTACAAAAATATTCCAATCATTTTATTCTTGGGTGTTTTAAAAGAGAATTTTTTAAAAACCTTTTATTTTATATTGGAGTATAGCCAGTTACCAACATTGTGATAGTTTCAGGTGGACAGCAAAGGGATTCAGCCATGCAAATACATGTATCCATTCTCCCCCAGACTCCCCTCCTATCTAGCCTGCCATATAACATTGAGCAGAGTTTCTTGTGCCAAACAGTAGGTCCTTATTGGTTACTCATAGCACTATGTACATGTCAATTCCAAACTCCCTAACTATTCCTTCCCCCAATTCTTTCTTCTTGGCAACTATAAATTCATTCTCCAAGTTTGTGAGTCTGTTTCTGTTTTGTAAATAATTTTGTTTATATAATTTCCTTTTAGATTCCACATAATAAAAAAATATACTTCTATGTCCAGTAAACAAAGAAACTTGAAGATCATGACTGTCTGTGACTACAACTACACACACACACACACATGAAAATGCTCAACAAAAGGAGGTTTGTGCTTAATAACATATGAGTTTTTCCCTTTCCTCCCCCTGGCTTTCTAGATTGGTGGGCACAGGACCAGTATACACTTTGTGAATAAGGCTGGACTTACTGTAGCACCGTTTAGAATTTGGAAATCCAAAAAGCTACTCATCTCATCCATTCTTTAACATTCATTTGATTCTGTTTGAAGAGTATAAACTTTTTGGTCATCTCCTCAACTGATGAGCTCTGTGACTTGAGGAAAGTAACTTAGTCCTTATAAATATCACTTTCTTCTACTCTAAAAAGAAAAATTAATAATAATAATATGCAAAGGGTTACTGAAAGAATAAATGATTATTAGTATGAGCACATTTTAATGGTTCTCTAATGGTTATAACATTACTGATATATAATTTTTGCTAAAGAACTTAGCAAATTTTATGATGTTTTATGATGTTTATATTTTTTAATGAGAAAACTCTGAACCTCTTTTCTGACCCTTGCTCATCTCTGGGTTGAGTTTCTCTGTGGGTTGCTTTTTCCCCTTCTCATTTCCCAGCCTTCTGCTGTCCTTTCTCCTCCTTCAATTAGGGTCATCTGCTTGAACTGAGCTGTCTGCCTAATCCTGGGAGCTTGTATGAAAAAGAGCCCAGTGGGACGAGACAGGTCCTACCTGGACCAGAGAAGCTCCTTAGAGATCAGAGAATGTCAGCACTGAAAGGTCGAGACCTACAGCCTCACTAAACAGAGGAGGGAATTAAGGTCGAGTGTGGAGTGACTTGTTCAAGGTCACAGCACCAGTTTGGGCAGAGTGAAAGTTAAAACCTAGGACTAGTCTTGCAGTTTAAACCTTTAAGTCGGATGGAGGCTGCTGAAAGCAGCAAACACAGAAGTATATAAGGAGGCATGAAGACATCGAATGCGTGAAGCAGGCTGGATTTTTCTAGGAACGTATTCCTGGCTTTTTAACAATTCCCTCATCTCAGAGATATAAGCACAAAACAGTATTTCTCTACTGTAGGAAAAACAGCACTGATTCAGCAAGGAGAAACAGAGGCTGACCTGCAGTCTCAGAGTCGCAGGGGGCAGAGGCGCTGTGGCCATAGCGCCTCCAAGGGGGCCACAGTTTCAGCTGTTATTGCCACGGAGGAGTTCAGCCCTAGTATTGCCAGATCTTCTGAACTGAAAGAAATGAAAAACTTAAACATTTTATGTGAAATTTCTCAGTTTAAAAATTTTGATGCAAATGTTTCAAAATACTATTTAAACCAAAATGTGTCAGAAGTTTGCAACCCTTGATGTAGAATGTGAGAACAGGGCAGAGTTGCCTCATAATCTTAGAGTGAAGGTAAATGTTATGAGATCCTTAAATGAAGAGGGAACGGTGACTATCTACCCCTGCTGATAGCTGATCTCAGAGTTAAACAGCATCAGTACATACAATCGGTACGGGATGGACTGGGGTGCTGGGCATTCTTGGCAACTGCTCTTTCTGTGCTTTTCATATCCTTCATGGCTTTCTCTCCCCTCTTTTACATTGAAACAAGATGTAAATGGTTAGATCCTTGGCTTAAAACTAACTTACAAACTCTCCCTAGTCACTGGTAGAAAGCTGTGGCAGGGACTTGGGATCTACTTGTGGAAACTAGAGAGTAACACATAAGTCCCTAACACGCATGAGCCTGTGCTTCCACGACTTGAGAAGGGCATCCACCTTGCCATGTACAAGAATCTGGCTCTGTCTCCTCCACCTCTCATCCTCATTTAGAAAAAAGGAAGCCCTCTCATCATAGCATTTCTGTGCTCATTCTGTATACCTGAAAACTGGCAAAGACCCTCACCACTGCATGCCTTTCTAAGTCACCTTATTAGAAAAGGTGAGACTTCCCTGGCGGTGCGGTGGCGAAGACTCCAAGTTCCCAATGCAGGGGGCCAAGTTCAATCCCTGGTCAGGGAACTAGATCCAAATTGCCACAACTAAGACCCAATGTAGCCAGACAAGAAAACAATACTTTTTGAAAAAAGAAAAGTTTTTTTTTTTTTTTTTTTTAATGAGGGCAGTGAAGTTTCAGCTTGGCAACCTAGGAATGATTATCAAATTTATGGATATAGTGCTTCCTTACATGTTACTATTTTCTCCAATTTTTTTGCAGTGATTCTTATATTTTTTAATAATCTGGAAGGGGACAGTTTAGGAAAAAATTTTTTGCCAAAGGGCGAATTAAAATATATATCTATTTTAAGAGTCAAATCAGAAGAGAGAAAACAAGGCAGCAATGATGAGGATTCTCATAGTTTCGGAGAGCATAGATTTCCTAGCACTGTCTGCCCTCTATTTTCCTCCTGTTTATTTCTCTGCTCCCTGCCTCTCCCTCAATCACACATCGGCAATGATACTGTACTTCTGGGGTTCAGGGAGCAGGCGTCTGGACATATTATTAGAACTGCTCTGTAATCAAACATGGCCAAATTGTGATCGTTAAAGATTTACATAACAATTATATGCAGAGTACATCATGAGAAATGCTGGACTGGAAGAAACACAAGCTGGAATCAAGATTGCTGGGAGAAATATCAATAACCTCAGATATGCAGATGACACCACCCTTATGGCAGAAAGTGAAGAGGAACTAAAAAGCCTCTTGATGAAAGTGAAAGAGGAGAGTGAAAAAGTTGGCTTAAAGCTCAACATTCAGAAAACTAAGATCATGGCATCTGGTCCCATCACTTCATGGGAAATAGATGGGGAAACAGTGGAAACAGTGTCAGACTTTATTTTTGGGGGCTCCAAAATCACTGCAGATGTTGATTGCAGCCATGAAATTAAAAGACACTTACTCCTTGGAAGAAAAGTTATGATCAACCTAGATAATATATTCAAAGCGGAGACATTACTTTGCTGACTAAGGTCCGTCTAGTCAAGGCTATGGTTTTTCCTGTGGTCAGGTATGGATGTGAGAGTTGGACTGTGAAGAAAGCTGAGAGCCAAAGAATTGATGCTTTTGAACTGTGGTGTTGGAGAAGACTCTTGAGAGTCCCTTGGACTGCAAGGAGATCCAACCAGTCCATTCTGAAGGAGACCAGCCCTGGGATTTCTTTGGAAGGACTGATGCTAAAGGTGAAACTCCAGTACTTTGGCCACCTCATGCGAAGAGTTGACTCATTGGAAAAGACTCTGAGCTGGGAGGGATTGGGGGCAGGAGGAGAAGGGGACGACCGAGGATGAGATGGCTGGATGGCATCACAGACTCAGTGGACGTGAGTCTGAGTGAACTCCGTGAGTTGATGATGGACAGGGAGGCCTGGCATGCTGCGATTCATGGGGTCGCAAAGAGTCGGACATGACTGAGCGACTGAACTAAACTGTCAGGGGGAAAAAGCAGCTCAGCTTGGGATGAGAGTGAAGAAAGAAATTTCTATGAAGGCTTGATGAATGTGTTCCCTGCTGATTACAACCCAATCATATTTACTGAGGAGGAGTCCAGAAAACTGCAGGTGCTGTCCAAACTCTTAGCCGTTATCTGCGAACTTTATCCTGCTGAAAAAGTTGTGTTGGTATCCAACCATACACAAACCTTGGATATTTTACAAGAAGTATGCAGGTGTCATGGATATGCTTATACAGGACTTGATGGACAGACCCAAATTTCTCAAAGGCAGCAAACTGTTAATGGCTTTAATAGTAAATCCTCTTCTGATTTTATTTTTTTGTTAAGTTCAAAAGCTGATGGTGTGAGACTTAACTTTATTGGAAAGTGAAGTCCCTCAGTCATGTCCAACTCTTTGCGACCCCATGGACTGTAGCCCACCAGGAACCCATGTCCATGGGATTTTTCAAGCAAGAGTACTGGAGTGGGTTGCCATTTCCTTCTCCAGGGGAGCTTTCCGACTCAGGGATCAAACCTCTCCTGCGTTCTAGGCAGATGCTTTACCATCTGAGCCACCAGGCAGGATCTCACTTAATTCTCTATGACATTGATTGGAATCCAGCTACTGATATCCAGGCAATGTCTAGAGTGTGGAGAGATGGTCAGAAGCACCCTGTACCTATTTCCTAACCACTCCTCCTAATCACAGGTACAATAGAGGAAAAGATCTATCAAAGACAGTAAGCAAGGTCTTTCTGGGGCAGTTGCAGACCTATCCAAGACATCTGATAGTATTCAGTGTTCAGTGGAAGAACTTAAAAATTTGTTCACATGCATTAAAGTTCACATTTGTTCACACTGCATGAAAGTTCATATGTGAACTTATGTGAACTCATGTGAATGTGAATTCACAGCTTGGCTGTGAATATACAGGAGAAAATCATGCAGGTGATTCATTGGAAAAACTCCCTGAGTCTAGAAATTGTCAGCTTGGTTCACATCAACAGAAGTCTAACTCCTTGAAACCTCTCTCCATGTCACAACTGAAGCAATGGAAATACTTTCCTTGAGACCATTTAAATCTTGCAGATCCTTTTCTTGAAAGAATAAGAGAAAATGTATCATTCTTTTTTCAAAATATAACCAAACTGTTGCTATATAATGAAATATTGGTTTGTGATGTTACTTTTCTTCCTCCTTTAAAAAGTTAATCTAGTAAGTAATTTTGGGAAACAAATAGAATTATTTTAATTACAATAATATATTTTGTTGCATGCTATATTATAGTTTTGATACACTAGTCAAAATTGACTTCTTTAATGTTTTGTATATGTTCCTAAATATTGAAATATTAAAGACATACTGCTATCATCCTATTTAAAAAAAAGAGTCAAATCAACTAACAGATAGACTAAGAAGCTACCAGTGAAAATGGATAGAACTTTAGCTCAGGAGTCAATAAATCTGAGGTTTAATTCCTGTTTTTCCACTTAACCTTAATTTCGGGCACGCAGTGTCTTCTTCTGTCAAACGGAGATGAGCACACCAATGTTTCGGAGTAATTGTAAAAATTAATGACAAGTTATGTGACACATGGTAAGCTCTGAATAAATGTAAGCATGGTGGGATAGTGATTTTGTTTAATGTACTACTCAACATCAGATTCACTTTGGCAAGCCCTGCTAAACATTTGAATTCACGTGTGTTCATGAGAACAAACCATCTTGATGTAAATAGATAGCTCTAAAGTTTGTCTTTGTTTCTCCTGCCAAAATGTCTCAGCAGCGTACTACAAAACCATATCGGGTGGTTTGGGGACCTGTGCAAATTCTGTGACAAAATTTTAGTTTTTCTCTGTGTGGGGTACTGTGCCATTTCTAAAGAATCTATGGTTGAATTTACAGAGTCATTTGTAATTTTAGTAAATTTAGTTGCTCTTACATCTTCAAATTTAAAAGTTATAACATTTTGGTTTTTTCTCAGAGTTCTATAGAACAAGAGCAATCTTTTTTGAACAAACTTGAAAATTGTATTAAAGATTGTGACACTTTTAATAATGCTTTGCACAAACGCAATAAATACTTATGTATTATTAGATGCCCACCCAACCTCCTTGAACAATGGCCACACTACAGAATCTAATGGAAAAGTGCATTTTATGAAGTTTCCCCCACACTCTAGAATTAAGGGAGATGCCAACAGCTTTAGAACTAATTTCATAAACTACTTAAGCATTTCCTTAGCCTATTTGCTGCTGTTTTTTTTAACAGCATTTAAATTAAAACTTACTATGCCAGCTTAATGAGTTTTTCTTTTCTCTTTTTCTTTTTTTAAAGAAATGCTGTTTAGACAACAGCACATTTAGATTTATGCACTCATCTCCCTCAAGCCCACCACCACTGTCTACTCTGCCTGCCTGGACCATTGCAGTTGGCTCCTGTCTGGCTTTCCTGTCTCACAGTCTGCTCTTGCATACCACTGCAGTCTTTGTAAAATGTCAGTCTACTCTGAGCCTGTGACCTACTAGGTAACGAGAGCTATTGAGCACTGACTGTGCCTAGCATTGTGTTCAGCACTTTACATTCATTATCTCATTTAATCCTTGAAACAATCCCATGAGATAATCTCCATTTTGTAAAAAAGCAAAGGGAGGCCCAGAGAGGTTAAGTAAATCGTGCAAGTAAATTGTAGATTACATCTTGGATTTCATTCATCCACTTAATTACATATACTCCTCCCGTGGCAACATGACAGCAGAATGCAGTCAGTGTGGTGACACCTTAGTCACATGCTGTCTCCACTGTCTGGGATGCCCTCACCCACTGGGCACTCAAATGGGGTCTCAGCACTGCGAAGCCTTAACAGATATCCCTCCACTCCCAACTTAGTCCCAGAGGCACACCTCCCAGCATGCTACTTTGCCATCCTTAGTTTATCTGTCTCTCTTTCATCAAATGTCATGAGGGCTGGGAGTTAATCATACTGTGTTTGTATTCATTTACACATAGCCTGGGAAGTAGTAGAAACTCGGTAAGTGTTTGTAAAATAAATGCTGAGATTCTCAAGAATGGCCTACTGATCTGTATATCCCCTCAAACCAAGCTGCAAAACCAGGAGGTCAACCTGGATGGGACAGATTGACTGAGAGGCAGTCTGGTGGCTGCAGAAGTGGAGTGTCATAAGCCATGGGCAGAGAGTAGACAGAGATGCCAAAACTGGAGATCAAGAAATCCAGCTAGGGGCCAGCTGGACAAAGAGGGGGATGGCTATGGAGCAAGCAGAGATGGTAGAATGTATTAGTGTTCTCTCGAGAAACAGAACCAAATACAAAAAGGAATTTATTAAGAGGAATTATGGCTCACACTTTTGGGGAAGCTATAAGTCCCAAAATCTATTGAGAACGCTGGAGACCTAGGAGAGCCCATGATGTAGTTCAGTCTGAGTGGCAGCATGCTTAAGACACAGGAAGAGCCAGCGTTTTCATTTGAGGAGAGATCCTGGTCTTTTTTCCCTGCCTTTGGACTCAAAGACACTCAGACAGTCAGCCTTTTTGTTCTACTCAGGCCTTGAACAGATTGGATGGGGCCCCCCTGCCTTGAGGAGGGCAATCTGCTTTATTCATTCTACCAATTCAAATGTCATGCAGACACACCCTCACAGACAAACTAAGGATACTGTCTGATGAAACGTCTGGGCACCTGGTGGCCCTGTCAGGTTGACACATAAAATTAACCAGGTGGTGAATAGGTTGAAGTAGAGTTCACCCAGGAAGACCTCGTGGGCACAGGTTTCCATCAGAGTCCCTCTTTTATGTGCATAGTTCTTAAAGTGTCCCTTCCCAACAGTCAATAGCCTGAGTAACCTATTACTTCCCGCCACTCTGCCCTCAAACCTGTTCCTCTGTGTACTTCTCAAACTTCCAGCCACACAGGCCTTATTTTGGAGTCATCCTTCATTCATCCTGGTCCTTGGTACAAACATTTAAAGCTGCCAAGACCTTTCAGTTCTTGTAGAATATGCCTCCCACATGCCTCATCTTCCTACACTGTCGCTGCTCTCCTACTGTAGAATGACGACTACTCAGTTTTTTAAATGGAAAGAGTTGGGTGAGGCAGGTCACAGTCTGGTGGCAAAGGAGATTTGGAAGACTAGTTTTGAAGCTGCCTTCATGAGACAAAATGAAATTTTCTTTAGATTGTATGTTACACAATAATACTGCAAAGTTTTATACAAGGTATGCTCTATAATAATTGAGGAAGTGTTCATTGTATATACTAAAGGTTTGTGGTGGAGATTATGATGGGGAAACCCTATTTTCTATAGCAACTATCAGAATTGTTTCTTAAACAGTTTCTTTCACTCCAAGCACTTTCTCTTTTGTTACTGGATAAATCTTCTGAAAGCACAATTTCAATACTATTACTACTCAAAAACCTTCACTGGCTCCCCACTGCCTGTTAAATAAGCCACAGTCTGTAAATGGACTCTGTGGCCCTTCAAAACATGGATTCCACTCATTTTTCTGACTATGTATCCTATGAATCACCATTGCTTCTTGTGCCAACCAGGAATGCATTTGGATGCAAATATCAAGTATATCCAGTGTATGCTAGCTTAAACAAATAGAGAACTATTTTTCTCATTTAAGAAATTAATAGGTCTGCATTCCAGGGCTAGTGTAAGTATTCAACAATGGATGCAAGCTCCTTCTGTTTCTCTGTTCCATCATACAAGCACACGGCTTTGACCTTAAGCTTCCCTGGTGGCTCAGATGGTAAAGAGTATGCCTGCAATGCAGGAGACCCAGGTTTGATCCCTAGGTCTGGAAGATCCCCTGGAGAAGGAAATGGCAACTCACTCCAGTATTCTTGCCTGGAAAATCCCATGGACGGAGGAGCCTGGTGGGCTATAGTCCATGGGGCCCAAAGAGTCGGATACGACTGAGTGACTTTCACTTTCATAACCTCAAGATGTACTTCCAGGCATCTCACCTACATTCCAAGTAGGAGAAAGAAGAGACAGCAAAGGGCAAAAGTTGAAGGAAGGCACATGCTAATTTAACCTGTCCTGCTTTATGGATAAAGTGAATCCTTTTCTAGAATACTAACCTAGCAATCTTCTGCTTATGATTCAATGATCAGAAGAGTGTCACATGGTGGAAGGTGACCGGGGGAGGCAGAATTGTAGATGGAGGTGGGCCAGCCAGTCAGTAGTACCTGCCACATACACACCTACTCTAATTAGGTGGCTCACTCGCCTTACTCCACATCTGCCTTCACATCATTTCCTCTGCCTCCAATATTTGCCCTGCCCCCTGTTTGTTGAAAGCCTTTCATTTTTTTCTTTCAAGTCCAGATGAAACACTGCTTTCCCCAAGATGTCTTCCTGATCTCCCTCAAACCTCTCTGATAAAGTTTCTCCTTCTGAGATCAACCGCTGTTTGTATTTCTGTTGTACCTGGAATATTCACACTGTACCCTGGTTAGTTATAAGTGTTTCATCTCCCTGTCTATGTTTTGAAGTCCAAGAGAACAGGGAACATGCCCCATTCATCTTTGTATCTCTAAGGCAACTCAGCACAGAGTAGGTATTCAATAAGTATTGGATGAACGCACGCATCTTCTGCCATATTCCATTTTGAACAGACAAGTGTGTGGTACCCACACTGCGTCTGTAATGGCCCCTCTCATCCAAGTTAAAGGAGAACATCTGCAGTCCTCTGTGAGTACTGGCTGCTGTCGTCTGTCCTCAGCCAAAGCAAGGACATCTGTGGTGGCAATGTGACTATCTACCCATGCTTCCTTTGTCCCTTTGCCCAAATGTGCAGCTGTTTCCTGGATGGGAAAGTAAGGGAACAGTAAAAATCAGACAAAATAACAGCACTTTTAACAGGAGTCGTGTGAGTGTATTAGACATAAATGAAGAACTTTGTGCTATAAGTAAAATAATATTAATACCAACTAATACCATTTATTAAATTCCTTATGCCAAGCACAGAATTTTGTATGCATTGTCCATTGGATTCCTCATAAGAACATACTCATTTATTAAATAAGGAAACCAAGTTGCAGAAAGATTAGACAATTTGCCCAGGGTTACAAAGCTTCTAGATGGCAAAGCTGGAGAGACAGTCATTTCTTAGTACAAGCCTGTGAAGGGAAAAGCCACAACCCAGAGAGGTCAAGTGACCTGCCCAAGGCTGTGCAGTGCAATGGTTAAGAGGATGGGCTCTAGAGTTAGACTTCCTGGGTGGGAATCCTCATGTGACCTGGGGCAAATTGTTGAAAGTTTCTATGCCTCAGTTTCCTCATCTGTAAAACAGGGGTTCCAGTTGCTTCATAGGTTCTTATGAAAACAAAATGAGTAAGTATACTTATTGAGACTGGCCTATCACCTGATCCAAACTAAGTATTTGGTAGCCTAGCCAGGGCAGGGCTGCCACTGACCTGTGTGATAGAGTGACCTGAGGACAGCTTGCCTGGTGTATGAGTGGAGGAAAGTTGGACATTCAGGTATATTTTGGTCCTTCTGGAGAAAAGAAATGAATACTGCTTTCTGGCTCTCAGTGGTAGGAGTCCTGCTTCTCCTCCAAAAGGGACTCCTAGGTTTACTGACCCCATGCTTCAGAAGGTCACCTCTTTTGAACAGAATAATGGCCCTGTCTACATTTCTGTCCATTGCCAGCTTTAATTGACCCAGAGAATTAGTAGGCTTCTGGCTCTGAAATTGTTTGTGGGAAGGACCTTCATTTGGTATGTGCTGAGCTCTGTGGAGTTACCTTTGATATTTCCTTAGTAAATGCAGTTTTGTTTTGTTTAAGCTGCTTTCCGTATCTTGGTAACTAGCCTCCAAAGATGGTCTTACAATGAGCCATGCCTCTTGGTATTCACATTTTTGTGTAGGCCCCTCCCTCAGTCAATCTAGGCAGTCTTTATGTATGGGTATGATATAATGGGATAGATATGTGTAATATGGTAGAACACGATATGATAGAATATGGTAGTAGTGACATTTATAATTTCAGAGACTAGGTCATAATAAGTCTAGTAGCCTCTGCCTTGGGTTCTTTGAAAGCATGCTCTGGAAGAAGCCAGCTGCTGTATAAGAAGTTCAGCTACTATAAGACCAGTCTGCTGTAATAAAGCCATGCTGTCCATATTGAGAGGCTACATGGAGACAGAGTCCCCCGGCAATTCCAGCCTTCTAGGTGAGGTGTCAGATATGTAGGAAAGAAGCCATCTTGGACATCCTGCCCAGCTGAGCCCCCAGATACCTGTAGCCCCATCCACCATCTGATTGTAGCTGCACAAAACCCAAGCAAGAGCTCAGTCAACCTATAGAACTGCAAGAGATGACAGTACAATGTTATTCTAAGCTATGCTGTTTGGGGATCACTAGGAAGCACTAGATAACTGAAACACTCATGATTCCCTAAAGCTGCTGGTACAGTTAAGACACACTCAAATCCAATCCCCAGATGAGGATTGTAAACTGCTTATTTATATTAAATTAGATTTTGTGGTAAATATACAAATCTGGACCAAAGTCTACATGCAAAACTTTTATAATTCTTTCCATTTTTCCTTAATAGGAGAAATACTATTTTAACACCATCTATTACATGTTTGTCTGTTTGACTGTCACTTGCCTTCCCCTTTTCAATATATGCTCCAAGATGGCAATGATTTCATATGTTTTATTATCCTTTGTATCCTCATTCCTGGTGACAGTACTTGATTTATACTAGGTCTACAGTAAGTATTTGTTGAATTAATAAACACTTGAGGAGAGAGAAGATGAATGTATCACAGATGAAGCTAATATGTTATAAAATGTTCAAGTAATAAATATATTCAGCCTACAGAAAACATCTCACATTGGCTTCAAGAATAAAATATGACATATGAAGATATTTATGACATGTTAAGTAAAAAGGCTAGGTTTTTAAAATCAGTTTTCAAAGCAATAAGAACAAGCATAATTCCATTTTAAAAAACTTTTTTTTTTTGCAACTCTTTCTGTATATTTGCAGAAAGAGTCCAAAAGCATTTTTGTCAAACTAATGATGATATTATCTGTGGGTAAAAAGTTCAGAAGGGAATTTTGTTTTTTTTCTTAGTGCCTTTCACATGGATTCTAAAATGTTTAAAATAAAATTGTATAGTTTTATAATCAGGAAAAATGTTATTTAATACAGCTAAATTGGAGCATTGATATACCTCTTTTTCTTGTATTTTTCTGTTTCCATAAAGTCAGTCTTTCATTTCATGAGACCATAAAGTCAGTCTTTCAATTCCTTCTCAAACAGTTATATATGTTTCATGTATATTTGTTCCATCCAACCTCCAGTAGAGTCGTAATACAGCACTTCTGCCCACATGAATAACAGCAACAACAAAAGTAGAAATAATCTGTTTATAGCTGAAGTGAATTCCTAGAAGAGTTTCTGCTGTTCAGATCACTGGGGGATTGCTTGCAGAATCACGAACACTGATAAGATGGAGCATTCCTTGGCTATAATCCGAGTTTCCCAAAGAGAGCAGCAAATACTACATTTATAATTATGTAGAAGCAAACTTTCTAACCCCTTGTAAAAGTAGCAAATGGCAGCAAATTCCTGTTTGCTTATATACTTTGAAACTCATTAGAGAATGAAGGGGAAAATGCTTGCCTCTAAGATAGAGAAACTCCGTTGTAGATGTGATATGCATGGGGAAGGAGCAGCGCCTTGGCCATGTCCCCATTCTGAATCTTTCCTTAGTAGCACCACCAGCTGCTGCACCTTCCCTTCTATGATTTACCATGAAGAACACATGCAGTTTATGCAAAACTGTCTTTTCCTGCATAACAAATGGTACTAGAGACCAGATATGCTCATGGCAATGAATGGTAGGAATTGCAGCTCCTTCCCAGAAGTAGTATGTCTTAAGGTGACTCCTGCTGGTTCTTTGGCACTAGTGATAAAGAATCTACTTGCCAATGCAGGAGATAGAGACGTAAGAGATCCAGTTTGATCCCTGGGTCGGGAAGATCCCCTGGAGGAGGGCACGGCAACCCACTCCACTGCTCTTGCCTGGAGAATCTCATGGACCAAGGAGCCTGGTGGGCTACAGTCCATAGAGTCTCAAAGAGTCCACCATGACTGAAGTGACTTAGCATGGCATGGCTGATTCTTTAAATGCTCCATCTTTGGACAGTAAGCATTGTTTAACGGTGAAAATGTGGTGATTAGCCTCACTGATGACCAGACACTGAATCTATATATCATAAAGGCTCCTCAAACCTGACTTTTCTCCTAGATTTTCTATTTGCATTGATGGCTACAAGCAATAGAATCTTCCTTACCTCATTCTGTGTCTCCCTCACCTAGAAGTTCGTGTCAGCTAACCCTCAGACAAGTCCTCAGTCTCTAGTTTCTCTCTTGTTTCAGTGTTCTGACTAGGGTTCAGTTCAGTCTTGTCCGACTCTTTGCGACCCCATGGACTGCAGCATGCCAGGCCTCCCTATCCATCACCAACTCCTAGAGCTTACTCAGACTCATGTCCATTGAGTCATTGATGCCATCCAACCATCTCATTCTCTGTTGTCCCCTTCTCCTCCTGCCTTCAATCTTTCCCAGCATTGGGGGCTTTTCAGACGAGTCAGTTCTTTGTATCAGGTGACCAAAGTATTGGAGTTTTAGCATCAACATCAGTCCTTCCAATGAATATTAGGACTGATTCCTTTAGGATGGACTGGTTGGATCTCCTTGCAGTCCAGGGGACTATCAAGAGTCTTCTCCAACACCACAGTTCAAAAGCATCAATTCTTTGGTGCTCAGCTTTCTTTATAGTCCATCTCTCACATCCATACACAACTACTGGAAAAACCATAGCTTTGACTTGTTGGTAAGTAATGTCTCTGCTTTTTAATATGCTGTCTAGGTTGGTCATAACTTTTCTTCCGAGGAGCAAATGTCTTTTAATTTCATGGCTGCAGTCACTATCTGCACTGATTTTGGAGCCCTCCAAAATAAAGTCTCTCACTGTTTCATTGTCCCCATCTATTTGCCATGAAGTGATGGGACCAGATGCCATGATCTTCGTTTTCTGAATGTTGAGCTTTAAGTCAACTTTTTCACTCTCCTCTTTCACTTTCATCAAGAGGCTTTTTAGCTCCTCTTCACTTTCTGCCATAAGGGTGGTGTCATCTGCATATCTTGATTCTAGCTTGTGTTTCATCCAGCCCAGAGTTTCTCGTGACATACTCTGCATATAAGTGAAATAAGCAGGGTGACAATATACAGCCTTGACGTACTCCTTTTCCTATTTGGAACCAGTCTGTTGTTCCATGTCCAGTTCTAACTGTTCTTCCTGACCTGCATACAGGTTTCTCAAGAGGCAGGTCAGGTGGTCTGGTATGCCTGTTTAAGAATTTTCCACAGTTTGAACCAGGGTTCAGGATCTCATCATCTCTTAACAAGACTACTACACCAGATTCCTAATTCCACTCCTAACAGATATTTTCTGTACATCTTTCCCACCAGATTAGGGAGTGTTCTTTAAAGACTGAGAACCAGTTCTATAGGCCTTTAAATTTCCCAAAGATCATTGCTCCTAATAGGTGCTTAATAAATGATTCTTGCTCCCTGGTTTACTTGCTTGGCATGGAAAATCGGTGGGACTGAGAAACTGAAGACCGGGGTTGTGGCCCTCTATATGAATTACCTACGACTGCCTCACAGATCCTAATGACTTAAGGTAACAACAGTCATTGATTATTTCTCACATTTCCTGTGGATAAGGAATTTGAATAGGGCATAGGTGTGTACTTATTTTTCCTGTCTAATATCTGCAGCATTAGTTGGGGAGACTTGAAAGTTGGGGGTAATGAACAGCTGGGGACTAGAATCATCTGGATGTCTCTTTATTTACATGGGTGGTGGTCAGCTGAGGCCACTGCTGGTTACCAGCCAGAACATCTGCACGGCATTGCCTCTCTATGTTGCCTCTTTGCTTGGGTCACCTCATAGCATGGCAGTGGCAATTGGCTTCTCAAAGCAAGGGATCCAGGAAACCAGTTGGAAGCAGTGTTACTTTCATGGCCTAGTCTTGAAAGGCACATAGCTCAGTTCTGCTGCAGTCATGCGCTTACCCAGTGTGACAGGCAGAATAATAACCCCCTAAAGATGTCCATGTCCTCATCCCCAAACCTGTGACTATGTTACCTTACCTGGCAAAAGGGATTTTGCAGATGTGATTAAGTTAAGGACCTTGAGATGAGGAGATTATCCTGGATTATCTGGGTGGGCCCAGTGTAATCACAAGTGTCCTTATAAACAAGGAGGCAGAAGGGTCAGAGCCAGAGAAGGAAATGTGATGCAGAAGCAGAGGACAGAGTGATGCTGGCCAGGAGCCAAGGAATGCCGGAAGCCTCTAGAAGCTGGAAAAGGCACTAAAACAAACTCCCCCTGGAGCCTCCAGAAAGAACACAGCCCCTTAACACCTTTACTTTAGCCTAGGAAGACCCATTTTGGAATTCTCATCTCCAGAACTGTAAGATAATATATTTGTATTGTTTCAGGCCATTAAGTTTGTGCTACTTTGTTACAGCAGCAGTAGAAAACTAATATGCCCGGATTTGAGGAGAGGAACCAAAGACCACATCTCTCAATGGGAAGAGTGCCAGAGTCACATTCAAGAGCATGTGGACTGGAAGACATTGTTTGAGCCAGCTTTGAAAAACATGACCTGCCCCACTCTATCACGAAGTAGGTGTATAACTATAGGTTGATCTCACTGGGTCTCAGTCTTGTCATCTGTAAAAGGAGGGGACTGAGTGTGACAATCTCGAAGCTTCTGGACCTAGAAGTTCCCAGTCCTGGGATTGAAAGGGAGAGGTAGCGTCCCATGAGAAAGTCACCGTAAATCGTGACTGATTTCCTAAGCCCTTCCTGGATGCTCATGACCATTCACATACTGCTCTGAATGGGATGGAAGTGGAGAGCCTGAGCCACGAAACCTCAGTACAGTAGGTGTGGCAAATTCCCCAGAAGATAAGCTGTGAGGCAGGCTTTTTGTTTTAAATTTCAAAATATTTTAGGAAAGAGGGAAGGAAGGAAGGAAGGAGAAAAAAAATTGATTGAAGCAGTGACCATTTCCTGTTCATCACAGGAATCCCAGCACTTCACATACCTCTAGTCTAGCATGTAGGTGACCTCCAAAACTGTTGAGTGAGAACCAAAAGAAAAAGATTCAGGGTCCATCGCATAGTCTGAAAGCTATGGGATGGCTCAACTTTCAGCAGGTTACCAGGCAAGAACACTTTCACCATTTTGCTCCAGAAATTAGTTCAGTAATCTAACAGTTGGTCTCCTTGATTCTATCCTTGCCCTCAACACGGTAGCCAGAGTGCTCCTGATAAACTGTAAGTTTCATCATGCCACTTTTCTGTCGAGAACCCTCCAGAAGCTTCCTGACTCACTTGTAATTAAAGCCAAAGGCCTTTCCAGGGCTGGAACTGGGGTGAGGTGACTGAGGGCAGTTTAAGGAGGTGCTCACTCTCAGGGCCCACCTGCCCTCCCAGGTCCCTGAGAGAGAGCGCCTCCTTAATTTGTGGACCCTCGGTCCTCCCCCATCCCCCTAGACACTGACTCTGACTCTGAGTGCAAGAACATCACCATCTAACCTCTCACCCCTCCACCTCTCTGATCTTCATCTCCCCACAGTGGCTCACTTGCCTCCTGGTGTTTCCCTGACACACACCAGGCCCACTTCCATCTCAGCGTTTATGCTGCCCTTTTGACAAAATGTGGTTGCTTTCCTCAGATATCTGTTTGGCTACCTCCCTCATCTCCTTCAGGTCTCTGCTCAAGTGTCACCTTTTCCATAAACCATTCCATGATTGCCCTATTAAAATTCATCCTCATCACCACCTCTCTTTCCCACATTATTTTTATTCTTAATACCTGTTGCCATCTAGCATGCTATAGTTTGTGTTTAGTTTGTCAGTGGTCTGCCTTTCCTACTAGGAAATAGAAAATTACAGGATTTTAGAATAAACAGGGTACAAGCATGCTCAGTCGTGTCCAACTCTTTGTGACCCTGTGGACTGTAGCCACCAGGCTCCTCTGTCCATGGAATTTTTCAGGCAAGAATACTGGAGCAGGTTGCCATTTCCTCCTCCAGAGTATCTTCTTCACCCACGGATCAAACCTGTATCTCTTGCATCTCCTGCATTGGCAGGCAGATTCTTTACCACTAGCACCACCTCGGAAGCCCAAGAATAAACAGTGGTTTACTAAAGGGATCAGAAGAGTATGACTTGTTTTTATATGGTCTATGAGCTCAGAGTGGTCTTACAAACTGGAATTGTGCCCCTGCTTTCATATATTGAGGTCCTAACCCTCAATGCCTCAGAATATGACATTATTTGGAAATCAGTTTAGTTCAGTTTGGTCGCTCAGTCATGTCTGACTCTTTGCGACCCCATGAATTGCAGCATGCCAGGCCTCTCTGTCCATCACCAACTGCCGGAGTTCACCCAGACCCACGCCCATGGAGTCAGTGACGCCATCCAGCCATCTCATCCTCAGTCATCCCCTTCTCCTCCTGCCCCCAATCCCTCCCAGCATCAGATAGGATCATTGCAGATATAATTAGTTGAGATCATACTGGGATAGGGTAGACTCCTAACCCAATGTAACTGGTGTCCCAAAAGAAAGGAGAAATTGGGACACAGACGCACAGGAGGAACACTGTATGAACATAAAGGCAGAGATCAGGGTAAAGCCTCTGCAAGTCAAGGAATGCTGAAGATTTCCAGCGGACCAGCAGCAGCCACGTGAGAGGTGTGGAATAGTCTCTCCGTCGCAGCCTTCTGGAGGACCGAACCCTGTTGACACCATTATCTCTGACTTCTCACCTCTAGAATTGTGAGAGAATAAATTTCTTCTGTTTAAGCCACACAGTTTGTGACACTTTGGTACAGCAGCCCTAGTAAACTAATACACATGGTTTGTCCATCTGTAAACAAGTGTAGAAGAAGGAGGAGGAAGAGCAGAAAGGGAGGAGAAAGAGGTGGTCCAGGAGAGGGGAAGGAGAGGAAGAAGAAATAATGGGAGGCAATATATGGCCCACAAGCCCCAAATACTTGCTGCCTGGCCCTTTACGCAAAAAGCTTGTTGACACCTGAAGTTTAGAGATCATATAGCCCATATAACTCATGAAGAAATGGTGGCCTTTAAAAATAAAATCTTGTATCCAAAGTTCATACATGTAGTATGAACCCATTTTGTCTATACCTAAAACCAGACTATCTGATTTTAAGTCTGTTTTTTAAAAAAAATTACACTACCATGACTACCAGACTTTAAAAAATAATTTCATCAGTTTCCCCTTGTTTAAAGTACAAAATGTTGCTATGTTTCCATCTATTATTCCAGCCTAGAAACCTGAGTTGTTTACAGAAACAAATCGTAACCCATAATCTTCTGGAGCAAAGCACTACTATGATCCATATTTTTTCATTTTTGCTTTTGGGCCTTGCACGCCAGCAACTCATTTTCTGTGACACTGGTTCTGAAGCTATAATTCAAACATAAAGATCAGGAACAGTGTCTGTCTGCTTTCCAGAGCTTCTGCAAGCTGTGTAGTATAGAGTTTGGTATTATGTATTTTATGCTAATGAGAAACAAAGTAGAAGAATTAACTGTTGAAACAAACCCACATACCAGTGCTAAAGACAAAGCTCATGGTAATTCTGTTAATGTACTGCTAACTCAAGAAACTGCAAGATGAATCTATTTTGTCTTCATCAGCTCTGTGACTTGATGGTATAGACCAAAAAAAAAAAAAAGGCACCTCATATTCTTGCTAATTCACCTTGGGTGAGGTGTTTAAACATCTGAGGGGTCTCTGTTTTGCCATCTTTTAGCTGCCAAAAATGATAGTTCTTACTGCAAAGGGTTACTGGAAGGGATACAGGAGTGGAGGGCAGAGGTGTTTTCTTCCCTTCTATGGCTGCTTAATTAGGCGAAGCATGTGCTGTGCTGTGCTCAGTCACTTCAGTCTTGTCCAACTCTTTGCGACCTATGGACTGTAGCCACCCAGGCTTCTCTGTCCAAGGGATTCCGCAGGCAAGAATACTAGAGTGGGTTTCCATCCTCCAGGGGTATTCCCAACCCAGAAATCAAACTCATATCTCCCATATCTCTGATGTCTCTTGCATTGCAGACAGGTTCTTTGCCCACTGAGCCACCTGTTGAAGCATAGCTGAAGCATGCTGAAGCATAGATACCACTAATAAAGAGCACTGTGTATCAATTTCTGGTAAGGTTCTAGTGAGCCTAAACTGTGGAGGAAATGAAAAGCAAGTAAATGGATTAAAGACGGTTTTCCAGCAAAGAGTATATGTTAGGACTGAACTTCCCAAGTTCAGAATGCACAAGTACCATAGGAATTACATTTACCTAAATCTGAACAAATTTTGCTCATTTTCCAGAATCCTCTCTCTAAAGCAGGAACCTCATCTAGAGCTGAAATCTGGTGTTTGTTAGCTGGGCAGACTTCAGTGATTTACTTAACGTCTCTATGCCTCTCTTCAAATGTGTAAAAAAAAAAAAGAAAAAAGGGAGTTGATGGGAAGGGAATAACTATAGTATATAAACTGTAAATTGTTTCAAGAATTAAATGAGATAATGAAACTTGAACATCTGTCCCCAACAATGTTCAAGAATCCAAAGTATGTTGATTTTTCTTATAAGTATACGGTTGAAGGAAATATGCAAATATTCATATAATTATAATTATTTACATAATTGTTCATCTAATTATAACTAGCATGTGGAAACCCATCAGCATTTATTTTCATAAATGCCACTAGCCATATGTTTTGTGATCTGTGAAATAGTTTCACATATGCTCCAGCATTTGATCTACACATTAAAAGTCTCCGGAGTCTTAGGTGGGCAAGTGGGGGCCAGCTAACCTGAGGTAGAGCTGAGTTCCAGGTCACACTTCTGCTCTTCTGCCAGGTCCTTTCCCCTGTGTGTGTTGGCCCTAATTGGAGAGACATTTCCATTGTCTCAGTTAAGAGTTAAGGACATTTTGCTGTTGGGTGTGAAAACTGTATCACTGAGTCAAGGTTTGTGTGTATGCAACTTTATCCCAGTAAGAAAGGTTTACACAGACACTAAAGTCTAGAGGTTTTTCAACATTTCCTTGGTCCCAAATCTCTTTGAAACTTTGATAAAATTATCCTTCCTTACATGTACTTTTACACTTACCCCCAAAATTGTATGCATAAATTTGTGGCTTTCACAGATCCCCTAAATCCTTCTAGGATCCTTAATGAAGCCACATAGCAGGTTTAAGAATCTTTAAGAAGATTAGCATTTAATTTAAATACAACAAAGCCAGCACTCACTTTTATATTCTCCTTAAGGTCTTTAGTTTTTCAGTCTTCCACTTTCTATCCCCATTTCCCCCCTGTATTCTAAAGTAAGGGAAATAAGATGAGACTGAGCAAACTTTCCTGGTTCTAGCTAAAGATATAATCAGATGCAGGAGTGGCATCACTTTGGTACAAACTGAAGACATATTCTGGGAGTTGGTGATGGATAGGGAAGTCTGGCATGCTACAGTCCATGGGGTCGCAAAGAGTCAGACATGACTGAGCAACTGAACTGAACTGAACTGAACTGAAGACATATTTACCCATTATCTGTAGTTGACACCCTAACATGTTAAGCAACAAAGAAGGAACAAAAAGATATTCAGAATGAAAGACTTCTAAAGCAAAAGGTTCAAAATCCAGCATGCCACCCCTTTGTACTGGGTAATAGAGTTACCCAGTTTCACTTTTAACTCCTTTAGAAAAGGCTAAGGTCCCCTAGGTTGTTTGGCCATGACTCACTGCTCCACCAAAGACTATCTGAAGCCCCTTCCAGCAGCCTTACACCTTTTGCTGGCCTCCATGCCAGCTCCTTGCTCCTCCTCTTCCTAACCTTATAAATCTCACCTGGCCAGTGTTGCATAAACTTGCAGGTACTGCTGTTGGACATGACAAGTAGAAATAGCAGATCCCTTGAGCCCAGGCACCTGGGGAAACACACTGTTTTCCTTACCTGATGGGGAAATCCAGACTCGCTGCATGGACAACCTGTTGTAAGATGGAACCGGTAGTGGAGAGAGGGGCTATATAACACTAGTGTGTGGTGTGCTGTGCTTAATCTCTCAGTCATGTCTGACTCTTTGTGACCCCATGGACTGTAACCTGCCAGGCTCCTCTGTCCATGGGGATTCTCCTGACAAGAATACTGGAGTAGGTAACCATTCCCTTCTCCAGGGGACCTTCCCAACCCAGGGATGGAACGCAGGTCTCCCACATTGCAGGCGGATTCTTTACAGTCTGAGCCACCAGGGAAACCTATTACATATGCTATACAGATTTAATTTTTGCGACTATAGTTGGGGCTTAGGTAGCCTGTGCCCCAACGAATCTAAGGGCCGGGACGGCGCTCAGGGAATTGCAGGGAGGAGGAGCAAAATTGTCTCAGGAACCTGTTAGGACCTATCTACCTACCTACTTACCTAAGTACCTACCTTTCTCCCTCCCACCCTCCTATCTTTCTTTTACCACCCCCACCCCCTGCAGGAATGGCCCAGAGGCTCCAATCTGGAAGACCAAGAACAGTCGGCAGCCTCTCCAGGTCGCACGCGCGGCAGGACGGAGATTCTGCGCGGGCGGCTCACCCCGCTGCCGGGACGCTGGCTTGTTTATTCAAGTGTGGGTCAGATTAGCCACCTGGGGCACAAATCCTGTGAAGAGTCTTAGAGCGCGGCGAGTTCTTGCAGGTAGGAAAGTGTAGCCGCCGCGCTCAAAATAACTCGGGGCTGGCGGTGCGGGGAGCCAGGTGGCCTCCACTCACGCTGCGCTGACACCCCGGGTGCCTGCCAGGCGTTCCCGAAGGCCGCGCATTGAGCCAAGGACGCGCGCCGAGGTCCTCGGGGTGGCAGCCCATCCCCGCCTCTGACCCGAGTGGGTGCAGGAAGAGGAGCAGGAGCGCTGTGTCCGCAGCCGCCTGAGAGGAGCGGAGGCTCCTGGGCTGGCTTTGGGCGCGGGTATCCAGGTGGGGGAGCTGGGCGTCCTTTTGCTCGCACCGGCGGATCGGCCCCGTCCCTACAGTTCAGTCTCTCAACGCCTCTCTCCGATTTCTCCAACTCCTTGATTTGAGTTTGTGTCATCTCTGGGCCTGGCCGTGGGGACACCAAAGGCCGGAAAAGAGGTAACGCGGGCCGCAAGCACTTCGGACCAATCTCTTCGTGTCTGAGCTGGGACTTTGCATTGGTGAGAGAGGCGCTCCTTCAGAGCCCTGTTTTCTGTATTACTTTCCTGTCCCCAGCCCGTCCCCAGTTCAGTCCCCCAAGCCAGGGGCCTCTGGAATCTGGAGACGGACCCTATTCCTTTCTCTGATGCTGTTACGCTCCTTTGGGCTTAATGCATTTTTATCCTATGAAATAAGCATATGGTGTCCCTGACTCCCCCAACCCCCAGATTGATGCTTTATAATGCCCAGTCTGAGCCTCTGAAAGAGGCGAAGGAAGGGAAGGGCTGTACACAGTGCAGATGCTTCCCGGAGCTTCTCTTCCCGCCCACTTGTTCCTGCCCTCCTCAGTTTGAGAAAAATGTTGGGGGGCAGCACCTTGCCCCCTATCTTGGATTGCACTGGTCCCCAGAGACCAGGACTTGGTGGTTGCCACTGCTTTACTTTAGGGACCCCAGAGTGGATTTCCTGAAGCCATAGGTCCCTTCCATCCCTGCTGTAGACATGGGGACTACAGATTATGCTTCTAGCTTTGTCCTATACAGCCCCTTGGCTACCTGAGGTGACTGGAAATATTGTCTCTAGCTGGTAGGCTGATAGTCAAATAACTAAAAAAATCATTTTGAAAGAATATTTTTTCGTAAACTCTTATTGAAATACAGCACAAGTAGAAAAGTGCACAAATTTCATGTATACAGCCCGATGAGTTTTCACAAAGTGAACACCAACAAGCATTTGTTACATCTATATGTAATCCTTGAGAGGATTACAGATAATAAATTATTCTCGAAGAGGACATGGGTGAGGAGGATCTCCCTTTCCCAATGACCTTGATATATTTAGGCTATTTGTGAAAATATCCAAGATTCGTTTATACAATAACAATTTCTTGGGTCACAAACCCCTTTGGACAAAGCTTTCCTTGAAAAGACTCTTGTCATGAAGTAAAGGGAGACAGATAGTATTGCCCAGTTGACATCTGGTTGGGAAACCACAACAACTCATTTGATACAGTCTGATGTCCATGTAGGACTATGCTTCTGCCTCCAAAACTGATCCCACAGTGACACTGCATTTTATCCAGGTCACACACAACAGGGAGAGAAAGAGAAGAGTGTATATGTTGAGAATGAAGACATTCCAAGGTTTTAACTTTCTTGCTACATTCCATAATAATTTATTTCCAAACAACATCCCTGCTGCAGAATCAAGCAGGTGTAACTTTTTTTTTTTTTTTTAATAAGAAAGGAAAGCTAAAACCGGGAGAAGCCAAATATCCTGCACTGTGTACCAATCCCATGTTCTTTGTCATAACGCTTCCTTGGAAAGGGAGGAATTTCAACATCCATGCCCTGTCTGCCATCCACATGTTAAACAAGTTAAGACATAAAATGAGTGTTTTCATCTGTATGATCTCTCTGCAGTCTTCATTAGAGTTCTCTGTCTATTTTTGGTCTGTTTTGATGGATTAAAAATATATTCCAGAAAGTAGCAAGAGAACAATGTAAAATGTAAGGAACTGAAGTAATCTTACGTTTTATTTTATTCATGAGAAAATGTTAGGATCCAATATTTTTACCTTTGAGTGAGGTGTATCAAGGGTTGACAACAGTCAAATGTCTGGAGAAGGAAAACTTTACAATCAGGTTTCTGTTTCTTCTGCAGACCAGAGAAGAGGAAATGGGCTCACATTTTAGCAAGAAGTATAGAGAAAAACTGTTAAAAGTGAGAGGTGTTAGGGATCAGAAAAATCAGAGATGGAAAATACTTTGGATATGTCATCTAATCTATTATTTCCTATTATTATTGCTCTCACTAGTTATGACTGTCTACTTTGACAGGTATTAGTTATCTTGGCAGAGATTATGTTCCTGGGTTAGATCTATACCAATAAATTATAATGAATGTTAATGCAATAAATACAGATTCAGGTAAACAGCCCTTATTAGTCAATGCCTGAGATGTGTGAAGTACCAATGATTACAAAATCAACAAGAAATATAGCTCTTTCCTTTAAACAGTTTCACTAACTAAATAAAACTCAATACCAGGGTGGCTTCTCACCTACTTTACTCATGTAATCATTACCTTGGCAAAATAATAATAGCCAATATTTATTGAACACTATGTACCTGCCATTTTATTACATTAACTCATTTAATGCTTATAAGAACATTATGAAATAGAAATTGTTATTCTCAGATTACGAAGGAGGAAACCGAGACTCTGGAGGTTAAGTCATTTGACCATGATTTTAACTAGTGATATATATTTCTTGATCTTGGGCCCAAGAAAGACCTATGTGGACTCTGGTCCATCCTCATATTTTACAATGAAGAAACAGACCCAGCAGAGGTAAGTAGCCTCTTACTCAAGATCACAGCCTTTTCCCGAGGAAGGTCACATAAGTCTTGCCCTAAGGTGGGTTATGTAATAAGAGCAGGAGAAGATAAATTTCTAGGTCATGATTTTGTCCAGTCTTCTAAGGACCAGGAAGATATCCTGAAATTCTCTGTAACAGTAAGCTGCAAGGATGGAGCTGCTGGTGTCCTGGCCTTGAGAAAGCCTCCAGGACAAGCCATGTTGGTCAGAAACTGTGGCCATGGGGATCTACCTTTTTGCAGGCCCAGCTCTCAGCTTGTAGAGGTGAAGTCAGATTCAGCTAGTCTGAATTTGAATCACCACCTACTAACTTTGTGACCTTGAGCAACTTATACAAGCTCTCTAAATTTCAGATTCTCATTCGTAGAGCTGAAATTTTATGAGGGTCACTGTGAGGGCTAGACACCAAATATGAGACAAATGGCAAATATTAATAAGAGAAAAACAAATGCCCTTGCCTCCTGAGATCCCTTATAATTCCAACTCCATAGCTTCAGCAGATACTCTATAGGCAAAGATTTGAAGACTTGATGTGGTTTTTAATCAAGGACTTAGAAGCAAGGACTATTATACCTATAGGATTAGAATCTTTTCATTTGCAAAAACTTATTTTGTGTGTTCTAGATGTAGTAATACTATGATTACCATATTTAACAGTTTATAAAGCACAAGCTAGGCATATTCCTTATCTGATTAATAATGTCTAGGTGTCAACCTTTCAGGGGTATCAGCACTGAAATTATAAGTGAAATGACTTTCAAAACAGTAGTTTTTAAGCTTTAATATACTGAGAATCAGAGAACCTTGTGAAATATGTAGATTTCTGGATCCAGATCTTAGACATCCAGGCCAAGAAATCTGGATTTTTAGCTGCACCTCCAGCCTTGTTCTGAAGCTTATGGCCCTCAGAAAATACATTGAGAAAGGCTGTTCTAAGGGTTCACTGTCCAGCCCAATGAATGAATGCCCTCCATTTAGCAATAGCAGTAGAGGAGCTCTTGAACGATGATGGATTTCTCTTCCTAATCTATATGCTTTGAGGATACAGTCTCATTTGTTCCATCGATATTATGTTCTATAAAAACACCAAGATTCCCAAGTAAACTTGAGATGGGGAAAAGACTGGACTGACTGATCTCACCAATTCTGATCACTAGACTGTAATCAATTTAGCTCTCTAACCAAGAAGTGATTTTTTCTTTGGCCTGAGAGAGAAAAAGAGTGAGTGGAAGGAGTTAATAATAGATGGTTTCAGTTCAGTTCAGTCACTCAGTCGTGTCCAACTCTTTGTGACCCCATGAATCACAGCATGCCAGGCCTCCCTGTCCATCACCAACTCTTGGAGTTTACTCAAACTCATGTCCATCGAGTAGATGATGCCATCCAACCATCTCATCCTCTGTTGTCCCCTTCTCCTCCTGCCCCCAATCCCTCCCAGCATCAGAGTCTTTTCCAATGAGTCAACTCTTTGCATGAGGTGGACAAAGTATTGGGCTTTCAGCTTTAGCATCACTCCTTCCAATGAACACCCNTTTCTTTGGAAGGAATGATGCTAAAGCTGAAACTCCAGTACTTTGGCCCCTCATGTGAAGAGTTGACTCATTGAAAAAGACTCTGATGCTGGGAGGGATTGGGGGCAGGAGGAGAAGGGGACGACCGAGGATGAGATGGCTGGATGGCATCACAGACTCAATGGACGTGAGTTTGAGTGAACTCCGGGAGTTGGTGATAGACAGGGAGGCCTGGCGTGCTGCGATTCATGGGGTCGCAAAGAGTAGGACACGACTGAGCAACTGAACTGATTAATTGGAAGGATGGTGCTGAAGCTGAATCTTGATGCTGAAGCCACTTGATGTGAAGAGCCAACTCATTAGAAAAGACACTGATGCTGGGATAGATTGAGGACAGGAGAAGGGGGTGACAGAGAATGAAATGGTTGGATGGCATCACCAACTCAATGGATATGAGTTTGAGCAAACTCCAGGAGATAGTGAAGGACAGGGAAGCTTAGCATGTTGCAGTCACAAAGAGTTGGTCATGACTTAGTCACTGAACAACAGCAACATAGATAATAAAGTACTGTGGTTAAGATCCCAGACCATGCCTTTGTTTCCTGTTATCAGAATGAAGGTGTTGTAATACCTACTGCCTGAGGAATAAATTAATAAAAATATATAAAGAGCTTAGAACATGTAAAGACTAGCTCATCTGATTGTTAGTATTGAGTTTTAAGCCGGTTTTTTCACTCTCCTCTTTCACCCTCTTCACCCTAAGGTTCTTTAGAGCCTTAGGGCATTATTGTGTTTAAACAGTGATAATGGCATACTGTGAGGGCATTATTATGTTTTAAACAATGGGAAGGCATACTCTTCTCTCTTTCAGAGTGCTGTTAAGTGATTCCAAAGAGAGGCTCATGCTAAGTTCTCATCTTTAGGGCTAGACATACCACTTTGTTCTAGAGTGAATCATATTCAAATCTCTAATTATTGGTTTTTAGATGGAACCTTCAAGACTTGATTATAGTTGTAGAGCAGAGAATATGTGCTGGAAGCCTCAACAAAGTAAATAATATGGGTGGTTGGGTGGATATAGGTGCTTTAAATCTCTCCCTTAATAAACAAGGAGTCAGAAAAATAAAGCCTGTAGTTGAGGGGCTGCTGCTAAGTCACTTCAGTTGTGTCCGACTCTGTGCGACCCCATAGATGGCAGCCCACCAGGCTCCCCCGTCCCTGGGATTCTCCAGGCAAGAACACTGGAGTGGGTTGCCATTTCCTTCTCCAATGCATGAAAGTGAAAAGTGAAAGTGAAGTCGCTCAGTTCTGTCCTTCCCTCAGCGACCCCATGGACTGCAGCCTACCAGGCTCCTCCGTCCATGGGATTTTCCAGGCAAGAGTACTGGAGTGGAGTGCCATTGCCTTCTCCAAGTTGAGGGTCTAGGATTTATGTGTATTATGTTCAACTATAGAGGAAATTTTAAAAAGTGACTGTCAGAGAATAGAGAGTGAGAAGAGAGAGATGGTACAAGTGTGGAAACTGTCCCCCCTTTTTTTTTGTGGTAGGGATGATCAGACCACTAGCAGAAGGAGGCAGAGGATAAATCTGGCTATATGCACTTATGTATCAAATCTTGGTCTTGCTGTCTGTATAGTCCTGGGGGAAAGTTGGGCTTATTAGAGTTAATAATAAACAGTAAAAAAAAAAAAAAAAAGAAAAGTCAATTATGAAATAGATAATAAATGTAACAGAATAATGGAAGTAACTACTAGAAGAAGAAGAGTCAGAAATGATTAAAAGTAGTTATTTTGGAGAATGGAGATAAGAATAGGGGAAAGGAGGACAACTTTCAATTTTTTCTTTTCTGTATACTTACAATTTTATATTACTTTGTAATGAAAAAGAACATGACATTTTATATAGAATACCACCTCCATTTATTCAGTAGTCATTCAGGAAACATTCTAATGCTGCTGTGTGCCAGGTACTTGGTGGCGTTTTTTTTTTTTTTTCTTTTAAACTTATTCCTTGTGGATTTTGGAGGTATCGTCTTGGTAGAGTTGATTCTTACTTTGGTTTAATTTCCTAGGTTCATTGTCCCCATTTCTTGTGTGATCTGTAACGACATCATGGCCTATATGTTTGGCTTCTTCTTTGGTCGGACCCCACTCATCAAGGTAAACGGATCACCCTAACATGGACCATTACTGTGAGGTGAGGGTAGTGCTTTCAAGTAGATCAGCTTGGGAGACAGAAGAGATCTGCGTGGCGTGTACATCTTCATGTCATCCTGAGGAAAGGCTAGTAATAAATTAGATTCAAGAGAAAAGCCAAAGGAAGACTTAACGATTACTTTTGCAGAAAAAAATAAAGAGCTGATAGAGAAAATATTTTATAAATTGTGTAGGTACACTTTTGGGGCTTTGATCTGAATTCGAATGTTGTCATTTAATTAGTTTACTGTTTCATAATTAAATTATTTGATCAATTGAAACAGAAAGGACACTGAGGGCTCTCAGGCTAAACAAGGAAACCAAGTATGGGGTATTTTAGAAAGTGAAGTGGTTAATTGAATGAGGTTTTTCAGTAGTAGAAAGACTTTAAACAATCATTATTCCCAAAGCCAGAGTTATCGAAATGCATTTTTTTAAGAACTTGCTCTCTGTCCACAGCTGTCCCCGAAGAAGACCTGGGAAGGCTTCATTGGGGGCTTCTTTGCTACTGTGGTCTTTGGCCTTCTGGTAGGTAGTGGCTCCCAGCTGGGTGAGGGTTGGGTAGAGGCCTCCCGCCCACCTTCAGAGCCCGTCTCCCAAGGCCAAGGACTCTGTCCTGCTGAATGGCAGCCTTGGCCTGTAGCAGGGCGTGAACATGGCAGGCAGCACCAGCTGCCCTTTGGCTGCCAGGCTTCAGGCAGCGTCTTGCAGTAGAGGAGTGGGGGCCATGCACAGCTTGTACTCCTCTCACGCTGGCGGGGCCTGGTGACACTCAGGAGATGGCGTTCATGGTCAGGCTTTCGTCACCTTCCCTGAGAGTAAGAGGTGAGGTGGGACATGCCATTCTAACCCAGATTTTCTCCTGCGTGTGCCTTGCCTGGAGGGGAGTGACTTAACGTCCCTTTCTAGAGCACCATTCCCTGCTTCTGACCTTCAAGTCAATCTCTCTCCTTTTCAGAGTTGTCTAGCTGTCCTTCAAGACTCACTCGCCTATGTAGTGGTCTTCTGCTTCTTTCCTCCTGGTTGTCGCCCTCTCACTATACTGCTCCCCTTACCACTTGTCATTTCGAATTAAGAGATCCTGAGAAAAATGAACCATTGGTTCTCCAAATAGGACAAAACTTCTTATAGTTCTTGCCCAGATTTCTTTAGGTCTTTCCTGGATTTTTTGACCTGGCAAGTACATGTGAGGCCTCAGTAGGCCATAAGTCTCTTTCATTTTTTTCTAGAATTCAGGTAAAATAGCACCTATGGTGAAACATGAACCTCTGATTTAGTGCATAGCTTGTAATTAGAGTGCTAGGTACTGTGAGGAGCATGGCCTAACCAGGTGGCTACTGCCCAGGCAAGATGGCTGGAACTTGTCTCCTTTGTCTGTCTGTTCTCATCCTCAGCTGTCCTATGTGATGTCTGGGTACAGATGTTTTGTCTGCCCTGTGGAGTACAACAACGATACCAACAGCTTCACTGTGGACTGTGAGCCCTCGGGCCTGTTTCGGCTGCAGGAGTACAACATTCCTGGGGTGATCCAGTCGATCATTGGCTGGGTATGTACCACTCACATGGGGCCAACGATCCTTGGCTGGTTAGTGACTACAAAGAGAGAGCCCCCTCTCCACCACTGCCTTCCCTCAAAAACCTAGCTGCTTCCCTCCCCAAAGCTGTAAACCCCAGGATGGAAGAGAATTGCTTAAGTCAGTTCAGGGTGAGGACAGGAGATGTTTCCTCCTTCTCACACTATTAAGACCAGAGTTCTGAAAGTGTGCTTTTGGCTCCTGGGGCACCCTGAGGTGCTTTGAGGGTATCTGTGAGATCACAGTTGTTTTCTTCATAACATAATGACATCATTTGCTTTCTCATTTTGTCATCATTTGCCATGGTGGTGCAAAAGCAGTGGTGGGTAAGCCTGCTGACACCTTAGCATGAGTGGAGGCACTGGCACCCAACTGGACTGTCATCGGATTCATTATGCCCCACACTCACAAGAAGACCTATCCAGCTTATAGCTTATCTGAACAGTGTCTTTGATGAAATAGTAAAATTATTAATTTTATTAAATCTTGATCCTTGACTATACATCTCCTAATACTCTGGTGCCAGAATGGAAAGTATACATAAAATACTTCTGCTGTATGCTGCAGGACAGTGCTTACCTAAAGGAAGAGTTTGTGTGCACTTGTTTGAATTCTGACCTGTACTGGCAGCTTTTTTATGGGGACATAAATTTTAATTAAAAAGAAATGAGAAACTATAGGTTTTCATATAAGTCTTTGGCAGACATTTTTCTTAAAAAAGAAATGAAGTGAGATTTGTCACTTCCAGAAAACAACTGACAGTAATTGTTGCCAGTGATAAAATCTGGTTTCCAAGTAAAAATTAGAATTTTGGAAAGTATATACCTGCCACGTAAGTTTGATAACTTCTTAATACTTAAGACTTTTCTGATGGGATCTGTGGTGATTTTAACATATGACATTTTGACATTGTATGGCAAAATGTGTCCACATATGGCAGATTTATGTAACTCATTAAACCAGTATTTTTGAAATGGCCAGTGCATGGTGTTATATAATCATACATGGATAAAATGATCTATTCAAAGTGCAATATAGATCAATGGATTTTAATGTGAGAATACAAAACAATTATTGATAGGATTGCAGATTCCACATTGCACCAACTTTTTAGAAACCTATCACTTATCAAGTTTTGGTGTAGTACCAGAAAAGAATCCCTGTAATTATCTGAAAAGCAGTGCTAAAATAATCTTCCTTTTCTCAATGATGTATCCTTGTAGGACTGGATTTTCTTCATATACTTCAAACAAAACATATTGCTGTAGACTGAGTGCATAATATGTTAATGTCCTCTGTTAAGCAGTGTATTAGAGATTTAGCAGAAACAGAACTCCTAAACCAGTCTTTTTTCTAGTTTTGGGGGGGAGATATAGTTTCATAAAGACGTGGTTTTTTGTCTTTTTTTTTTTTTTTTTTTAATGGTAACAAGTAATAAACCTGGGCTTGCAGGCATCTGAACTGATTTCATTTGTTCTTTTTAGAAAACAGTGCGGATGTACCCCTTCCAGATTCACAGCATTGCCCTCTCTACTTTTGCCTCGCTCATCGGCCCCTTCGGAGGGTTCTTCGCTAGTGGATTCAAACGAGCCTTTAAAATCAAAGTAGGAAAACCCTTTTTGTTCCTGTTGTTGTCTCCCAGCCAGGCCCCTTTTCACCATCTCTGCCTTCCTCCTCCTGTCTCACCTCATCAACTACCACCCCCTTTAGAATACCAGACTGTGAACCCTGACTATTAATATGTGCTCTTCACCCATGCATGGAATTTAAGTAGGATAAAGGAAGATACCTTGTTTCTAAGAAAATTCCATGGTTGGATTTCAGTTTTATGATAATCTTTTATGTTAATCTTTCTTCAAAAGAGATCTTTTATAATTTAATAAGATTGTGTACTATAGCTTCAGCACCTGAATCAATACTTTTCACTTTCTGTTGCCCTCAGCTATAGAGTACAGTAGGTGGACACTGAGGTGTGGCCACAGACAAGGCTTTGACTTGGATGAAGCCAGGCTTACCAATCCCTTCCTTCCTCTAACAGGACTTTGCCAATACCATTCCTGGCCATGGAGGCATCATGGATCGCTTTGACTGCCAGTATCTGATGGCTACCTTTGTCAATGTGTATATTGCTAGTTTTATCAGGTATAGTACCTTTCTATCTGAACCAAGTTGGCGGATTTTAGAATTTCATCTACTTCTCGTTTGAGTGAAAAAAATCCCAAATATGAATGAAGTTTTCAGTTGCTATTAGTTATGGGTTCTCTGAGGTCCCCTCCTACCCTCCATTAGTAGAGAATCCAGGAAGGGAACAGCCACTAAAATAATCAGGCCTTTGAGGTTGCTTGGCTCCTGCTTTGCTCAGTGTTGTTTCTTCATCCTCTTGCAGGGGCCCAAACCCAAGTAAGCTGGTTCAGCAGTTTCTGACCTTGAGGCCAGATCAGCAACTCCATATCTTCAACACGCTCAAGTCTCACCTGACCGACAAGGGGATGCTGACAGCTGCCACAGAGGACAAATAGGGGCCACCCAGGGCCAGGAGAGCCGAAACAGGGCTGAGTGAGGGGCAGGGCTCCCAGGCAAGCATAGCTGGACAAAGACAAGCTTCAACTCACTTTTTTTTAAAAAAACAGTGTTTCTATTTGTGGATTGAAAAAAAATCTGTGTATACAGTCCATATGCTTATGAATTGGGTTGTGAGTAACCTATAGCTTTGAGTTGGAAAGAAGTCAGTTTTTGTTTTTAAAACCAAAGCTTTTAACATCCTGGAAGACAGTGTTGCCCAGCTCTGGAGTGCCTGCTTGGTGCTTCTAGCTCCTAAGCTGGAGCTTCCATTTCTGGGCCTGATCAGAGTGGACACTCATTCATCTGTGTTTGTCTAGTTTAGGGCCCCCACCACCGACTGTCTTTGTAGCTGACCCCCAGCAGGGAAGAGGTACACAGCTTGGATGTCCTTACTACTGGAGTGCTTTTCCTGGGCTTCTCAATAATCCCTGCCTTGGAGCTACAGGACGGTTGCCTTCTGAGGGAAGAAGGATGAAGGCTTATTAATCAGATAAGCATTCTGTTCACGAAATCCTGTGGACTGTGAGCTTTGCTTTTTGATATGGATTCACCTCACTTCATCACAGACTGAAGAAGGTTTCAGTTTTAATTTTTTTCAAAAGGCATGAAAAATTATAATAGTCTGGAAAAAAGCCACACTGTTCTATTTCAAGTGTATGCGTAGGATGCTGTAACTAGGTCTTTTCCCGCAGGGTTTAGGCTCAAGTGGCTCCTATAGGGCAGTTGGCTAACTGGGTCTTTTCAGGGATGATGCTGTTCACATTTGTGCTATAGACTTGTTGCTGCTGAATCCTTTCTGGGGGCTTCCTCATTAAGCAGGGAGCAGAGGGCTTCTTGTTCACACACCCATGCCCTTGACCTGGCTGACCACCCATGTAGCTGCTGTGTTGTATATATTAATATATATATATTACTCTTAAGGCAAGTGTATATCTGTGTGTGTGCTTTAAAAATCACTTATTTCTTACAGTGATTTCAATTACCATGTCTTCTTCACTGAAACCACAAAGTCCTGCTTACAACTCTGCATAACCCAACCCAGAGGTTTTGAAGCTTCTGAAGATTAAATGCACACTTACATAATGTGACCAGTTTAAATGTAGTTTGTATTTTACAGCGGGACCTTTTTCTTTTTAAATTGTGATTTATTTATTTTTTCCTTTTAATTAGAAGAGTGAGGTTGACTTTTGGAATATACATTCTTTGTCAGGATAATAAGCAAGGGGGTAGAGGGGAGAGAGATTGATGCCCAAATGTGTTTCATTATTCTGTGCCATGGTAGTTCTCATTGCCAAACGGGGGTGTGACAGCTTGTTTCAGCACCTTGGGCTGGTGCTGCTTTTGTTTGTGTTTATCTCAACCTTACTGTATCTGTGGACGCTCGCAGCCAGCCCAAATCACCGAGGTGTCCAGCACAGGCCAGACCCCTCTTGATGTCTCTGTTCAGTCACTGTGTGACCTTCTGCGTGCAGCAGCTTCTTTCTTTTGAACTTTTATTTCTGTTTCAGTAAATGGCTTTTCTTTTTTAAGTCTAAGGCCCCCTTAAAAACAGAATGTGTTTTCAGTGCCGGCCATGTGGCACTGGGCAGGACACATCACTGTGGGCCCTCATTTTCTGAGCTGTCTTCAGTTCCCATATTCCATGATTCTGGCTGAGCAAGTATACGTATCAGAGGCTGCTTCAGATATTGAGTTATGTCCGGGGCACGCAAAAATTAAGTGCTTACAGGCCTTTTCTAAATACTTTTCCTTAAAATGCTTGTCCTAAGCAATAAATCTGAGAGTGGAGTAGAGTAATGAATCTAGTTTTCTGAATGAAGAATGAACTTGGTTCCCCAAACCAAAGATAGAATGGCGCTTCATTTGTCTCATGGTGCCCCACTGTGGGCAGTAGGTGGGTCCTTGGGGACAGGAAATCTCAGCTGGCACCTGGCAGCAGAGAGCCACCTTTGGGATCAGGGAGCCTGGCACATACCTGTGGACGTGGCTGCTGATGAGGGTTCCAGGAAATGGCATCTGGAAGCTCAACAGACCTGCCATCCAGAGAGCCTGAGGGTCAGCTAGGGTTTTGTTTCCTTCTGATTTCCCACATGCTTTCTGGTGAAATAGGGGAATTTCGTAGAAAGTAGCCAGGAGACAGACACCACCTTGTGTCTGTATAGCACACTGATTTTCTTTCTCTCATTTATTGAAAATCTTTCACTGAACAGACGAGTTTCCAGAGACTGTTGTAACACACAGCTGTGCACATCTTAATGAGTGGCATAACTTGCTCTAGATCCATTTTTGTGTGTGTGTGTGAGAAATAAAATGTGACAAATTATATACCCTCTCTTGTCATGAATTAAGTTTCTTCCCTGTATGATTTTATGTTTCCCACTTGATTTTGTGCAGCCCTTATTTAGAGATTTTTGTTTTGTTTTCCAGTTTGAATTCAATGCATTCTCACAATAGCTTTCTGAGTTATCTCAGGTGAAAGGCATGAGACCTTTGCTGATGAGGAAGCTGAAGGCTTGGGGGGAACTTGAAATTAGTAGGTTTGAAATCTATTGTCTCTTTCAGAAGGGGCAAAATGTAATTTTTAACCTTACACAGGTAGACTTTGAAACAATTTATGATATTTTATTTTTTCCCCACTGGGCTTTTTATCCTGTAACTTATATTGTATAAGGAGATTCCAAAAATACACTTGAGTAGAGACTAACAGACCCTTTGATTTGAGTGAACTAGTTGTTGAGTTAGCTGGAGACTGATTCGAATAGATCCTTAAGTTCAGATCCTCAGACTGTCAATGAGACCCTGCCAGGCTCAGGAGCATCCCTGACATTGCCGGGGGTCAGGGGTGTGTGACTGACTCAGGGCAAAGAACGTCATTGCTTAGAAAACTGGAAAGCAGTGGTCTCGCTCCGTAAGAAACCTGCCCAAGGCTGGTTTCCAAGGAAGTCAATTTGCATTATTCTAATAGATGTGGCACACCTGAAACTTCTTCCTGAGTCACTGATATCTTAGGCATCGTTGCCTTTTGTTTTGGGAGTTACTCAAGTTGTGCCCACCTTTCTTGTGCATTGTGATTATGTGCTGAGGAAAGGGGGGAGTGTGGATGGGATAGTTTCCCTTGGGCCCAGGGTTCCTATTCTTCCATAGTCAAGGTGGGAGGAAAAGGCTACGAGGAGGATATCTAGGTGACTTGTACACACATCACAAGACAACAAACCATGGGCCAACCTACTCTGCTTCTCTGCAACGGGGGCTCTGAAAGAGTGTCTGGAAAAAACCATCAGCTCTGAAGAGAGAGTCTGACTCTTGGGCACTATTCTGCCCTTGTCTTCGTTAAAACAAACTTCCTTTTCCCTTGATCACTCTCCATGCAGTTACCCAGCTTTTGCTTATTAAAGAGATTACCCACTCCCACCTCCTGACTTGTCTCACCTTGTTGGATGGGGGCCTTGTGGCACAACCTACCCAGGGTGCTGAACTTGGACCAAGTGGGGATAATGAGCCTAATTTAAGGGCTCATCCAGGCCTACCTCCTCTTGGTCCTAGACCTGCTTACCCACATTGCCTGCAGAAGATGGGCCCATTCTCAGCAAGGAGTGTAGTCCAGCTGCTTTCTGCCTGTTTCTATTTGAAGGTGGTTCCATCTTTCTGTTCCTCCCAGCGCTGTCCCTTAACCGTGTCACGCTGACCAGCAGTGGCCTTACTCACCTGGGCGCTCAGCTGGGCTAGGGCTGCTCTTCTTGCCCGTGACTGCCTCTGGGCAGAGTGAGGCTTTCACCTGTCCACATGTATCTCCACGTTTTCAAGGCAAAGAGATGTCAGCTGGGAGGGTGGCTTGGGAGGTTTACTTTGGGTGCTGAAGTGTTGGTGTTTTAGGACATGCAGATAATTTATGAGAATAGAATGCCAGAATAGGTGAAGTCTAGAATTTCATGGCCAGTGGCTTTCACATCCATTGGCTCTTGAAAAACCCTGCCTCTGCTTCCCCTCTTACCAAATGCCTGTCTGTTGAGACTCCTTTTTACTTGAGTCATTAAGTTACTGGCAGTGTGTTTATTAATAAGTGCAATAATAGTGCTTAAAAGTGCCAGGCACAGTGCTAATGATACATTCTCTTTTAATCCAGAAAACACCTTTGATCAGGTATTATCTCCATTTTATACACAAGGAAAATAAGGCATCATGACAGGCTAAGTGCAGTGGTTATGAAGATAGACTTTGGGCTCAAACAGCCCTGGGTTTGGGCAGGTTACTAGGTACAATTCCAACTCACTTGGCTCTGATCATAGCACCTCCCTTTCAGGATTGTTGTGAGGATTTTGAGATAATGCATGTAAGCATTTAGCACAGTACCTGGCACATAGTTTTTATTGAATCCTGCTGGTAACTTGAACCCAGAGTTGTGTAACTCTGGAGACTGGTTCTCAGGCACTACACTGCCCCTACCCTGTACATTGCCTGACTGTTCAAAGTCTAGACAGTGACCACATTCTCCTTCAGAGAGAAGCAGTCCAACCTCAACACCTGCCTACTGCAGCTGAGTGCTTCCCACTTCGTTTAGAAAGCCAGCCTGATGAAACGAGGATGTAGACATGTTCCTGAATTCTCCCTTCCGAGTAGGAATGGTTTGCCTGAGCTCTTGCTCACCTCCTGCTGCCCCTGGTCTGATTTCCATGGGGAAGGAGGCCCTTTCCTCTTGCCCAGTGGTGCCGCCCTCCCTGTGACTTGACTCTTCCCCTCGGCTCTGCACAAGCTCAGGAACCTGCAGCACTCCTCTGGGCAAGTGGAGGTGCTGGGGGCCAAGAGGAGTGGGAGAGAGACCTCTGTAGCAGATGACAATACAGAGGGAAGGCCTAAAAGTTTTCTCTTAAGTTCTTACATATAACAAGTCAGAGGCTTTGTGTTTCTTGCTTTCTTTAGAGTGATAACAGGGTAGATGGCAGGTGGCCACTTGGGGATAAATGATGGGGGTTGTTTCTCTTGGAATCTAGGTTAGCAAAGGATCACAGGGGTGATTCATGAATGGAGACTATGCACTATATTGAACGAAAACTATTTCTTTTTAGTTTTCTTCCTGCAGACAGAGGAGTGGGGGAGGATATGTGTAAAGTAGACCAGTCTTCATTGAAGAAATGGCATTGACAGGAGGGATCCATGAAGTTTTTGAGCCGATAGAATAATAATGACCTAGACACACTGGCTTGACTGGAATGTTTCCTGAGTGTCAGCGTGGAATGAAGACCAGTCCCAAGGGCCCATTGTGTTTAAGTGATAGTCTCTCCCTTTCAGTTAATTGATGAAGTAATGATTATGACAGGAAGCAGGAACATGGTTGTGGAGGGATGGTAAGCAGCTGCTCTGATGGACTTATCCTGGGCCTGCCCTCCCACTCTTCTGGATGCGTGCTTGCAAGGCCTGGCACTGGCACTTCCTCACTCATTGTTAAACCTAATAGACCCAGGCAGCTTTTTATCTGTAGAGAAAAAAATGGCTCTAAACTGGGGGCAGGGACCCTCTGAGCCTTGGGCTAAAGTTGCTTCTGCTGTGGTCTCCCAGGTATCGGGCAGGGCCGAGCTCTTTGAAACCTTCTGAGCACTTCCCTTATGTAGTGCTTGAGGCTGTAGTTGGCTTAGCAGCTGGTGAAATTCTTTGCTGACATCACCCATAGTGCAGTCCCTGTCCTCAGCTGCTGGAGTACCCATTTCTCACCTCAAGTTCATGTGCTGGTTTTGCTGGCTTTGTGCCAGGGAATACCAGAATAGGAAGGGGGTTGGAATGTACATACATCTTCTTGTAAGGATGTCCTTTGTGTGCTATTACATTTAAATTCACAGACACAGCTCTGTGTGGCTGCCTTACGTCACAATGGCTGGGTATCTGGGAGCTGATTACAAAGGGAGAGAGCTGAGCAGGCATCAGGAACAGTATAATCAAAGGACTTGGAGGCAAGAGAAAAAAAGCAGGGGCAGGGTACAGTGGTTTGTTGTCCAGCCAGAGCACTTGAGAAGCCCCGGGGGTGGTGGCGAGAAAAGCATGGGCAGCAGAGAGGCCAGCCCTATCTTGGGGGTGTGGGGACCAGGAACTGGGCTCAGAAGGCCATTCATGGAGACAGTGCTTGTGGATTGTGGATTCTCTTCTGGAGTTTATGATAATACCAAGTTTTAATTTTTATTGATGTTTAATACTTTCTAAAAACAGGAGGGGAAGACAAAAGTGTTAAGAGGCCCCTCTATTGAAGACTGTTGGGAAGCCTAGTGGTGTTTGGTGAGTCAGGCACTTTCTCAGTTCTGTTCACTCTGAAGATCTGTTTAATGAGGTTTCCCCAAACACAGAAATGATCTCCCTGGCCCCACTGGGAAGTGCCTTGTAGTCAAATGAAGCCCCCTGCAGTGTCTCAGTAAAGAATCCTGCAGTCCATGAGACCTGGGTTCAGTCCCTGGGTCAAGAAGATCCCCTGGAGAAGGGAATGGTCACCCACTCCAGTATTCTTGCCTGGAGAACCCCATGGACAGAGGAGCCTGTGGGCTACAGTCCATAGAGTTGGATCTGACTGAGCGATGAACACTTTCACTTTTTTTTTTGTCCTGGCCCTGCCTCTGGCATTTCACTAAATCTGTGTGTTTTTGCCACAGCTGACCTTTCTGTGTGCACTGTCTGATCAGTATTGAACTGATTCTCTTTCAGTGCAGTGTCAGATCATGATAAACTGTACCTTGGAAAGTATTCGTATTTATATATCTGGATCTTCCTATTACACAAATAAACACCTGTTAAATTCTAGATCGTTTGTGGTATTGATGGGGGCAGTGCCGACTTGCTATGAGATATGGGGGGTTGTTTGTATGGAACCAGTGTCACTTTCCAGAATGCTGCCCACCAATCCCTGCTTCTAGAGATATCCTCTGCCCTTGATCTTCACCACTTGCATCACAGCTTTCCGCCTTTCCTCCTCCTGCCTTGGCTGCTCCTCCTCAGTTGCTTTTCTGGGCATCTCTCCTCCCGCCAGTCCTGCCCTGAGATGGTCGATTCTGGCAGAGACTCTCTCCCCGCCACCACTGAATGCTCTCCTGAGTGTTCTTGCCCACTCTCAGGGCTCTAGTTATCACAGTCCTGTGGTTCCCAGGTCTACATCCCTAACCTCATGGGCCTGTGAGTTCTCTTCATGTGGACTTTGCATGGCCAAAGCTAGGGCCTGCCCCAGTCCAGTATTACTCGACCACCATCAGTTCTGTTCTAGGAGTGATCTCGTCAGTGGCCAAGGCCTGCCCATTCTGCCTTCTAAGTATTGTTCAGATTCATCCTGACTGCCAGCTGGCTCCCTGCTGCCTAGTCGCCTTTGCTCATTCGATCCTTACACAATAGTGGGGTGAGATTTGTCTGCTTGGTGCCTTCCTGTGACCTTAGCTGAGGCTTGCTGCTGAGTCCGCCCTCTCCCCATCTGAACCCATGCTCAGGTCTCACCTGTCACAGCCACACTCCTGCTGTCCCCTCTTTGTCCCGGTGGCTCTGCCTTCTAGCCTTTGCACATGCTGTTTCCCCTGACTGATTCCTCGTCTCTCCCTCCCTGCCTCCCCTTGGCTGCCTGCTCATCTTACTGTCCCATCAGCAGCAGCACCTGACCTGGGAGGTCTATGTGCTCCCCACCCCAGGACTGCTTTCCTAGTGACACTGGCCCTGGTGGGAGGGTAAGGGCTGCCCTGGGTCTGAAGTCCTGGGACTAATGCCTTGGGCCAGTAGGACAGGGTTGCTTGCCTTTTGGACAGAGACCTCTGTCTTTCTCACCTATAGGGACCCTAAATGGTGGGGTTTCTGCAATGATTGCTTCCCAACACTCAAGGTTTAAAAGATACTGCATTTACTTTCCTAAATCCAACTAAAGCTGACTCCAAGCCACCAGTTTCCACGATGAGATCCCTGGCGTTAGCAGTCTTCGTTTACTATCTTGCTCTCATGGGCTCTTTTGGTGCTGGAGCCGAGGAGGTCCTGGTCTTCAGTTCATTGACTGAAGGTTCTGCTGGCCCAGGCCTGTGAGGTCCACCTACTCAGTCCTGAGTCATTGCTGTCAGCCTCCACCTCCCAGGGCACCTTTGTAACTGTCTGCATCTGATACCCTGCCTCCCGAGGGCCCCCACAGCCAGATCTTGATGCCCTCCATGCATTCAGCAAACATTTGTGGGGTGCCTTCCCTGTGCTAGACCCTGGCTGGATCTTAGGGAAGCAGCAAAAAAATAAAGCTGACACAATCACTGTTCTCATGGGGCTCATTTTGAAGAAGGTGATGTGAAAAAGGTGTGTAGATGGAGAAACTAGCTGGGAGACGAGACCAGGAAATGCTGCTGAGAAGAGGCTGCAGTTGTAAACAGGGCCCTCAGGAAGGGCCTTGCTGTACCACGGTGATGTTTAGGCAAATGGACACATGCCTGAGGGAGGGAGGGGTGGGTAGTGTGTCCCAGGCAGGTGCAGAACAAATGCAGACACCTTTGCCCTCAGGAGCAGCAGTGGTGGATGAAACGGTGAGTGGGGAGAGAGTGGTGGCAAGGAATGAGTGCGTAATTACGCAGGGGCAAGGCCACTGGCTTGTACTCTGAGCAACATAAAAAGCTGTTGGAGAGTTAGAGCCAAGAAATGACTTGATCTGATGTTTGTTTTCAAAGGGTCACTTGGCTACCGTGCTCAGACTAGATTTCAGATGGGCAAGGGCGGGAGGAGGGAGCAGCAGCAATCCGGGCAAGAGAGGATGGTGCTGAGCTCCAGTGATGCTGTGCGAAATTGTCAGATCCTCAGAATGTGCTGAAGGATTCTGCGTGGCTGGGGAGAGTAGAGGGGGAGCCAAGGATGGTGTGACATTGTTGACCTTGGCAACTTAACAGAATTACTGTTTTTCTGAGCTGAAGAAGGCTGTGGTGGGAAGACAGAATTGGGGTGTGAGGTGGACCAGTGGGAAGATCAATATTTTGGTTTTGGATGCAGTAGTTCTGACATGCTTGTGAAATACCCATTTGGGGATGTCCAGGCCAGGGGCGTGGTCACAGTGTGGATATTATTCTGTAAGAGCTGGGATACTGGATGAAATCATTGAAGAGTTGAGGTCCACAGCTGAGCCCCCAACCCCCTGCCACCTTTTCTTGACTTGAGGATGCAATTCTTTGCAGCTAGGGCCACTTTCCATCTCTTTAAAGAGATTTTCTTTCCTCAGAAACTCCAATCCAGCTCTCAGGCCAGGATATGGACCTGGTGGAGCTTGTCTTCAGGTGCCTCCAATCCCATCTGACAGCAGACCTGCAGCCTCCTGGGGAAGGAGGCTGCAGTTGTAGAGGAGGAAGTATATCATTATCTTTTTGATTTCTTGAGGGGGAAGTTGGGGTGGGGAAGCAAGAGTGACTTCTCTATTTGGTTATTCAGGCGATAGGCAGTTGGGTGGAAAGCCCCAGAGAATGGACTGATGCGTGGGCTTCTGTCTCCAGTTGCCCCTACCTACCAAGGTCATGATTGTCATCCTGAAGAGGAACCAGGGAGGGAGCCCTGTGGATAATAAATTTACAATCGCCTATGGACTATAGGGCTTCCCTTGTGGCGCAGCTGGTAAAGAATCCACCTGCAGTGTGGGAGACCTGTGTTCGATTCCTGGCTTGGGAAGATCCCCTGGAGAAGGGAAAGGCTACCCACTCCAGTATTCTGGCCTGGAGAATTCCATGGACTGTATAGTCCATGGGATCACAAGACACAACTGAGCGACTTTCACTTTCATGGACTATATCAGTTATAAGAGAAAGTTCTAGGAACCTAGGGTGCTATGGTGGATGGCTTCCTGAAGGTACAATTATTTATCTTTTTTTTGAAGTAATTTCATACACAGAAATGTATGACAGTATAAAGAAAGCCCTATATATTTCCCCCAAATTTGCCAAATGTTAACATTTTACTATGTCTGCTTAATTAGTTTCTCTTCTCTCTCCATGCACACACATGCAGGCACTTTTAAAAATCAAAAGTTGTAGACATCATGTGCCTTTACTGTTATGTAACCTTATTCAAGGGCTTTCTGATGGCTCAAACAGTAAAAAATCCTCCTGCAATGCAGGAGACTGGGTTTGATTCCTGCATTGGGAAGATCCCTTGGAGAAGGGAATGGCTACTCACCCCAGTATTCTTGCCTAGAGAATCCCATGAACAAAGGAGTCTGGTGGATGACAGTCCATAGGGTCACAAAGAATCAGCCACAACTGAACGACTAAGAACACATACCTTATTCAAATTTTACCAGTTATCCCAGTAGTGTTCTTCATATCAAAATAATACATACAGTTTTGGCTGATGCAATTTGAGTGGCTCTGTAGGGGCTTTGAGAACCAGAACTACCCTTCCTGCTTCCCCCTTCCCCACCGCCAATGTGTCCTTCATTAGATGGAAGCTGCTTAGCATGCTGTGTGCAGTAGTTAAAACTTGGTACCCAGTCCAGCAGGGCAGTGCTGTCCCAGGCCAGCAGAGGGCAGCAGTGGGTCACGAGGCGCAAGGCTTTGGAGTAAGACACATTTGGGTGGAATCCTGGCTCAGGTGTCACTGACTGTGACCTTGTGAACAAAGTGAACAAAGCACTCAACCACTCAGCCTGCTCCTCTCTATCAGTTCAGTTCAGTCTCTCAGTCATGTCTGACTCTTGCAACCTCATGGACTGCAGCATGCCAGACTTTCCTGTTCATCACCAACTGCCGGAGCTTGCTCAAACTCATGTCCATTGAGTTGGTGATTCCATCCAACCATCTCATTCTCTGTCATCCTCTTCATCTCTTGCCTTCGATCTTTCCCAGCATCAGGGTCTCTTCCAATGAGCCAGTTCTTTGCATCAGGTGGCCAGAGTATTGGAGTTTCAGCTTCAGCGTCAGCCTTCCAATGAGTATTCAGGACTGATTTGCTTTAGGATTCACTGGTTTGACCTTCTTGCAGTACAACAGGAGAGATTCTCCAATATCACAGTTCAAAAGGATCAATTCTTTGGTGCTCAGCTTTCTTTATGGTCCAACTCTCACATCCATACATGACTACTGGAAAAACCGTAGCTTTGACTATACGGACCTTTGTCGGTAAAGTAATGTGTCTGCTTTTTAATATGCTGTCTAGTTTTATATAATGGAGATAATTGAGAAAATATACAAAGCACTTGACCGGCACCCAGCACATACTAATCACTCACCAGAAACTTTTATTTGTAAATTGCCATCTTGGTAAATTAATTTCTGGGGGATGCAGGGGAAGAAACTGGCGCAAACACTCCAGTGAAGGCAGGGGCACAGGGAAAGGAACCCTATTGGGAAGGAAGGGGAGGGAACGGTCTACTGACCTCAGTACCCTAAGGCCAGTTGGAATGAAAATTAACTCTGTCTAAACATTTCATGGCATTGTCCAGACTCTCCTGTTGCTGGAACTGTCCTTCACAGCCATCCTTACCAAATCTTATGAAGGAGGAATGGTTTTTCTTGTTTGCTATCTTGACTGGGAGAGCACTCAAGTTCAGCTCGTGACTATCATTTACTTGTTTGATGTTGTGGCTCTGGGCAAATTTTCTGTACTTTAGTTTCCTCATCTGTAATGTGGGGATAATAATACTTCACACCCCATGGATTATGAGGATAAAATGTGTTAACACTTCTAGAGAGTTAAGATTAGCTTCTGGTACATAGTACATTTTCATAAGTATTAGTTACTATTTCAGTGTTCCCTCCCTCTTCCTGATCACTCCTGAGATGGTCCTATTGTGGGTGGGACATTACTCTAGGCCTGGAGCTACCTGCCCTGAGCACATCACAAGCAGCTGCTCACACTGAACTCTCCAAGGCCACCAGTCTACCTCGTAGAATTTTCACCCACCCAAAGGGTCACTACCTGTCCATTATCTATTGCCACAAACTACCAGAGAGCAAGGGAGCTATTGAAAAAGAACAGGTCTGGGAGTTCCCTGGTGATCCAGTGGTTACAATTCTGGGCTTTCAGTTCTGTGGCCCAGGTTCAGTCCCTGGTCCCCGTAAGACCCTACTGCATGGTCAAAACAAAACCCAAATCCCCCACAACAGGGTCATATCAAAATGCCTCAGAGCCAACAAAAAGATACTCCCAAAGATGAGACATTTTGAACATCAATGAGGATAACCACAGCTGATTGAAACATTAATTACATTTTAAATATATAAATTCATAACAATATTTTAAAAATTCAGCTTATCACACTGAATGATGCTGCTGCTGCTGCTGCTGCTGCTGCTACGTCGCTTCAGTTGTGTCCAACTCTGTGTGACCCCATAGAGGGCAGCCCACCAGGCTCCCCCGTCCCTGGGATTCTCCAGGCAAGAACACTGGAGTGGGTTGCCATTTCCTTCTCCAATGCAGGAAAGTGAAAAGTGAAAGTGAAGTCACTCAGTCATGTCCGGGTTAGCGACCCCATGGACTGCAGCCTACCAGGCTCCTCCATCCATGGGATTTTCCAGGCAAGAGTACTGGAGTGGGTTGCCATTGCCTTCTCCGAGGAATGATGCTAATAAGCCCAATTTATTTCTAAGAATAGTAAACAAAGAGGAAAAACCAAGCATTTACCCTGCCTTTTAAAACTAAACCATACCACTGGTATCAAGGACCTGCAGCATAAAGACGAAACAACTAGCAACTTAAGTAGCAATTTTTAAACTGGTAAATTAAAGAATTAAAATCTGGGAAATAGACTCACACATATATGGTCACTTTATTTACGACAAAGTTACAGTGGGAAAAGGGTGGTTTTTTCAACAGATAGGCTACATCAATTGGATATCCATGTGAAAAAATTACATTACACTGTTCTAGTTGGGTTGTAGATCAGTTCCATATGGGTTGCAAGTCTAAATGTGAAGGTGAAATAATAAAGCTGTTGAGGAAAACATAGGAGACAGCCTCATGACTGGAGAGAAAAGACTTCATGAACAGAATATGAAGGGCTAACTATAAAAGAAAAAAAAAGGAGACTAAAAGACCACTGTGTTAGGTACCTGCTGCTGCTGCTGCTGCTGCTAAGTCGCTTCAGTTGTGTCCGACTCTGTGTGATCCCATAGACGGCAGCCCACCAGGCTCCTCTGTCCCTGGGATTCTCCAGTCAAGAACACTGGAGTGGGTTGCTGTTTCCTTCTCCAATGCAAGAAAGTGAAAAGTGAAAGTGAAATCGCTCAGTCACAACCCCATGGACTGCAGCTTTCCAGGCTCCTCCGTCCATGGGATTTTCCAGGCAAGAGTACTGGAGTGGGGTGCCATTGCCTTCTCCACTTGTTAGGTACCTAGAGTGAGGCAATGACAGCAAGACCTAGTTCTAGTCCTAAAGTTTATGATTAAGCCCGTCCATAGTTTTTTCTTTCTTCCTTTCTTTCTCCATTTCTTCCCTCTCTCCCTGCTTTCTTTCCCTTTTCCTTTCTTTCTCCCTTTTTCCTTCCTTCCCTTCTTTCTCCCTCCATCTCCCCTTTCTCTTCCTTTCTGTTTCTCTTCCCTCCCTCCCTTTCTTTCTTCCTCCTTCCCTTCTTTCCTTCCTTTCTTTTTCTTCATTTCCTTCCTTTCTTCCTTCCTTTCTCTCTGTGTCAAGCTCTTCCTGTGTGGTGGGCTACCTCCCTCATTTGCCCGGCTAAGTGTTCCCAGAAAGTCTGTATCCTCACTGAGCGATATTTTTCCTTTGTCTTGCTTATGTCACCTGGATTTGGAGAGGTGGTGTAGTGGTTGAGGGATAGGACTGGAGAGGAAAACAGGTCTCCTCTGCATCACTGACAGCTCATTTCTGTTGTCAAAGTGTTAAGATTGTGAAATTGGCAATTGGTGATAATTAAGATTCTGAAAAGACACGGTGAGAGCAGGTGTGGTAGCTCTCAGAATATAACCCGAGGCATTTAGGGAAATGGAAAATTTGCTGTACAGAGCCTCCGAGATCTGATCATTCACTGGACCAGAGATAGTTCCTTTTCTTTATCCCTCTCCTCTCCCTTTCCTTTTTTTATCCTGTGGAATCTGGACCTCTAGTACTTAAAGGAGTCAGAGAAAATTCAGTTGCTTGGAATTATCCTTTTATTTATCCACCCAAAAAATGTGAAGGCAAGTAAATAATTCACTGCCTTTGTTAGTATGAGAGGTAGACACTTAAAATGGACCATTAAAACACTGGGGGGAGGATTATTAGTAGTTAATCATCAGTGACATTTATGAAAGTTTTCCATGGACCAAATATTGTACCTGACACTTTCTTTGCACTGTTTCATTTAATCCTCATGGTATCCCTGTGAGCTGAATAACATTTTACTTATTTCATAGATTGTGAGGTTGAGACTCATAAAGGTATAGTAACTTGGTCAAGGGTATTATCAAGGATCCCAGGACAGTCCTCTTTACAAGTCCTGGCCCCTCAATCAGATGCTGCTTGGCAATAACTCTCTTTATTATCAAATTATCCCCAATTATTTGAAAACCGAGGCCTTAATGAAAAATCTAGCTAATGGCATTTGACTATAAAGTGGCAGAGTGCTGATGCCGTGGTTGAAAGTCAAAGTGTGCTTCCTTTTTAAACTATAGATTTAAAAAGGATTGGAAGTGGCTACCTATGCCTCATGGCAGCACCCCTTTGGTGCCCACCTACTCCAAGAAGAGTTTAGGGCTGTAGCTGGTGTAGGGAAAGAGCAAATTAGCTAAGATGGCAGTGGTCAGGGTCTCTTGCCCTATGCACTCTCACCTCACATTATGTAAGTAATGATTATATAACAGCTGAGATCTCATACAGCCCTGTTCATGCATGTCACAAGGTACTCACTTGGCCACAGGTTACTTTTGTTCTGTAAGCATATATAATCTTCACCTGGAAAGCCCTGGAGAGTGTGTTGTGTTATGGGTACATTATGGTGGTGAGCTGCGTTATGGCTGTGTCTTCTGGGTCAACCATGAGAGGAGAGAATACAGCATGTCTGCTACTGCTACGGCTCTGCATCAGCCAGGAGAGAATGAATGTGTCTGCAGTTCCTATGGCTCCTCCAGGCTTCTTCTAGTCTTTTAGCTTATGCCTTGCCTACCCTGGGTTCAGCGAACAGTGCACACAGTGAAGTTGGTGTTGTTAGCAGGATCAGCAAGACAGCTGGCTGGCTCCAAATAGAGAAAACTTAACAGTTATCTTTCTTCGGTGGTCTGAGCCACAGGGTAAAAACTTGTCTCAGCCACAACTGTTGCACCTGCTGAGACACACCAGGTGGAAGTTCTGTCTTCTGATGACAAATGAAGGAAGTGAAACCATGCAGCTCAGATTGGGAGTCAAACTTGGCCAAAACCCAGACTGGAACTTGAGCCCAGATTTGGATTTGAACCCGTGATCTTTTAATTCATTTCACACACCTGGTCTCAGGACTTAATGAAGCTCAGGTTCTTGATGTCTCATCACAGAAAGAATTCAGAGAGAGACAAAGTGATAGGTAAGAAGTGGGCTATCTCAGAAGGTGAGAGGCCCTGAAATATGGCATGGTTAGTTTTAATGGACTAGGTAATTTAATAGGCTAATACGTAGGAGGATTATTCCAACTGTTTCAGGGGAAAGGATGAGGTTTTCCAGAAATTGGGCCATTGGCCAGATTTTGGCATTTTTATGGTTAACTCTGAACCGTCATGGTACTGGTAGGTGTGTAATTTAGCTAATGTATTACAATTAGCATATAATGAAGCTCAAGGTCTACTGGAAATTGAATATTCCACCATCTTGGACCCAGTTGGTTCTAACCCATTTTTCTCATGGTCTATGGTTATATTCTTTAAAAGGTTATGCTCTACCCCCTTCCCTCCTGTTTTAGAAGGATGCAGTTTCTTCAGGTATGTTTAGGATGTCAGAAAAACTCAGCCTCCCTTCTCAGTGTTCAACATATGCTATGTATGCCCTGCCTGGAATGGAAAAAAATGAAAATTCTTTTCTACTTTCTCGTTCTTTCCTATTAGTTATTGGGAAGTTGAGAGCATTAACCCGCTCAAGCTGAACCTTTCAACTTAAGCTGAGTTTCCCCTAGGTTCTAGGGAGAATTGAGAACCTTTCAACTTAAGCTGAGTTTCCCCTAGGTTCTAGGGAGAATTGAGTGCATGAAGTTTATTGGTGGTCTTTGAAAGCTCAAAGGGGATGAGGATATTTGCGATAGAGAAGGAGAGAAACCCAATGCATGGTGTGTTAAGAGTGAGTACATCTGGCAAGTTAAGATATATATTGTAAGCCCTAGAGCAACTGCCAAGAAAATAACTCAAAATATACTGAAAAAATCAATAGAATAATTATGTTATTAGAAGATATTTACATAATATAAAAGAAAACAGGAACAGAGGACAAAAACATGAGACACAGAAATAAAATGGCAAATGGAAATCTACCTATATCAATAATATTAAATGTGGATAGGTTAGCAAGTGGAAAAAGGCAGTGATTGTTAGACTGGATAAAAAAATAAAAAAAACAAACCATGATCCTACTAATACTATATGCTGTATATAGAAGATGGACTTTAGGTTCAAAGATACAGATAGGTTAAAAATAAAGGAAGGGGAAAGATATATCATGCAAACAGCAATACTAACAAAATTGGAGTGGTGATACTAATACCACTCAAAATAGACTTTAAAGTAAAAAAATATTAGATAAAGGGGCATTTTAAAATGATAAAAGAGTCAATGCATCAGGAAGGTATAACAATTATAATATTGAGATATGGAGTATTTCCTGCCATATCAGTAAACAAGGATGTCACAGTCTTCAGTGATTTCGCCCCTCGAAAGGTGATTTTCTGAGCCCTAAGGACGACCAGGTGGAGAACAATACCTGCAATCTGGAGGCCATCAGGCTGGAGTCACTCCCTATGATGAACACTGAGGAACTCAGGATGTAAAAAAACACAGGATACTGGCCCCAGATAGCTGAGATGCATATAAAAGGGATGATTTCGGTAAGCTCAGACTCTTGAATCTTCCTATATATAAAAAAAATACTAAATTCCTTAACTTGAATATCTGGTTTCTTTGATTCATAAAAATACTTTAGATGTTCAGACTACCTCCCTTTTTGCAAATTTCTATATAAACCTGACTTCTGCCCCTGCCTCCTCAGAGCAGTTCTCTCGGTGTCACTTGAGATGCTGTCTTCTGGTCTTGAACTCCTAAAATTTCCCAAATAAAATAGATAAATAAAAAAATTTTAGGTTGTGACTATATATATATATACATATATATAGCTGCCAAGTTCAGGCAGAAGCCCTGACATTAAGGTGGGGGGATGGGGGCGGCTCCTCAAAGGCCACTGGGCTCCAGAGTCTCCTAGTTGTGCTTGAGGGTGAGCCTTTTGAAGAGATATTCTCCCAACCCAGCCTGGGGACCTGCCACCTTGTGGAGGTTGGTCAGGTGATCAACAATCTTCTAGATGAGTTTCACCTCCTCATCAAGGAAGTGCTTCTCCAGGAAGTCACAGATGTGGGGTCTGCATGGGCAGAACCCAGGCCATGCAGATCCAAAAAGGCCTGGTTCAGGTTCTCCATGAGAAGGGTGGCTTCCATAGCTTCCTGGGTTTTACCCCACTCAAGATGGCTTCAGCAAATCCAGGAAGAGGGTGTGGCCACCATGCTGGTTTTTCATTTTCAAGAGATGCTCCATGCCCTTGCACTTCTCCTTGGCCAGTTCTTTCAAAAAGTGGCCCACACCATCCAGAGCCACATCATCATGGTTGAAATGGAAGCCGAGAGAGGTAAGTGTAGGAGGCCCTCAGATGCATGTGGACCAGCTGGTTGATGGAGGCCTCCATCTTGATGGAATAATTCTGATAAATCTGGGAGTGCACGATTGGTTGGTAATGAGTTAAGTTAAAAAAATTGTGGATTTTTTGGTGATCACAGACAGCTGAGTGGCTGATTCTGAAGGTTGAAACTAGAATAAGTGTGGGAGGGTGGTTGGAGCCTGGAGCACGGGGTGTCCCTAGGTCTGTTCCACCCAAGCACTGTTGAAGCAGTCTGAGGGACCACTGAGCACACTGCTGGCTTGACTATTTTTTAAGTCAATAATACATATTTACCTAACAACAGAGCCCTGAAATACATGAAGCAAAACATTTAGAATTGAAAAGAGAAATAAATAATTGAACAATAATATTTTAAGATGTCAGTGCTCCACTTTCAGTAATGGATATGTTACCAAGTTCAAGACCACAAGAGATGACTCTACACATGGATGGTCAATACTGAAATCAGGTTGATTATATTCTTTGCAGCCAAACATGGAGAAGCTCTGTACAGTCAGGAAAAACAAGAGCGGGAGCTGACTGTGGCTCAGATCATGAACTCCATATTGCAAAATTCAGACTTAAATTGAAGAAAGTAGGGAAAACCACTAGACCATTCAGGTATGTTCTAAATCAAATCCCTTATGATTATACAGTGGAAGTGATAAATAGATTCAAGAGATTAGATCTGATAGATAGAATGCCTGAAGAACTATGGATGGAGGTTTATAACACTATACAAGAGGAGATGATCAAAACCATGCCTAAGAAGAAGAAATACAAAAAGGCAAAATGGTTGTCTGAGGAGGCTTTGCAAATAACTGAGAAAAGAAGAGAAGTGAAAGGCAAAGGAGAAAAGGAAAGATATATCCATCTGAATGCAGAGTTCCAAAGAATAAGAAAGAGAGATAAGATAGCTTTCCTAAGTGATCAATGCAAAAAAATAGAGGAAAACAATAGAATGGGAAAGGCTAGAGATCTCTTCAAGAAAATTAGAGATTCCAAATGAACATTTCATGCAAAGATGGGCACAATAAAGGAAAGAAACAGTATGGACCTAACAGAAACAGAAAATATTAAGAAAAGGTGGCAAGAATACACAGGTCCGTTCAGTTCAGTTCAGTTCAGTGGCTCAGTCATGTCCGACTCTTTGCAACCCCATGAACTGCAGCATGCCAGGCCTCCTTGTCCATCACCAATTCCTGGAGTTCACTCAAACTCACATCCATCGAGTCAGTGATGCCATCCAGCCATCTCATCCTTGGTCATCCCCTTCTCCTCCTGCCCTCAACCCCTCCCAGCATCAGAGTCTTTTCAATGAGTCAACTCTTTGCATGAGGTGGCCAAAGTACTGGAGTTTCAGCTTTAGCATCATTCCTTCCAAAGAAATCCCAGGGTTGATCTCCTTCAGAATGGACTGGTTGGATCTCCTTGCAGTCAAAAGGACTCTCAAAAAGTCTTTTCCAACACCACAGTTCAAAAGCATCAATTCTTTGGTGCTCTGCCTTCTTCACAGTCCAACTCTCACATCCATACATGACCACTGGAAAAACCATAGCCTTGACTAGATGGACCTTTGTTGGCAAAGTAATGTCTCTGCTTTTTAATATGCTATCTAGGTTGGTCATAACTTTCCTTCCAAGGAGTAAGCGTCTTTTAATTTCATGGCTGCAGTCACCATCTGCAGTGATTTTGGGGCCCCCCAAAATAAAGTCTGACACTGTTTCCCTATCTATTTCCCATGAAGTGATGGGACCAGATGCCATGATCTTCGTTTTCTAAATGTTGAGCTTTAAGCCAAATTTTTCACTCTCCTCTTTCACTTTCATCAAGAGGCTTTTGAGTACCTCTTCACTTTCTGCCATAAGGATGGTGTCATCTGCATATCTGAGGTTATTGATATTTCTCCTGGCAATCTTGATTCCAGCTTGTGCTTCTTTCAGCCCAGTGTTTCTCATGATGTACTCTGCATAGAAGTTAAATAAGCAGGGTGACAATATACAGCCTTGATGTACTCCTTTTCCTATTTGGAACCAGTCTGTGTTCCATGTCCAGTTCTAACTGTTGCTTCCTGACCTGCATGTAAGAATACACAAGAACTATACAAAGAAGATCTGCATGACCTAGATAACCATGATGGTGTGATCACTCACCTAGAGCCACACATCCTGGGGTGTGAAGTCAAGTGAGCCTTAGGAAGCATCGCTACGAACAAAATTAGTGGAGGTGATGGAATTCCAGTTGAGCTATTTCAAATCCTAAAAGACGATGCTGTAAAAGTGCTACACTCAATATGCCAGCAAGTTTGGAAAACAACAGTGGCCACAGGACTGGAAAAGGTCAGTTTTCATTCCAGTCCCAAAGAAAGGCAATGCCAAAGAATGTTCAAACTACTGGACAACTGTACTCATCTCACATGCTAGCAAAGTAATGTTGCAAATTCTCCAAGCTAGGCTTCAATAGTATATGAACCGAGAACTTCCAGATGTTCAAGCTGGATTTAGAAAAGGCAGAGGAACCAGGAATCAAATTGCAGACATCCATTGGATTATAGAAAAAGCAAGAGAATTCCAAAAAACATCTGCTTTATTGACTATGATAAAGCCTTTGACTATGTGGATCACCACAAATTGTGGAAAATTCTGAAAGAGATGGGAATACCACCTTACCTGCCTCCTGAGAAATCTGTATACAGGTCTAGAAGCAGCAGTTAGAACTGGACATGGAACAATAGACTGGTTCCAAATTGTGAAAGGAGTAGTACATCAAGGCTGTATATGGTCACCTTGCTTATTTAACTTCTATGCAGAGTACATCATGAGAAATGCCAGGTTGGATGAAGCACAAGCTGGAATCAAGATTGCAGGGAGAAATATCAATAACCTCAGATATGCAGATGACACCACCCTTATGGCAGAAAGTGAAGAGGAACTAATGAACCTATTGATAAAAGTGAAAGAGAAGCATGAAAAAGCTGGCTTAAAACTCAACAGTCAAAGAGAAGATCCTGGCCTTTGTCCCATCACTTCATGGCAAATAGATGGGGAAACAGTGGAAACAGTGAGGTGACTGCAGCCATGAAATGACAAGTTGCTTGCTCCTTGGAAGAAAATCTATGAGAAACCTAGGTAGCATATTAAAAAGCAGAGACATTTCTTTGCCAACAAAGGTCCATATAGTCAAAGTTATGGTTTTCCAATGGTCAAGTATGGATTTGAGGGTTGGACCATAAAGAAAGCTGAGTGCCGAAGAATTGATGCTTTTGAACTGTGATGTTGGAGAAGACTCTTGAGAGTCCCTTGGACAGCAAGGAGATCCAACCAGTCCACCCTGAAGGAAATCAGCCTGAATATTCATTGGAAGTACTGATGTTGAAACTGAAGCTTCAATACTTTGGCCACCTTATGTGAAGAACTGACTCATTGGAAAAGACCCTGATGCTGTGAAAGATTGAAAGTGGGAGGAGAGGGGGATGACAGAGGATGAGATGGCTGGATGGCATCCACTGACTCGATGGACATGAGTTTGAGCAAGCCTAGCGAGTTGGTGATGGACAGGGAAGCCTGCCGTGCTGCAGTCCATGGGGTCTCAAAGATGAGATACGACTGAGTGACTGAACTTACTGACCGACCGAGTCCAAGCCCAGTCTCCTCACGCATGACAGGCCAATGAACCCAAGAGATGAGCTGTTGAAGCAAGGAATACAACTTTATTTGGAAAGCTGGCTGACCCAGAAGATGGCAGACTAGTGTTTCAGAGTAACCATCTTGTCAGGATCTGGATGCCAGGTTCTTTGTATAGTCAGAGAAAAAGAAGCAATGAGAAACTAAAGTCAAAAGGCAGAACAGAGTGGTAGAGGCAGTGGGGAAGTAAAGTGAAAGTGTCTTCAGTCTCCCAAAACATCTCCAAGGAAATGGCCAGACTTTGGAAGGGATGCATTAATCTCATCTATTAAAGGTAGGCAGGGTCAGATCATCTTTCTATGAGCTGAACAAAGTCACTTTAGTTTACAGTCAGGCAGAGGGGCAGGGTCCTTTGAGGCAAGCCATTATGTATGATACTCATGAGACCCACAAGGTCCTGCTCAGTTTCACAACTACAATATAGTGGAAATTTAGGAAGTTCACAAATATGTGGAAATTAACCACTTCTAAATAACCAATGCATTAGAAAAATAGTTTCTAATATGGAGTCAGAATTGACTTCTTCCCTGCAGCAGGGTCAGAACTGGCTTCTTCTCTGCAACAGATATAACAAGACAAAAGATCAAGAAAGAAATTGAAGACTTGAGCAACACTGTAAACCAACTAGACTGAACAGACATCTGTAATCCACCCGGCAATAGCAGAATACACACTCCTTTCAAGCACATATGGAACATGCTCCAGGACAGACTATATACTAGGGATAAAACAAGCCTCAATAGATGTAAAACAACTGAAATCCTATAAAATATGTTATCCAACTGTAGTTGAAATTCATCCTCTTACACACCAGTACTGAACTGATTCTTAGAGACAGTTTTGGGTGAAGTAGAAAAGAAAAGATTTATTGCTTTGCCAGGCAAAGGGGGCCACAATAAATTAATTCCCTCAAACTGTCTGTCCCAACCTGAAGGGGTAGTGAGAAGTTTTATCAAAGAGGAGGGCATGATCAACTTGTGGACATTCTTCTGACTGGTTGGTGATAATTGGGAGACAGCACCATCAACCTTCTGGTTCCAACCAGTCTGGGGTCCATGTGCTTATGGGCAGCACAGAGTTAAACTTCTTCCTCCTAGTAGGGATTTTAGTATCTGGAAAACAGCTCAAAGATATTGTTATGTATATCCCTTGAGCATGACCCAGGACCCTACCCCAAGGCATCACTGCTGCTTTTAGCCTGCTGCTTTCTTCACATCCTCTCATTTCCCTAATTAGGAAATGTTTGAATCAGCCTTTTGAAACTCAGGGAAGGTCATGGTGGCTGATGCCTATTTCCTGCAGACATTAAATGGAGGACACAGAAAGGCTTTTGTGCTCTTGTGACCCACAAGAGGTCCTGTTCAGTTTCACTACTACAATATAGTGGAAATTTAGGAAGTTCACAAATATGTGGAAATTAAACAACCACTCCTAAATAACCAGTACATTATTTAGAAATGAAATCACAAAGGAAACTAAGAAATAGTTTGAGATGAATGAAAATGAAAACATAGCATATCAAAATGTATTGAGGGAAGCTAAAGCAGTACTTAGAGCTAAAGAGCCTCTAGATGAGGATGAAAGAGGAGAGAGAAGAAGCTGGCTTAAAATTCAGTATTGAAAAAACTAAGATCATGGTATCTGGTCCCATCACTTCTTGGCAAATAGAAGGGAAGAAGGTAGAAGCAGTGACAGATTTCTTCTTCTTGGGCTCTAAAATCACTGCGGATGGTGACTGTAGCCATGAAATTAGAAGACACTTGCTCCTTGGAAGAAAAGCTATGACAAACCTAGACAGTGTGTTAAAAAGCAAAGACATCATTTTGCCAACAAAGGTCCATATGATCAAGGCTATGGTCTTTTCGGTAGTCACGTATGGTTGTGAGAGCTGGACCATGAAGAAGGCAGAGTGCCAAAGAGTTGATGCTTTTGAACTACGGTGCTGGAAAAGACTCTGAAAGTCCCCTGGACAGCAAGGAGATCAAACCAGTCAATCCTAAAGGAAATCAACCCTGAATTCTCATGGAAGGACTGATACTGAAGCTCCAATACTTTGGCCACCTGATGCAAACAATTGACTCTTTGGAAAAGACCCTGATGCTGGGAAAGATTGAAGGCAGAAGAAGAAGGGGATGACAGAGGATGAGATGGTTGGATTGTAACTGGAAAGGATTAACTTTAAATTTACACTGGATCTGCTTCTGTGACCTTAACACTTTTTATTGTTATAAACATACATATTGGCCTGCTTCAGGGAGGTACGGAGAAGGCAATGGTACCCCACTCCAGTACTCTTGCCTGGAAAATCCCATGGATGGAGGAGCCTGGAAGGCTGCAGTCCATGGGGTCCTGAGAGTCGGGCACGACAGAGCGACTTCACTTTCACTTTTCACTTTGATGCATTGGAGAAGGACATGGCAACCCACTCCAGTGTTCTTGCCTGGAGAATCCCAGTGTTCTTGCCTGGAGACGGGGAAGCCTGGTGGGCTGCCTTCTATGGGATCACACAGAGTCGGACACGACTGAAGTGACTTAGCAGCAGCAGCAGCAGGGAGGTAACTTGACCCTGACCACCTGTGAAGGATTGTAATTCTTCATGTGGCAAATGGCACAGTGCCCAGCACCCCTAGTTCTTCTACCAGGTGGCCCAGAAATTCACATTTGGGGAGGCTGGAATCACAAATAGATGTGACATCTTTGTTTGTTGATATGACAGGAGAGATTGCATTTCATGGGCTTCCCTGGTGGCTCAGTGGTAGAGAATCCACCTGCAATGCAGGAGACCCAGGTTCAATCCCTGAGTCAAGAATATCCCCTGGAGGAGGGCATGGCAACCCACTCCAGTACTCTTGTCTAGAGAAACCCATGAACAGAAGAGCCTGGCAGGCTACAGTCCATATGGTTGAACACGACTGAAGCAACTAAGCAGCAGCAGCATTCCATTTCTCACCACCCATGAAGTGACTGTAAAGCTGTGAAATAACACTTTCCCCTACCTGAGGCTTGCCATTCTAGGAGATATTTGCAGGAATTAAATGGTCTTTTTTACTTTGTTTCTTCACCTCCCCCCATCTCTGATCTGTGAAAGAATCTGACATCCAGGCCCCAACAAGATGGTCATTTTGAGGCACTAGCCTGCCATCTTCTTGGTCAGCTGGCTCCTGAATAAAGTCCTTTCCTGATCCCAATACCTCATCTTGAATTCACTGACTTATCTTGTGGTAAGCAGAGTGAGCTTGGACAGGATGGCATCACCAATTCAATGGACATGAACTTAGGCAAGACTTCGGGAAATGGTGAGGGACAGGGAAGCCTGGCATGCTGCAGTCCATGAGGTTGCAAAGAATTGGATATGACTTGCCAACTAGAACAACAACAACAAAGAGGAAAATTTATAATTGCAAATGCCTACATTTAAAAAGGATTCCATCTTAAGATACTAGAAAAAGAAGAGCAACCTAAAGCTAAAACAGATAAAAGGAAGGACATAAAGATTAGAGAGGAAATGAGTGAAACAGAGAATGAAAGAACAATGGAGAAAATAAACAAACTCCAATCAACAAAACTGACAAAATTTTATCTTGACTGACCAAGAAAAAGAAGACCCAGATTACTAAATCAGGAATGAAGAGAAAATATAACTACCAACCTTATAGAAATAAAAAGGACTATAAGAGGAAATTATAAATAACTATGCTACAAATTAAATAAATAAAATGGACAAATTCCTAGAAAGACAAAAAATACCAAAACTGACTCCTGAGGCAGACATAGCCAGGTAAGAGGCTAATGCAATAATCCACGTGGGAGTGCGGATGGCAACCTGGCCTTGGGTGGTAGGGCTGGATGGTGAGAGGCATGGGACCCTTGCTATAGATTTTAGAGGTAGGACTAGTGGGGTTTGCTGACAAGTTGGATGCAAGATGATGAGGGAAAGAAGAATAAGGAATGAGTCTTAGCTGTGAGACCCAATAATAGGTGGTCAGGGTGTCATCACTTACTGTAAGAATCTCACTATTTAGTTTAGGACAGAGGTTGTTATGGAGATGGAGAGAAATTTGAGGGAGTGGGATCATAACTGGGTGAAGGTGGTGGAGGATGTTTTAGAGTGCAGACATCTGAAAACAGCTCTCGCTTTCCCTCTCCTCACTTTGGAAATCAGAACTCCTCTTACTCATCTGGAAGTTGCTTACACTAGCCAGGACTGATTGCTTTGCAGCATTTGTTTCTGTTACCTTTGTTTTGACGGCATCTCTTTTTCTGGCATTAGGTGGGTGTCAGCATAATTAGTTTTGCCGAAATAACTTCTACTTATTCCGCCCACTGAGTGGGATTGATATGAATGTCATTTGTGGATGTTAAGTTATGTGAAAATTACTTCCTGTCTGCCTTGGAGTCTGAAGAACTAGACTTGAAGACTTAAAGGAAGAATCAACTAAACCAATCCATTAAGCTGTTCCTTTAGGTTGGGTTTTCTCCAAAAGCAGACCCTGAGATGGGTTTTTTGGAAGTGAGCTCAGGACAAACCTCTAGTGGTATAGTGAAATGAGACAGAAAAGTGTGTATTAATGAGCAGATTGCTGTTGGGGGCTACTAGTGTTTAATCCCGCTGCAGAAATTTAGGAGATTATGGAAAGCATATTCATCAGAGTTGTTACTACTAAAAGGTGAGGGAGTTCCTCCAACCTGCTTTGTCACTGACTGAGGAGAGCTTCTGGGAGCACAAATCTTCCATCACATCCTACCATCTGTGCTAGTGGGCTGTTAACATTCCTGAAGCCAGAGGTAGCTCTCAGGCAAGGAGTCACAACTGCTTACTCTGGGAAGCCATTGTATGCATAGGAATGGTGAGGGCCAGGGAGAGATGCGTGGTGAAAAGACATCACCCGCTACAATAGCTTTTAGGAAAGATAATGGGTTGCTGGACCCAAGGCATGGGAGGGCTTGCAGATGAGATTTCCAAGCATGACAAGAAGGATGCCACTATCACCTGTGATAGTTTCATGGTTTGAGATCCTCACACAACTTATAAACAGTAGCAAAATAATTTCCATGATAATTCCATCTCCAAAATATTCCATTAATTCCTGATATTTCATCCAACTATTCTGTCCTTTTAAATGGTCAGTTTGTACCTAGCCCATGCGAGATCTGCAGAAGATATGGGCTGGGGGTGGCAGGTCTTTTCCAGGAGTTCATTGTATAAGTTATCAGGATAATTGACTGGCTTTAATTTATTGATACTATTGCTGAACCAGGTTGTTTTTCATGATGCACAGCAAGGCAAACACTTAGATCCTGAGATCTGCAGCAGAGTAAGGCAGCCAAGCCTGGAGAAGTCTCAGCTTCACTTCTTTGATAGAGAGAGAGTTGGAACATTCATGGGATAAGCAGGGTGGTCTTAGGGTGGGAAAAAGTGGTTGAAGGTAGAGAAGAGGTGAGGTAATCTGTGCTCTACACAGGCTTGTCTGGGCTACATGCTTCTTCATGGGATGCATATTCAATAACTGAGGCACTTAGCATGATCTAAGGTTGGAGCTTTTGGCCCTCTGATATCAAAAGGTCATTCATTGGATACCTGGGCAGGCCCAGTTTTAGGGTCAATGGTCCCAACCAGTCTTAGCAGGCTTGAGCACATTAGGAACTGACTCCAAGTTCTGGGAAACAACTTACGCCCTTTGTTACTAAAGTAACCCATACATCAAAGGTAGTATCTTTATGGATGATTGAGGAGTTTTGTGATATATCACGTAAACTATGTGAAGCTTGGAGTGTATGCAGTTATTTAGTTAAAGGAAAAAAAAACAAAACACCCCCAAACTCATACCCCCCTAGAAAAACTAAAGTGAGCTTAATCAGTAAACACAGGTTACAAGCAGAGGATTTTTTTTTTTTTTTTTAAAAAACAAGCTGTTCCCTTATCTGCTTTTCTGTGAGACAAACTCAAGGATTTCTGTTAATCACCAGCTTCTGTTAATCTTGTGGGACACAGTTCCAATACCTGCTCATTTGGGCTCGGTTTGCTAGGTATGGAGCAGGTTGCAACTACTGTGAAATGAAAAATGTTGCCTGCCCTATCAGTGAACAAAGGGTATTGTAACTCTCAAGTCACTACAGCCATCCCAGACAGTGAGCTCTGGAGGAAACTCAGGACGGAGACAGGGGCTGCCCATTGCCAAGCTCTCAGCCAGTGCAGTCACCCCCAACTGTGCACCCCAAGGGAATTCAGGAGGGAGAGAAGTAGTATCCTGGCCCCATATAGTTAAGATACATATCAAAGGGATGATTTCAATGAGCCCAGACTCTTGCATCTTCCCATGCATAGAAAAGTACTAAATTCCTTAACTTGAGATATCTGATTTCTTTAACAGTAATCTTTTCAAATTCCGACTGCCTGGCTTTTGTTGCAAAAGCTCCTGTATATCCATTATAGGATATACAAAGGCTCCTTCTTTACCTCTTTGAAGCAGTCTTTCAGAGCTAAGAGGCTGTGCTGCTGCTGCTGCTAAGTCGCTTCAGTCGTGTCTGACTCTCTGTGACCCCATAGGTGGCAGCCCACCAGGCTCCTCCGTCCCTAGGATTCTCCAGGCAAGAATACTGGAGTGGGTTGCCATTTCCTTCTCCAAAGCATGAAAGTGAAAAGTGAAAGTGAAGTCGCTCAGCTGTGCCGGACTCTTAAGCGGCCCCATGGACTGCAGGCTACCAGGCTCCTCTGTCCATGGGATTTTCCAGGCAAGAGTACTGGAGTGGGTTGCCAGACCCAGGATGAAATCCTCAGTTTTGTCTGCCAAATAAAACATAATTCTCAACTTTTAGGTTGTGTATGTTTCTTTCTCCAGTCAATATCACAGGGACTGCAGGGTGATGGGGCCCAACACGCAGAACAGCTTGAAGCACCTAGTCCTACATTCAGCAAGGAGATGTATCCAATCTGGGTACATCTGGTTGCAAGAAGTCTACAGACAGTCTGAAGGATGTATCTTTTTCTAATCTGCATCAAGTTGCCATATCAGTTAATGAAAGTGTTATAGCCACGTGTTCCAGGAAACAAACTCACTCAGAAGGAAATGCAGATAGTGGAGTGCAGTTTATTACACCGGAAGGCTCAAGGCAAGAGTCTCCTGGCAGGCCCAAGGCAGAGTCTCCTCTTAGCCAAGGACCCTGACCAGCATTTGTGAAAATCTTTTGTACCCCCTGTGTACGTGTCCGAACCCACCACCCCAATTTCCTTGAGACTTACATAAAACAAAGGAAGGGTGAATACAATCACAATAACCCCATCATTCGTGTGTTATGTGTTCAAGCAGTTAATAATAAGCCTGCGGTTACATTCCGATAGATACAGAAAGAATTTATGAACTGTCTGGAGGCAGGGGTGACTAGAGTATGTTTTCTCTTAAGCAATGAGGAACCTGGAAGTGAGCTCCAAGATTCCCAGAGGGGGAATCTTATCCTTCTATTGTAATTTCCATAGGCACTAAGCACAGAGTTCAGCGTCCATTGGAGAGGTGGCTGAGCATGATTAGCATGAGCAGGCCTAAGATAGAGTCCAGCTCTGTCTGTTTCCTCCTTCAGAAGCACCAAATAGGAAAAGTGAGTTTAGAAAGCAATCATTTATAACCATGATATGTCTTTAGGGCAACTGTTGCATATATTGAATACTAAAGACATAGCATTAGTGTACAGTGTGGACATAAAGATGAGTCATAATTAGTTCTAGCAGCTGCCATATTTCTTCCCTTATCAGGCCAAATACACCCTGACCTTTTTGAGAATATTTAGCTGTGAACCTGGCGGGGACTAAGTGGAAAGTCGTGTCAGTTGCCTTAAAGAATACCTTCAACACATAATATCAGGTACTAAATAACCAGTCACCCTATTCTACAAATAAAAGCAGAAGAAAACACAGGAGCCTTCTAGAAAGTCTATCCAGCTTCTGAAGGTGTGTGAAAGCATTAAGATCATGCTAACACCAAGTCCCTTGCAATTCAATATCCTGTGACATGAATGATTTGGTCACCTGAAATAGTGCAATAGGAAAGTTGCAATCTGAACTCCAACTTTGGGCACCTTAAAGGAATGGACCCTCATGGAGAAAACAGTGAAAATGCATTAGGGTCTTTACAGTGAGAAAAGGAACTAGTAGGAAAGAATTGACACTACTTCTTGTGTCTCCAAGCCCCCACTTCACACGTTGTAGCCACGCGTTCTGGGAAACAAACTCACTCAGAGGGACAATGCGGATAGTGGAGTGCAGTTTATTATACCAGCGGGCCCAAGGCAGAGTTTCCTCTCAGCCAAGGACTCCAACCGACTTTTGTGAAAACCTTAGAAAACATCACTACGAACAAACTAGTGGAGGTGATGGAATTCCAGTTGAACTATTTCAAATCCTGAAGATGATGATGTGAAAGTGCTGCACTCAATATGCCAGCAAATTTGGAAAACTCAGTAGTGGCCACAGGACTGGAAAAGGTCAGTTTTCATTTCAAACCCAAAGAAAGGCAATGCCAAACAATGCTCAAACTACTGCACAATTGCACTCATCTCACACGCTAGCAAAGTAATGCTCAAAATTCTCCAAGCCAGGCAGGAGCAATACATGAACCGTGAACTTCCTGATGTTCAAGCTGGTTTTAGAAAAGACAGAGGAACCAGAGATCAAATTGTCAACATCTGCTGGATCATTAAAAAACCAAGAGAGTTCCAGAAAAACATCTATTTCTGCTTTATTGACTATGCCAAAGCCTTTGTGTGGATCACAATAAACTGTGGAAAATTCTGAAAGAGATGGGAATACCAGACCACCTAACCTGCCTCTTGAGAAACCTGTATGGAGGTCAGGAAGCAAGTTAGAACTGGACATGGAACAACAGACTGGTTCCAAATAGGAAAAGGAGTACGTCAAGGCTGTATATTGTCACTCTGCTTGTTTAACTACTATGCAGAGAGAAGTTACATCATGAGAAATGCTGGGCTGGAGGAAGCACAAGCTGGAATCAAGATTGCTGGGAGAAATATCAGTAACGTCAGATATGCATATGACACCATCCTTATGGCAGAAAGTGAAGAGGAACTCAAAAGCCTCTTGATGAAAGTGAAAGAGGAGATGAAAAAGTTGGCTTAAAGCTCAACATTCAGAAAACGAAGATCATGGCATCTGGTCCCATCACTTCATGGGAACTAGATGGGGAAACAGTAGAAACAGTGTCAGACTTTATTTTTGGGGGCTCCAAAATCACTGCAGATGGTGATTACAGCCATGAAATTAAAAGACACTTACTCCTTGGAAGGAAAGTTATGACCTAGCCTAGACAACATATTCAAAAGCAGAGACATTACTTTGCTAACAAAGGTCCATCTAGTCAAGGCTATGGTTTTTCCAGTGGTCATGTATGGATGTGAGAGTTGGACTGTGAAGAAAGCTGAGCGCCGAAGAATTGATGCTTTTGAACTGTGGTGTTGGAGAAGACTCTTGAGAGTCCCTTGGACTGCAAGGAGATCCAGCCAGTCCATTCTGAAGGAGATCAGTCCTGGGTGTTCTTTGGAAGGACTGATGCTAAAGCTGAAACTCCAGTACTTTGGCCACCTCATGTGAAGAGTTGACTCACTGGAAAAGACTCTGATGCTGGGAGGGATTGGGGGCAGGAGGAAGAGAGGACAGCAGAGGATGAGATGGCTGGATGGCATCACCAACTCAGTGGACGTGAGTCTGAGGGAACTCCAGGAGTTGGTGATGGACAGGGAGACCTTGCATGCTGTGATTCATGGGGTTGCAAAGAGTCGGACACGACTGAGTGACTGAACTGAACTAACTATATACCTTAAGTGTATTGCTTAAGCCCACATCCCCAAATTCCTTAAACCTAGCCTGAAAAGTGTTAAAGGGAGATATAATCAGGTTACAGCCATGATTTATAATCAGAAGGGTCAGCTGGTTATACATTGTAGTCCATACCAGTGGGTGCCATAAAGATTACAAAGGTGATTGACTACATAGGGGTTTATTACATTCTTTTTGGTGATGGGAAATCTTGGTATGGAATCTGGTATTTATCAGTCAAGCAGGCCAGTTCGGCTGTAGGTATGTTATGCCCATTGTTACCAGGCACATAGTGAAAGGTCACTGAAATGCAAGATGGAGATTCCTTCTTGTTCAAGATGGAGTCAGCTTGGCCTGTTCCTTTCCTCCCTCACACACAGGCAGTGTCCATGGCTCTCTTTTTGCCAATTAAGTTTTTATGGTATGAATATCTAGAATACCCAGCTTCCCTGGTGGCTCAGACAGTAAAGAATCCACCTGCAATGTGGGAGACATGGGTTTGATCCCTGGGTTGGGAAGATCCCCTGGCGAAGGGAACGGCTATCCACTCCAGTATTCTGTCCTGGAGAATTCTATGGGCAGAGGAGACTGGCGGGTTACAGTCCCTGGGGTTGCAAAGAGTCGGACACAACTGAGAGATTTCACATGTCTAGAATATCACTTCTGGCACAAATGCACATTTTACTTATACTTTCTCTTAAAAATGATGTATTTTTCATCTGATCTCTTCTTATCTTTTGGTATTACTTTGGAACATGCTCCTCTCATCTCATATCTAGATTAGCCACTCTCCTAACTGGTCTCCCTTCTCTGTCCCTCTCTTCACTCTATTATTGACATAGCTGCCAGTGACCCAGTTCCTTCAGATCCTGTCTCTCTTCTCAGAGCTCTACAGCGACTCTCTTTTCACTCAGTAAATGCCAGAGTCCTTACAATGCTTGTGTGACCTGGCTGCATTTCCTTTTCACATTCCCTTCATTCACCATGTACCCACTATGCTGGCCCCTAGAATAGCAGGCTACGCTGGGCACATCCCACCTCCAGGTCTGCACTTGCTGTTCCCTCTGCTTGAATCGCCCTTACCCCTGTATCCACATGACTCACTCTCACCTCCTTTCAGTCTTTATTCAAATGTCTGCTTATAGTGTTTCATCAAGCTGCCCATCCAACAGTATGCACACCTGATTAAATTCTTCCTTAGTTCTTGTCACTATCTAACACACTACAAATTTTACTTAATTCTTTGTTTATTGTCCATCTCTCCCTGTGGAAGCTAAGATTGCTGAGAGCAAGGATTTTGCCTGTTTTGCTCGCTGTTGTGTCCTCATCACTTGAGCAGTGCCTGGGCCATAATAAGAGCCCCGAAACTACAGATTAAATATGAAGAATGGGAACCCAGTGGGGCTCATCCTATGAATTTATCAGCAATCATCCCCAGTGGCCACTAAAATCACTTCCCTCATGGATTTCCTGGTGCACGGAAGGTTAAGTATTTTGATTTTCCCTTCCAGTCTCTTGTTGTATGCATAATAATCTGGCTATATGGACAAAAGATGTCATGAAAGCCTCTGGGTTGTGGTTTCCTGTAGAATAGTGGTTTTTGAACTGGATGATCTGGGGCTTTTAAATCCTAATCTCCTAAATCTTAATATTTTTTTTTCTCTTTCCATTTTTGTTTTCATGTGACCAGTCTTCAGCGAGACTATATTATCAGGGTAGTTAATAACTGAATTCCTTTGGTGAGTCCCAGGCTCAGCTGCTTGTAGCAGACACCATCAGTGACCAGCCCAACCTAGTACTCACCATCCCAAGACATGCTGACTGCATTCTACTGCAAGTTCTCATGCCTTTATGCCCAAAGATTTTCTTTTATAAAAAGAATTGAATTGTAATTGGCATATTAGTTTTAGGAGTACAACATAGAATAACTATTTGTATATATTACAGAATTATCACAGTGGTAAATCTAGTTTATTTGCTTGCACTCAGATTCTTGTTTCAGTATCAGCTTCTGAAGGACCCACCTAAGATGCTGCTCCCTGTCTTCTGGTCAGCCACTCATTATGCCTGTGGCCTCCGGGGAACTGAGTACCTTTTTAATTTCCTCCACAGGTCCCTCTTTCTCTGAGATTGATTGCAATACTGACCCCACCCTCTCACAATCTCCATTCTTTTTTCCCCTCAGACCTCAGTATGCAACCCTTAAAATTATTATGTAGAGTGATTTAGCTGTTCCTTATTCTCACCTCTCTCACTTAACTTGTGCCCTCAGGGATCTTTACCCTCTCTACCAATCTCACCTATCGAGACACCTAGTTAAACAAAATAGATCTCACCCTGCACAGTTTGCTTATTTTCTGAATTTGAGTTGTTGCTCAAACTGCAAGCAGTTTAAAAATGTATTTTCCTCTGACACAATGAGCAAAAGTGAGCTCCAGGTGTACTAAGAAGTCTTAAAGTCAGATTCTTCAGAGCATCTGGGGTAAGACACACTGTATATTGGCCATATGAATGATGCCAAGCAGAGATACAGGCAAATTGTACAAAAAACTGAAGTTCCTTCTTCCTGGAATTTTTCTAAAAGAGAAAGAATGAGAACTGTCACTCTTATTGTTTAAAAAATTGTCTAATAGCCTCTAATTGCCAATCAGCCTCAAGCATAAACTTGCATTTATAATTTTCCTTGAATAGCATACAAATATTAGTCTCCATATTCTAATTAATCCCCACAGCACAGACAGACTGTGGAAATGCTGAGTTGTGTACTTAGAGACAAGGTACAATCCCATGCAACGTCATGTTCCATGGAGCCTTGAGAGATATAATCTTCCACAATCACAAGAGCATGGGCCTCTGTGAGTGCTCGAGGGAGAAGAAGGTTTGAGGAGGAGAGCACAAGCCACAGAGATTTTTGCCTTCCTCTTGGTCCTTATCTTCAATTAGCCACCCCAGACCAACTCTTTGCCTCAAAGATAAGGGAGGGAAATCCCCAGACTCAACTAACTGCAAGACTATGCACCTAAACATCCAGCCCTGGGATCAAGCTACATGATCAAGGTGTGACAATATGATTGATTAAGAATATTGACTTACAAGGGAAATATTCACAATAGATTGCAGACTGCACAGCAGAATGTTCAGGTGTCCTGATTTTGTTCGATTTTATGGCACCCCACTCCAGTACTCTTGCCTGGAAAATCCCATGGACAGAGGAGCCTGGTAGGCTGCAGTCCCTGGGGTGGCTAAGAGTCGGCACGACTGAGCGACTTCACTTTCACTTTATAGGCAGATATAAATTATAAATGCACTTATAAATTACTCCACACACATGACACATGCTTGCAATATACAATTTATAGTGTGTAATATATTTATAATCATACATTTGTTTATTTAAATATATACATATATATATTTAAAGCTCTGTTTATTTTATTTTTTTGCCATACCATGTGGGATGTAGAATCTTAGTTCCCTGACCACAGATGGAACCCAGGCCCTGTGCAGTGGAAGACGGGAGTCTTGACCACTGAATGACCAAAAAAAAATCCCTATTTTTGGGGAAATACGCTATTTGTGTGTTCTTACAGTATTTTACATATACTTTTTGTAAGTAGAAAAGTATATCAAGAAAAATAATATTGTCTTTCCTCCTATTCCCAGGAATATTGACACTAATGTTGTTCAGTTGCCAATTGTGTCTGACTCTTTGGGACTCCATAGACTGCAGCATGCTAGGCCTCCCGGTTCCTCACCACCTCCTGGAGTTTGCCCAAGTTCATGTCCATTGCATCGGTGATGCCATCCAACCATCTTCATCCTCTGTCACCCTCTTCTCCTTTTGCCTTCAATCTTTCCCAGCATCAGGGTCTTTTCAAAGGAGTCAGCTGTTCACATCAAATGGCCAAAGTATTGGAGTTTCAGCTTCAGCATCAGTCCTTCTAATGAATATTCAGGGTTGATTTTCTTTACCATTGACTGGTTTGATCTTGCTGTCCAAGGGACTCTCAAGAGTCTTCTCCAAAACCACAGTTTGAAAGCATCATTTCTAGAGCGCTCTGCCTTTTTTATGGTCCAGCTCTCACAATCATACGTGACTACTGAAAAGACCATAGCCAGTAATTTTGGACCCCAAGAAAATAAAGTCTCTCACCATTTCCATTGTTTCCCCATCTATTATTTGCCATAAGGTGGTGGGACTATGACTAAGATGCCATGATTATAACTATGACTAAGTTATCACTGCAGATGGTGACTGCAGCCATGAAATTAAAAGACGCTTACTCCTTGGAAGAAAAGTTATGACCAACCTAGATAGTATATTCAAAAGCAGAGACATTAGTTTGCCGACTAAGGTCCGTCTAGTCAAGGCTGTGGTTTTTCCTGTGATCATGTATGATGTGAGAGTTGGACTGTGAAGAAGGCTGAGCGCCGAAGAATTGATGCTTTTGAACTGTGGTGTTGGAGAAGACTCCTGGGAGTCCCTTGGACTGCAAGGAGATCCAACCAGTCCATTCTGAAGGAGATCAACCCTGGGATTTCTTTGGAAGGAATGATGCTAAAGCTGAAGCTCCAGTACTTTGGCCACCTCATGCGAAGAGTTGACTCATTGGAAAAGACCCTGATGCTGGGAGGGATTGGGGACAGGAGAAGGGGATGACTGAGGATGAGATGGCTGGATGGCATCACGGACTCAATGGACGTGAGTCTGAGTGAACTCCGGGAGTTGGTGATGGACGGGGAGGCCTGGCGTGCTGCGATTCATGGGGTCGCAAAGAGTCGGACATGACTGAGCGACTGAACTGAACTGAAAGTTATGACTAACTGTGGCTAACTATGACATCATGACTATGATCTAAGATCCAAGACTATGACTAAGATGCCATGATCTTCGTTTTTTGAATGTTGAGTTTTAAGCCAGCTTTTTCATTCTCCTCTTTCATCAAGAGGCTCTTTAGTTTCTCTTCACCTTCTGCCATTAGGGTGGTGTCATCTGCATATATGAGGTTACTGATATTTCTCCCAGCAATCTTGATTCCATCTTGTGCTTCATCGAGCCCAACATTTTGCATGATATACTCTGCATAGAAATTAAATAAGCAGGGTGACAATATACAGCCTCGATATACTCTTTTCCTAGTTTGGAACCAGTTTATTGTTCCATGTCCACTTTGTTATACCTGCATACAGGTTTCTTAGGATGGAGGTAAGGTGGTCTGGCATTCCCATCTCTTTAAGAATTTTCCACAGTTTGTTGTGATCCCCACAATCAAAGTCTTTAGCATAGTCAGTGAAGCAGAAGTAGATTTTTTTTCTGGAATTTTCTTGCTTTTTCTATGATCCAATGGATGTTGGAGTTTGATCTCTGTTTCCCCTGCTTTTTCTAAATCCAGCTTGTACATCTGGAACTCTCGGTTCAATACTGTTGAACATTGCATTGAGCACTACCTTGTTAAGCTAATAGACAGCCTAATACCCTGAAATCACAATCTAAAATGGAGTCTAGTTGAATATTGCCCAGCAAGATGGCAGAGTACAAGAATGTGAGCTTACCCCTTCTAACAAAAATGTCAAAATGACAACTAACTGTTGAACAACCATTGACAAAAAAAATGTTGGACCAACCAAAAAAGGTACACTACATCCAAAAAGACAAGCCACAATGATATGGTAGGAGGGGGTGCAATCATAATAAAATCCATACCTACTTGGTGGGTGACCCACAAACTGGAAAATAATTATACCAGAGAAGTTCCCCCACAGGAGTCAAAGTCCTGAGCCCCACATCAGACCCCCCAGCTTGGGGGTCTGCCAATGAAAGAAGCCCCCAGAGAATCTGGCTTTGAAGCCCAGCAGGGTTTGATAGCAGGAATTCCACAGGCTAGGGGAAGTAGAAACTCCACTCTTGGGAGGCACACACAAGGTCCTGTGCATACCAGGATCTGGTGAGAAAAGCAGTGACCTTATAGGAGACTGAGCCAGATCTACATGCCCGTATTGGAAGGTCTCCTGTGGAGGCAGGGAGTGACTGTCACATTGTGGTGACAGATTCACTAGCAGTGGAAACTCTTGTGAGTATTCATTTTTGTGGGCTTCACCCTGAGAAGGCAATGGCAACCTACTCCCGTACTCTTGCCTGGAAAATCCCATGGGCGGAGGAGTCTGGTAGGCTGCAGTCCACAGGGTCGCTAAGTTGGACACGACTGAGCAACTTCACTTTCACTTTTCACTTTCATGCATTGGAGAAGGAAATGGCAACCCACTCCAGTGTTCTTGCCTGGAGAATCCCAGTGATAGGGGAGCCTAATGGGCTGCTGTCTATGGGGTCGCACAGAGTCGGACACGACTGAAGTGACTTAGCAGCAGCAGCACCCTGAGAGGCTGCCATTTCTCCCCAAGACTTAGCCCCACTCAACAGCCTGTAGACTTCAATGCTGGGATCCTCAGGTCAAACAACACCAACAGAGTGGGAGTACAAGCCCACCCATCAGCAGACAGGGTGCCTAAATTCTTCCTGAGCAAGGCTGTGTTCACAAAAGGGCCAAAGCCCAGCTCTACCCACGAGGAAACAGAATTCAGACTTGCCCACCAGGAAGCCTGCAAATCTCTTAGATAGCATCATCCACCAGAGGGCAGACAGCAGAAGCAAGAAAAGCTACAATTCTGTAGCCTGTGAAATGGAAACCACAGTTGCAGAAAGTCAGACAAAATGAAGTGGCAGATGAAGGAACAAGATAAAACCCCAGAACAACAAGTAAATAAAGTAGAGATAGGCAATCTACCAGAAAAAGAATTTAGAGAAATGATAGTGAAGATGATCTGATATCTCAGAAAAAGAAAAGAATGGAGGCAGAGATTGAGAACATGCAAGAAATGTTTAACAAAGATCTAGAAGAACCAAAAAAAGAAGAGATGAATTACACAATAATTGAAATGAAAAATACACTAGAAGAAATCAATAGCAGAGTTCTCTCTCATCAACTGAGAGAGAGGAACGCATAAGTGAGCTGGAAGACAAAATGATGTAAATCGTTGCCATGGAAAAGAATAAAGGAAAAAACATGAAAAGAAGACAGTCTAAGAGACCTCTGGGACAACATTAAATACATGAAACTTTTGCATTATAGGGGTCCCAGAAACAGAAGAGAAAGAGAATGGACCTGAGAAAATATTTGAAGACATAATAAATGAAAACTTTTCTAACATGGGAAAGGAAATGGTCACCCAAACCCAGGTAATGCAGAGTCCCAGGCAGGATAAACCAAGGAAGAACATTCTGAGATCCATAGTAAACAAAATGATAAAAATTAAAGGCAAAGAAAAAATATTAAAGGCAACAAAGGAAAAAGCAACAAATAACATACAAAGAAACTCCCCTAAGATTATCATCTGATTTTCCAGCAAAAACTCTGCAGGCCAGAAGGGAATGGCACAATGTATTTAAAGTGATGGAAGAAAAGAACTACAACCAAGAATCTTCTACCCAGAAAAGCTCTCATTCAGATTCAACAGAGAAATCAAAAGCTTTGCAAATAAGCAAGTTAAGATAACTTAGTGACACCAGACCAGCCTTGCAACAAATGCTAACAGCTTCTTTAAGTGGAAAAGAAACAACCACTACTATAAACAAGAAAACTGCAAATTGAAAAGCTTGTCCATCACCAACTCCCAGAGTTCACTCAGACTCACATCCATCAAGTCAGTGATGCCATCCAGCCATCTCATCCTGTCATCCCCTTCTCCTCCTGCCCTCAATCTTCCCCAGCATTATGGTCTTTTCCAGTGAGTCACTTCTTCACATCAGGTGGCCAAAGTATTGAAGCTTCAGCTTCAGCATCAGTCCTTCCAATGAATATTCAGGACTGATTTCCTTTAGGATGGACTGGTTGGATCTCCTTGCAGTCCCAGGGACTCTCAAGAGTCTTTTCCAACACCACAGTTCAAAAGCATCAATTCTTTGGCACTCAGCTTTTTTTATGGTCCAACTCTCACATCCATACATGACTACTGGAAAAACTGTAGCTTTGACTAGATGGACCTTTGTCAGCAAAGTAATGTCTCTGCTTTTTAATATGCTGTCTATGTTGGTCATAGCTTTTATTCCAAGGAGCAAGCGTCTTTTAATTTCATGGCTACAGGCACCATCTGCAGTGATTTTGGAGCCCAAGAAAATAAAGTCTGTCACTATTTCCATTGTTTCCCCGTTTATTTTCCATGAAGTGATGGGACCGGATGCCATGATCTTAATTTTTGAATGTTGAGCTTTAAGCAAGATTTTTCACTCTCCTCTTTCACTTTCATTGAGAGGCTCTTTAGTTCCTCTTCACTTTCTGCCATAAGGGTGGTGTCATATGCAGAGTACATCATGAGAAACGCAGGATTGGAAGAAACACAAGCTGGAATCAAGATTGCTGGGAGAAATATCAATAACCTCAGATATGCAGATGACACCACCCTTATGGTAGAAAGTGAAGAGGAGCTAAGGCCTCTTACTGAAAGTGAAAGAGGAGAGTGAAAAAGTTGGCTTAAAGCTCAACATTCAGAAAACGAAGATCATGGCATCTGGTCCCATCATTTCATGGGAAATAGATGGGGAAACAGTAGAAACAGTGTCAGACTTTATTTTCGGGTGCTCCAAATCACTGCAGATGGTGATTGCAGCCGTGAAATTAAAAGATGCTTACTTCTTGGAAGGAAAGTTATGACCAACCTAGACAGAATATTAAAAAGCAGAGATACTATTTTGCTAACAAAGGTCCATCTAGTCAAAGCTATGGTTTTTTACTTCATGGGAAATAGATGGGGAAACAGTGGAAACAGTGTCAGACTTTATTTTTGGGGGCTCCAGAATCACTGCAGATGGTGACTGCAGCCATGAAATTAAAAGACATTTACTCCTTGGAAGAAAAGTTATGACCAACCTAGATAGCATATTCAAAAGCAGAGACATTACTTTGCCGACTAAGGTCCGTCTAGTCAAGGCTATGGTTTTTCCAGTGGTCATGTATGGATGTGAGATTTGGACTGTGAAGAAGGCTGAGCGCCGAAGAATTGATGCTTTTGAACTGTGGTGTTGGAGAAGACTCTTGAGAGTCCCTTGGACTGCAAGGAGATCCAACCAGTCCATTCTGAAGGAGATCAGCCCTGGGTGTTCTTTGGAAGGACTGATGCTGAGACTGAAACTCCAATACTTTGGCCACCTCATGCGAAGAGCTGACTCATTGGAAAAGACCCTGATGCTGGGAGGGATTGGGGGCAGGAGAAGAAGAAGATGACAGAGGATAAGATGGCTGGATGGCATCACTGATTCGATAGACATGAGTTTGAGTGAACTCCGGAGTTGGTGATGGACGGGAGGCCTGGCGTGCTGTGATTCATGGGGTCGCAAAGAGTCTGACACGATTGAGCAACTGAACTGAACTGAACTGAACTTCTCTGTCTTATCTAGTCTACCCTAGGAATCAGGTGTTAGATATTTGCTGGCTTGCTTATCTTCTTTTCCCCTACCTCTTGATAAGACAGTGAGATTTAATAAAAGATAACCCATACTATCTGAATTTGTATAACAAGAACTTATTCTTCTTGTGATTAAAAAGGTAAAGCAGTTATCCACATGCATGACCGTGTATGAGCCTAAGCTGTAATGACATTTTGAAGAAGCAAGGACAACCTAGAATGCAGTTTCCTTAACTGTAACCTTTGAAAAAAAAGAGAAGCCCAAAGTGAGAGGATCTCTGACTGTCAGGATTGTATTTCCTGGGCAACAGCAAAGATCTGTAGGTAATGCAGTCCTAGGCAACTCAAGGTCTCTGGCTAATGCCCGAGTAGCAGCAAGGGTCTCTCGGTAATGCCCTGGTGGCAGCAAGGGTCTCTGGGTAATACCCGGGTGGCAGCAGGGGTCTCTGGGTAATGCCCAGGTGGCAGCAAGTGTCTCTGGGTAATGCCTGGGTGGCAGCAAGGGTCTCTGGATCATTTAGTCCTGGAAAATGCAAGGGTCTCTGGGTAATGCCCGAGTGGCAGCAGGGGTCTCTGGGTAATGCCCTGGTGGCAGCAAGGGTCTCTGGGTAATGCCTGGGTGGCAGCAAGGGTCTCTGGATCATTTAGTCCTGGAAAATGCAAGGGTCTCTGGGTAACAGCAAGTGTCTATAGGTCATGCAGCCTGTCGCGGATACTGCAATGACACAAACACCCTGACATGGCTTTGTTTAACACCCAGAATGTGTTTCTGGTGCATTTGGCTACACTCCCTCTTCCCTGTGGAAGGACTCTATTTGGATCAGCCCCTCGCCCATTTGACACTTGTTCATTGTAAGGGTGGCTAATGAGAAGATTTCTGGAGACTCACACCACAAGCACTTCACTGCAGAGGCCCACATGGCTATCATCCGATCCCAAAATGTCTGTGACTAGGCTCCAAAACAAGAGACGCCTGTGTCTTGTGTATAATTTTGGGTTATTAATTTGCTTTTAAAACTTCTGTAATTCTCATTCCACCATTCCTTATAAACTTTTTTATTTACTTATTGGCTGTGCTGGGCCTTGACTGTTGCATACGGGCTTTGTCTAGCTGCGGTGAGAGGGGGCTACTCTAGCTCTGTTTCGCTGGCTTCTCTTGCTGCAGAGCACGGTCTCTAGGGCACGAGGGCTCAGCGGCTGTGCTTGTGGGCTTGGCTGCCACACAGTATGCGGAATCTTCCAGGGACCCGGGCAGTCAGATTCTTAACCAGTGGACCATGGGGGAAGTCCCTCACGCTCTTTAAGTTAATCGCATCTGCAGGATCTGTTTTGCCATGTAAAGTAACACAACCACAGGCTCCAGATATCAGGCGCAAACATCTTTGGGAGGTTTTTTTCCTACCACAATGTACTTTATAGCTTTTCTTTTTTTTGAACTCCTTGTAAAGTGTATGACACTGTGGTTCGCTTTTGTGTCTTGCTTCTTTCGCTCACCATTACGTTTGTAACATTCGTCCACGGTGCTGTGTGTAGCATTCATCTATTTTTCGTCATTGCTATACTGTAGCCCCTCAAATTCATGCACCACGATTTATTTATTCATCTTCACTGACGGCCATTTAGATCATTCAGCTTTTGAATTTCACAAGCAATACTATTTGTACACAATGTATCTTGATGGTCAGAATCCTTAGAGTCGTCCTGATTCCGCCTCTTCCGTCTCCTCCCCATTCTCAACCACCCCCAGCCTGCCTGTACTGCCTCCCCGTCTAATCCCTCCTGTCATCACCAACTGAGGGCCTCCTGACACGTCTCTCTGCTCTGGCTCCCAGCACAGGGTCTGAGGGAAACCACCTGTCCACAAAATGTTTCTTTGATGAATCTGAAAACAGAAGTGTTGGGGGCAGAGGAACCTTGAGACCCCCTCAGTTGTACATTCTGGGATAAAGAAAGCGGCTTCCCTTTCTCACCTGAGGCAACAGGAAGACCCTGGTGGCGACAGGACGGTGCAGCTGGACCACTCGATGAGCTGCCGAGATCTTCTTACACCTAATGGTCAGGAGCCTCCACAAGACCCTCCAAGTATGGTTTGCAGACCTCCCCAGCAAACAAGGGGTTAAGATGGACTCCAGCCTGGCAAGAGGTCACACTTTGACTATCACCCCAGAGGTGTGGAAGGACAGTTAGCTTTACTGAGTCAAGGTCTATCGGTCTAAAACAAAAACAACAACAACTGTTGGTTTGGGTGAGCTCTATTTTATGACTTCTTAATTAATTAATTTTACAGTAGGTCCTTGTTGGTTATTTTAAATAAGCAGGGACCTCCCTGGTGGATCCATGGCTGAGAATCCGCCTTCCCATGCAGGGGACACGGGTTCAGTCCTTGGATGGGGACTAAGATTCCATGGGGCAACTAAGCCCATGCACCACAACTGGAGAGAACCCTCAAAATGCTACAACTAGAGAAAGCCCACGGCCACAACAAAGACTCAAAATAATAATAATAATTAATAAACGTAGCAACATGTCTGTTTTGTGACTTTAAGGTCTAAATGAAATGAAGTGAAAGCCCTCAAAATAATAATAATAAATAAATAAATAGAGCAACATGTCTATTTTGTGATTTTTAAGGTCTAAATGAAATGAAGTGAAAACCCAAATCCCTGGGCCAAAAGACCTAAAAGAGAAGCTGTGGGTCTTTCTCAGAAGGAACTGGCTATTTAGTCCCTCAAAGAAGAGGTTTTCTTTGTGGAGGAGAAGCAGAGAGGCGGGCCATTTCCTTCCATCTCATCAGTCTCCTGCAGGCTCTGAGGAAACAGGTCAGGCCTGGCCCTGGGCAGGAGAGAGAGGGGTGGCGGAACAGCTGGCCCGGCAGAGGGTGCTGAGGTCACTGTGCTTCAGGCAGGACAGGGCTGGCTGGCAGCCAGCTCGGGCTGAGGACATCAGGGCACAGACAGCTCTTGTGACTGCGTGGCGTGAAGTGCCAGAGCGCATGGCCAGCCTCGGGGCTGGGTCAGCTGCCCTCGGCCACCTCGCTCACCCTGAGGCTGCTTGTCCAGGGCCGGGCACCCTACTGGGAACCGGCACTCCCATCCATCAAGCCCCCATCACTGAGACCCCAGCACACCAGCCCCCCAAGGCCAACCAGCCTGGGCTACTGCGATCGCTGTTTCAGTTGGCTCTGATACACCCCCTATCCCCTAAGTCACCATCTAAGTCCTGAATCCAGGCCCCAGCCAAAGAGGATCTGCTCTCTCAAAGCCTCCGGAGCTGTGTCCACTCACTCCTGCCCTCCCTGTCTGCAGGGGTTGGTGGGGCGGTGGGGGAGAGGCAGGGGTCTGTCCTGAGGCTGAGCCCATGCAGGTCACCCTCAGTCAGGGCCCTCGTGACTGGGCTTGCATTTGTGCACAGCGGGACATCTCTAACAGTGTGAAACTAAGCTGACCCACAGGGGACTGCAAATAAGATATGAGCAGCATCCCCTAGAGACTGACCCATAAAGCTGGACACCAGAGGCCCCCGAACATCCTGGAGCAGTCCCATGGGCACTGCACCTAGGAGCTAAAAAGAAAAGTACAGTTCTTCAGGGGCCCTTGTTTCCTGAGGTTATGCACCATTCTCTATTCTTTCCTGTATTAATTCATTCAACAAACAAATCTTCAAGCTCTTTTCAAACGCCATAGCCGTTCTAGTAACCTATTACCGTGTAACCGTCCGCACCAAGACTTAGAGACAAAGGCTTTTCTGGGGATGACTCAAAACTAGAAGTGAAATAAGACTGACCGATTTAACTACATTAAAAACAAAACAAAACAAAAAAACTTCTGTGTGGCAATGAATAAACTCATAAGTCAAATGAAATACATTTGGGGAAAACACATGCAACTCATGTCACAGAGAAAGAACTAATCTCTCTAATAGTTGAGTTCTAAGAAATCAGGAAAAAAATAGAGAAAGGACATTTAAAAACACAAATGGCCCTGAGGTTCATAAAAAAAAAAATCAAGCCCACTTAAACCAAGAGAGAAATTCTAATTATAAGCGCCCTGCGATACCATTTCTCTTCTAGCAGATTGACACAAATTCAAAAGCTGGAAACTGGCCTCCTCTGTCAAGGCCACAGGGGAGCAGGCAGGCTTGCCCAGCACAGGTGCAGTGCAGCATGGGACAGCCGGGCAACGTGGAAATCTAGCAACATCACAGGGAAAGTGGGAAGGATTTGCCCACGTGTACATTAAAGAAGAAAAATCTGAGGAATACTAAGAAATTAACAGAAGTTTCCTGAATTGAGTGGTAAGAGTGGGTTGGCCAAGGATGGGGTAAAAACAAGACGCCCCACCGCATACCTTCTTGCGTGTTCCTTCTTTCAACAACAGGAGTGCCTTATCGCTTCAAACAAATATGCATAACTTAATGAGACATAAAATGCACAATGTCAATTGTATAGGACATAGCTAAAATCATCTTTAGAAGTGTAAAGCTTTAGGGGATTTCCCTGGTGGTCCAGTGGTTAAGACGCCTGCTTCTACTTTAAGGGGCACGGGTTTGATCCTCCATCAGGGAACTAAGATTCCGAATGCCTTGAGATGCAACTCCCCACACCCACCCACCCCCTCCCAAAAAAAAATTGGGTTGGCCAAGGATGGGGTAAAAACAAGACGCCCCACCGCATACCTTCTTGCGTGTTCCTTCTTTCAACAACAGGAGTGCCTTATCGCTTCAAACAAATATGCATAACTTAATGAGACATAAAATGCACAATGTCAAATTGTATAGGACATAGCTAAAATCATCTTTAGAAGTGTAAAGCTTTAGGGGATTTCCCTGGTGGTCCAGTGGTTAAGACGCCTGCTTCTACTTTAAGGGGCACGGGTTTGATCCTCCATCAGGGAACTAAGATTCCGAATGCCTTGAGATGCAACTCCCCACACCCACCCACCCCCTCCCAAAAAAAAACTGTTTAAAGCTTTAAATTCAGTGAATAGGATACAAGGAAAAAAATTTTTTTAACTTAAAGCAAGTTGGAACAGAGCAAAACAGGCTTGTTAATAATGGCTGACAACATTTCACAGTGCAACATACTTGCTATCCCCTCATGTATTGAATCATATCTAAATTATAAATCAAGGGTTCTTGTCAGGTTTTTGGTTTTTTAGTGGAACTCTTAAGTTTGGGTATAATTTTAATTCACAGAAAAAGCTGCAGAGATAGTACAGAATTTCTTCTGTGTCCTTCACCTAGCTCCTTATGATGTAAATACCTCGAATAACCATGATACAAAGGTAGAAATTAACATGAGGATGTTATTATGAACTAAATAAACCCTAGATTTTCGATTTTTCCAGTTTTTCCAAGAATGTCCCTTTCCTGTTGCAGGATCCGATCCAGGATACCACACTACATTTAGTGTCAGAGATTGCCTTTATTTCATAAACTTAACCAAGGGAAATTTCCCCTTGCTGATGGACTAGGAACTCCTGGGAACATTTCTGCCTCTCACTTATTAATACCTTCCTACCTCTCTGGATGTGGACAGCATTCTAACCTGAGGAATGTAACCAAGGGAGTAAGGACACGGACCTTAAGAATTACTCCCTGACTTCCCCCACTCTGGGTTGTTGCTTTTGTGAGTCCAGAGGGACAGGCTGGGAGGAATGTTCTTTGTAATTCTCAGCCAATTCAATTGGCAGAAGTTGACTGAGCTTTTACTGTGTGCAAGGGCTCTGGTAGGTGCTAAAGGGGCAAACAGAATTGAGTAAGGCCTTCTCCTAATTTTAGAAGCTGACGTCTAGGGAGTGGACCCAGTTGTACCGGCAGCAAAAACAAGAGATGGGGAGATACGCGTCTCACCTGCAAGGACTGAAGAGGGCTTCCTGGAGCAGGTGGCTTTCCAACCGTGCTTTGAAAGAAGGGTAGGGTTTCAATGGCAAGGCAAAAGGGAAGTGTATTCTGGACCAAAGAAATGGGGTAAACAAAGGCGCAGCAGTGAGAAAATGTGGCCACAGAGAACCCATAGCCTGGGGTTCCTGGAGCTGGATGTGTGCCCCAAAAGGCAGGGAGACAGGGGACTTCCCTGGTGGTCCAGTGGCTAAGACTCCGGACTCCCAGTGAACTCAAGGGGCCTGAGTTCAACCCCTGGTCAGGGAATTAGATCCCATGTGCTGCAACTAAGAGTCTGCATGCCACAACACAAAGATACTGCATGCCAGGACTTTCCTGGTGGTCCAGTGGTTAAGAATCCACCCTGCAATGCAGGAGACACCAGTTCGATCCCTGGTCTGGGAAGATCCTATGTGTCTCTGGGCAACAACCGAGCCTGTGTGCCACAACTGGTGAGCCTGTGCTCTGGTACCCAGGAACTGCAACTACTGAGCCCATGTTCTGCAGCTACTAAAGCCCATGAAGCTGGAGCCTGTGCTCCCCAGTAAGAGAAGCAATGCAGCGAGAAGCCTCCACATTACAACTAGAGAGCGGTCCCCACTCTTTGCAACTAGAACAAGCCCATGCCCAGCAACGAAGACCCAGCACAATCAAAAAAAAAAAAAAAAA